>OX377622.1:139049255-139221315 GCA_947397865.1 Polietes domitor | reverse complement strand
GGGGGGGGGGGAATATTCACACACCGCATAAGTAAAGTTTGAAATCGCCCGATAAACATGTATTATTTTTACCCCATTTATTAGAATCTATTGTGAGAATCAAAAAGATATTTTATTAACTCTAATAAAATTCGCAAAACTCCTAAAACGGGAAAAATAAATTCCAAGCAAACAAAAGTTACAGAATTATTTGCAAAATAATATTTTGGATTTATTTTCCCCATTTTAGGAATTTTGGGACTTCTAAAATTTGGGACATGATTACGAATTTATGAAACATTTTTTAATAACTCAAATAAAAATCCAAAAATTCCTAAAACTGGAAAATAAATTCCAAAGAAACAAAAGTTACAGAATTATTTGCCAACTTCCAATCAGTGTGCCGTGGAGAGCAGTATGTGGTAATTATCTCTCTTTTTGTACATCTTGAGGAAATCTGGAACTCCTTGAACAAAATTTTATTAACTGTTCTTAGTTTCCACACATGTAGGGTATCAACGAGTTCATCTTCTCCGCCTAATTTAATTTCTATTCATTTGTTATCAGACTTAGGGTATCTTCCAGTCCACCGTCGCCGCCTGCTATCATTTCTATTAATTTTTTTGTCCGGGTGTGCACATTAATTTTCGTGTGAAAAACTATTGTTGGCTAACACCAGCTTACTAGCGGCCAACGGCCAGTGCCACCCATGGTCATGTGGCTGGTGGCATAACGGTAACGGATGTGCTGATTTCTACCATGGCGACGGCGACTACAACAAAAAACAGAAACTACAGCAAGAAAAGTCCAACAGCAACAGCATTAGTTGAGAGTCGTGGTGTCGCGTTTACATTTGAAATTTATGATTTTGTAGCAAAGGTGACAAGGGCAATGGTCATTTATTTTAACAAATACATTTAACCGGGGGTTTTTATGCACATTCTCGCTCGCACTCCTCTCTCTCTCTCTTCCCCCATAAAACAGCATGTAATGTGAAGATGTATGTATGTCGGACAAAAAAAAAGAAACACAACGAATCTGTAGTTTAGAGTAATCGTTAAACAGGAAACGGGAAATGTGAGATGATTTATTGGAATACACTTTACCACGATAATGTTTCATATTTTTAGCAGAACAAAAAAAAAACACAACTGATTTGTGAAATATTTAAAATACTGCTGCACAACATAATATACATTTAAACATTAATTTTTAATGATTTTTTCAGCAGACACCTGGAAAAGGATATTCGTTGAACTTCAATAGCTTTTGAAATATTAAGAAATAATTGCTGTCATTTGAAAGCTCTCAGAAATCAACAAATTGTGGCTTATATACTTTTTCGAAATTTATTTGTAATTATTTTTGTTGTTGAGCATCTCTTATCACCGAGAATATGTCAATCAGTTTGCTGTCAACTGTTAAAAATATTATTATTAATTATAAGGCAGTAGCCTGGCAGCTTTAATTTACATATGCACATTTTGTTAACAATGCCTGTAAAAGGATATTCCCAAAGCAATATATGAAATAATTGAAGCCATTCCACAGCTCTCATCATGACACAAATTGTGGCCCACAAGTATCCATCCAAATAATTGTTTTAAATTCATAGATATTAAGTGTTTCTTTAGAGGTTACATTTTTCAATAAAGTTGCCACAAAATGTTCAGATCTCAGATGTTTTCAATTAATTAATTTCATTATGTTGATTAGAGAATATTAGTCCTTTATTTAGTGGCATTTTAACTGATACTGATAGCATAAAATTTTAATTTTAATATGGTGCTGTTTCAGTTTAAAAGAACACTGTGGAACACCAAAAATTAACAAGATTCTGAAAAGGTATTCTGATAGAGGGTGTACAAACAACATACGTGTATGTAGGAGTTTTGAAAGTTTTCGTATAGTGGTCATTTATTCCCCCTCAATATTTCCCCCTTTGACACATTCTTCTGATGAATCGGTATATGAATCCTTGTGATCGTTACATTTTAAGTAAAGGATGTGTTCAGTAATATTGATTTAAACATTAAAACATTTATGTGGAACATTTTAACCCACTAGCTCTAGCAATATTGTGGTCTTTTTGGTCCCTTCTTTGCAAAAGGATAAAAACCACCCTTTAACAAGGATTTAACGGTTCAGATTGTTCAATTGTTTGCCATATAATTCTACTACAATCTACTGTGTTCAGTAATATTGATTAAAACATTTGTGTGGAACATTTTAACCCTCTAGCTCCTCAATATTGTGGTCTTTTTGGTCCCTTCTTTGCAAAAGCGGTAAAAAAAACAAGGATTTCACGGGTCAAATTGTTCCACAAAAATAATTGCCATATAATTCTACTATAATCTCCTGAATACACCAAATTTCAAAACTCAATATAAATGCCAAAAATAAGTAAAAAAAAAACAAAGAATTAATTTTTTGGGTTAATTTCTTACTTTTTCCGAATTGATGCTAAACTGCCTACAAACAAGCATTTTAGGAGGATGGTTTGAATGGAAAAAATATTCTACGTCAAATTTTAGTATAAGTCAACGAACAAAAGAAAGCTGTAGATATAATATATATAGATAAAATATCGGTACAAATTTGGGTATGTATTTGAGCAAACAAACATATATTATTTCTTTTCTTTTAGATATTGGTAAATCCAGCACAGGAAACCTTGTGATCCTCACATTTTAAGTATATAATGTGTTTAGCAGTATTAATTAAAACACTACGAGGAACATTTTTGAGGAATAGTTTAACCCGCTAGCTCCTCAATAAAGGGGTCTTTTTGGTCCCTTTTCTGAAAAACGGTAAAAACCGCCCCTAAAACAGTACTTTAATGGGTCAAAATGTTCTACAAAAATATTTGCCAAACAAGTCTACTATAAATCTCTGACTACACCAAAACTCAATTTAATTGGCAGAAATAAGTTAAAACTTAAAATTCATTTTAGGGATAACTTCGTACTTTCTCGGAATTAGAGCTAAACTGTGCCACAAATCAAAATTTTAGGGTAGTGGTGTAAATGGAAATATATTTAATATATAAATATTCTATACATTTTCTATTATATGGATCGGAAAGACATTTTATAAAATTCCCTTACTTCTACAAAGAGGGTCGTCACTTCTACATTTAGTCATAGATATCTTTCAATTACGCTGAATATTTTTCCGTTTTAAGTCGATTAAAAAAACAAGTTAAAAGAGCACTTCGGTCGGACCGAATCTTATATATCTTCCACAATGGATTGTTTTCCACAGTACTAACGTTGTGAAATTCATGATTCTAGTTACATCCATTTACTGGGCACCATTTTCATTCCTTCTACCCAATTTGCTATCTGCTATCTTCAACCATGGATTGTATTCCGACATGAAAGTCATGATTCTAGTTACAGCCGTTTACTGGGTACCCTTTTAATTTTTCTTTTACCCAATTTAGCCCTAAAAGTAAGAATTTGGAGAAATCCTTTTATTTCGCTATCCGACGAAGTCAGACGAATTTACACACAAAATTTCATGATTCTAGCTGGCATCAATTTAAACCCTTTTTACTATTTTGTCCCTAAAAGTACGAATTTGAAAATGTAAGGACCAAACTTCAGAATTCTAGTCGCTGCCATTTTTGGTACCATTTTTATCCCCTTGCCCCCGATTTCCCCTAAAACTAAAAAATTTCTAAAAAAATCTTTATGCTTTTAAAAGAACGTACACAGCATTTTTTTTAATTCTGGCTGCAGGCATTTAGTCGGTACCAATTTTATCCATTTTCCCCCACAGTACTCAAAGAGTACAAATTTAAAAAAATCTGTTTATTTTCCGCGTCTAAGCAGCCCGCGAGTTATTCACCATTTTTCTAGCTACAGTCGAATTTTATGATTCTAGCAGGCATTTCGACGGTACCAATTTTATCCCCTTTTCTCCGAATATCGAAAGATATTTTTATGTTTCGTATATAGGAGTCAGAGCGACGTATACGCCGAATTTTTATTCTAGATGCAGTCGTTTGATTGGTACCATTTGTATCCTCATTCGTCCCGTTTTCACTCTAAAAATATAAATTTAAAAAATCCTTTATTTTACAAATCTACACCGACAGTGAAGTGCACTCACAATCTTATGATTTTAGCAGCAATTTAGTCGGTATCAATTGTATCCCCCTTTCACCATTTCGTTGCTAAAAGTCTGAATATTAGAGCGTCGTGAACACCAGTTTCATGATTTGAGCTGCAGCCATTTTGGTGGTATCATTTGTATCCCTTTTCGTCCCATTCTTCCCTGAAAGTACGAATTACTACATATTCCTTTATGTACACATCGAATTTCATGTCTCTAACTTCTGCCATATGGTCCTATCCCATTTTATGCCTCAATTTCGAAATATATTTTTTTCGCGATCACGCTATATATATTAAATTTTATATATTTATTAAATTTTTCATTTAGGCGTTTGGTAATTCTGTGTCCAGTAAGAAAATATATACTCTTTCTTGACTCTAGCGTTCTTTGTTTGAATACTCAAATTGATACTGATATTGTATTTATATATATTACTAGCTGAACCCCGCCCGCTTCGCCAGGCAAAAACACAAATGGTAAAATTAAAATCAGGTTTCATATTGATCTTATCATATTGATATTATCGTGGTCAGTAATATATACGTTCCAATTTTCAGCCTTCTAGCTAAAAGACACTTTTGCCACGCCCCAACTACCCACCAAACGAAAATTCAAACTCCAGCATCATATTTATCTTTCTTGTGGTCAGTAATATATACGTTCCAATTTGCAGCCTTCTGGCTCAAAAAAAAATCTATTGCCACACACATAAAATGAAAATCCAAATTTCGGCATCATATTTATCATTCTCGTGGTCAGTAATATTTATGTACCAATTTTACATCCTATGTCCTTCCTTGGGCGAACACGAATTCATCAAGCCCAAAATCGTGAAAATCAGACGATCCGTTATAAAGTTTTGCGTGTTCACACGGACGGCATTCTCTTTTATAAATATAGATATCTACAGTTTTCTTTTGTTCGGTGCTTATATTGAAATTTGACATAGAATGTGTTTTTCATTCACAACACCCCCCTAAAATTTAGTTTTGTGGGACAGTAGATCACTAATTCCGAAAAAATTCGAAATTAAACCTAAAATTAAATTTAAGCTATTACTTATTTCTGACATTTAAGATGAGTTTTTGTGTATTTAGAGACTTACTTAATTTTGTGGCAAATATCTTTGCAGAACATATCAACCGCGAAACCCCTGCTTTATGGGTATTTTTAACCTTTTGCGCAAAAGGGACCAACCAGACCCCTATATTGAGGAGCTACTTAAAATATAAGGATCACATTGATTCCTATCCCGATTCTTCATAAGAATGTGCAAAAGAAGGAAATATCTAAAATTAATTTTAAGTTTCAAATTTTCTATGTCGATTCATCCAAAGAATGTGTCAAAGGGGGAAATACCTAAAACGAAACATTTAAATTGAGTTTTAGTGTATTCAGAGACTTATAGTAGAATTGTATGGCAAATATTTTCGTAGAACATTTTGACCCATAAATTCTTCTGTTTTAGGTACGTTTTACCCCTTTTGCGCAAAAGTTACCAAAAATACCCCTATATTGAGTAGCTAGGGGATTAAAATGATCTACAAAAATGTTCCCATAATGTTTTAAATAATATTGCTGAACACATCCTATACTTAAAATGTAAGGATCGCAAGGTTTTCTATGTCGATTCATCATAAGAATGTGTCAAAGGGGGAAATACCAAATATGATTTGACTTATTACTGGCATTTAAATTTTAGAATTATATGGCAAATATTTTTGTAGCATACTTTGACCCTTTAATCTCCTGTTTGAGGGAAGTTTTTTACCCTTTTGCAAAAAAGGGACCAAAAAGATCCCTATATCGAGTAGCTAGAGGGTTAAAATGTTTCTCGTAGTGTTTAAGTAATATTTCTGAACACATCCTATACTTTAAATGTAAGGATCACGTTGATTCCCAACCCGATTCGTCATAAGAATGTGCAAAAAAGGAAATACATAAAATTAATTTTAAGTTTTGACTTATTTCTGGCATTTTTGAGTTTTAGCGTACGTTGAGATTTATAGTAGAATTATATGGCAAATATTTTTGTAGAACATTTTGACCGCGAAATCCCTGTTTTAGAGGTGTTTTTTTAACCTTTTTCACAAAAAAGACCAAAAATATCCCTTTATTGTGGAGCTAAAGGGTTAAAATGTTCCACAAAAATGTTTCACGTAGTGTTTTAAGTAATATTGCTGAACACATCGTGTACTTAAAATGTAAGCATCACAAGGTTTTCTATGTCGATACCTCATAAGAATTTGCCGAAGTGGGAAATATTGACCTCCTCCCTTAAAATGACCTCCATACGTAAAGTTTCAAAGCGCCGATACACGTATATTCTTTTTTCGCCCCCTCTATCAGAATTCGTTGCCAGAACCTGGTTATTTTTGAGAAAGTTTCATTCTGTCCCACAGTATAATGTAAACTCATTACTTTATTACAATTTAAACTTCTATACAGCTAAACGAGCCACCCTTTACTTATTTTATTTTTTTTTTTCATATACATTATAATTATAAAGTCATCATGCTGGGTTACAATTATAATTTAATTTTCATTTGCTATAATAAATTTTCTGACAATTGGAGTAAAAGGATATTCATATATTGTAGACCAATTAATGTTGAACTATAATATATCAATAAATATATATGTTCATACATATTTTGCTTACATAATTTTAAGTGACATTCTTTATTTTCCTCAGAATTCTTAACAAATAGTAAAATTGGATAATTGAAAATAATAATAATAAAGGACACAGTATTATTGGAACAGAGTAGCGACCCTATAATTGTGAAAGGGCATGTTGAGTAGACCATTTTTTTTAGAACAAAATTATAGTCAACTCAGACCAGTTTCTTTACAGTGGGTCAAAGTTTACATTTTCTGGACGAAGGGAGGGAGTTAATGTCCGAGAGAATTCTTATTGTCAAAACTATATTGCGGAATTTCCAGATGAACTGGATGTTTATTCTACAAAAATGGTCTACTCAACATGCCATTTCAGAATTATAGGCTCGCTATTCAGTTTCATTCGAAAAGTCTCAATTTGTTGGACAGTGTAATTAAAAATATTCGAACCTAGCGCTTAGCTCCAATCTTGGAAAATATTTTCAAGCCGACTGTTAAGTCATAATTTGCATAAAGCCGTATAGTCAACCATTTATGAACTACATACTTACGCATAACAGTTATAGCTTAATTTGGCCAATTACTACGGCCACCTCTAAGCATTACCATAAATCAATAAGCGACATTATTATCCTGCCACTGGACAGTATTAAAAGTTAATAAAATTTAATTATGACATTCAATAACACCCCAGCCAAGGCCCAACTAATGACACTTTTATCCCAATATGTGTGTGTGTGCTACTGAAAGCACGCAAACCCCTATCCCCTTCCCACCCACTAAAACCCCAAGGAAAAGCGCCCACCACATAGAACGAGAAATTATAGTAAATTTCGTTTAATGTGTTTGTCGAAATAGCAGTGAAAATTAAATAAAATTACACTGAATAATACATGAACTTAATGAAGTAATTACGGGACAATACCAGCAGCACCAACAACAACACTGAGGGAAATAATTTAATTAGAAATTAAAACGCGCGTTCGTGACATTTATTATTGTTTTCACTGGTCTGCATGTTCCTCGGTTTCGTTTCATTACGTTTTCGAGGACTCAAGTGTTCAACAGCAACAACAACAAATTACAAACACAGACAGACAGGCACACACACACACACTCAGACACATAAAAAATTATCCTTAAGCAAAGAAAGAGTATTTTTGTCTTCTATTAGCCTTTCCTTCGTCTGATATCTATTAGTTATGTTGATTTTTTTTCAGGCATACAAAGTTCTTTATATAGTTGGTAACAATAGCAAATACGATCTGAATATAAAAAATACTTTTCCAAAATTTCAATTTACTTCTCAACATCTCCTATCCTCTTACCTAGAATACACTCAGGCCTGACTTTCTGTAATTTCATTGCGCCATCATTTCTCAACTCCTTCAACGTTCAAATCATCATGACTTGAAAAAAATACATATTCTCAAAGCATATTTTTAAAGTTTTGAACAGGAAGTAATCCTGAAGAAAAAAAGTAAATATGGAAGAAATTAGTAGCTTAAAAAATATATGATTTTTTAATTCTCAATATGCCTCAATAAAGATGATAATAAGTTCTACATTTATCCATATATCTTTTGCAAATATACATTATTTTCTTAGTTAGAATCGTAAAAAAATAAAAAAATATTTTTTTCCAACCATTTTCTATTTTTATGGATTTAAAAAATCATTTATTCTCAATTTCTCCCAAAGAAGCGACAACGATTGTAATCTTTGTTAAAATTTCCTTTGATTATCCACACTTAATTGCTAGTTCAGAAGCCCATTTGTGGCCCAATGGATTCTTGTTCCCAAATTTTAATTGCATGGTTTAATATTAACAATATAGGGTAATTTAATCGCTATCGGCATCCCCCAAAACAGCAAGATAGCCTTTTGGTCCAATATTCATATGGAAAATATTATATCGACTTATATACTTAATTATCGATTTATATTTTTATTTGTTAGTTTATTACTTTATCTATTAAATTAATTTATTTATGAACATTAAGTTTGGCTTATGGTATTGGTATTATATGTATTGGTATTGGTATATGGTATTTTTCATATAAAATATATTTTATTGACATATTTTTAAGTATCGATAATTTATATATTTACTTATCGATTTATTTATAGACATATTTATTCTTTTATCGATTTAATAATTTTTTCGCAATTATTTCTTTATAATTTATTCTTCGATTTTTATTTTAATTACCGATTAATTTATCAATTTCTTTTATTTATCGGTTTAGCATTTCTCTATCGATTTATTTCTAAATTTATCCACTTACTTTATCTATCGATTATTTCTTATTACCGATGATCGATTTATATTAATTATCGATTTATTTCTATATTTATGAACTTAAATATTATTATTTATCGACTTATTTATTTAAACATAGATTTTTTTAATTCGTATAGCTTTATTTCTTTCATACTTTCTTTATACCTTTATCTATTTATGTATCTATTTATTACCCAAAATTAAATTACCCAAAATTATTTTATTGCCATATATTTAATTATCGATTATTTATATATTTATCAATTTATTAATTTCTTATCAATAATTTTTGTTTTTTTTTTTTATTTTAGTTTATTTATCGAAACAATTATTTACTCATTGATTTTTTAATTTTATTCATATATTTCTTTCTTCTATATATACATATCTATATATATTTCTATTTACTTATCGCCGAATTTTTCATATAAAAAATTACCCAATTTTTTGGAAAATATTTTTATTATTGATTTTTAAAGAATTATTTTTGTGTTATTTTTCTTATAATTTATTCTTCGATTTTTAATTTATTTACCGATTAATTTATTTTATTATTAATTTATATTTACTATTTACCATTTTCCTTTAATTTATTGATTTATTTATTTATCGGTTTACCATTTATCTAACGATTTATTTATGTAGTTATACACTTACTTATTTATCTATCGATTATTTTTTACTACCGATGATCGATATGTATTTATTTATCAATTTTTTTTCTATATTTATTGACTTAAATATTATTCATCGATAGACTTATTTATTTACTCATTGATTGTTTTGATTTTTATCTATATATTTCATTCTTACTTTCTTTGTATATTATCTATTTTATCGATAAATAAAAGTATTTATATATTTATTTTGTATATGAAAAATCTGCCTGCATTATTTTTGTGTTATTTTTTTATAATTTATTCTTCGAATTTTATTTTACTTAGCGATTTATTTTATTAGCCGATTTATTTCTTTTTCGGTTTACCACTTTTATTATTTTTTATTATCGATGGTCGATATATATTTATTTATCGACTTATTTCCATATTAATCGACTTAAATATTATTATTTATTTATTTATCGATTTTTATTTATCTCTCGATTGACTTATTTATTATTCCGATTTATTTATTTTTTATCGATTTATTTATACACCGATCTATTTTTTATTTATCGATAAATATTGATCGATTTATTTATTATTTATCGCCAAAAAATTTTAGCCGATTTTATTTTGAAAAAGTATCAAATTTTTTTGAGGAATTGTTATTGATCGATTTACCTATTCACCAAATTAACTTCTTATCTATCGATATCTTTATTTATTTATCGATTTAAATATCTATTTCTAGATTTATTTATTTATTATTGCACGGGATTTTCATATGAAGAATTCATTTATTTACCGATTTAATTATTTATATATCGACTATTTATTTCTGCATTTTTCTATTTATTTATTTATTCATCGATTTATTAATTTATTGTCTGATTTATTTTTTATTTTTCGATTTTTTATGTATTTATGTATTTATTTATCGATTCCAAAATCATTAATCATTTTTTATTTATTTATCGATTTATTAACTTATTTGTGGATTTATTTATTTATTTGATACTTACTATCTATCGACCTACTAATGTAGTTATTTATTTGCAGCTTTATTTATTCATCGATTTATTTTTTATTTATCGATAAATATTGATCGATTTATTTATTATTTATCGCCAAAATTTTTAGCCGATTTTATTTTGAAAAAAATATCCAAAATTTTAGAGGAATTGTTATTTATCGATTTACCAATTTACCTACGTATCTATCGATCTCTTTATTTATTTATCGATTTAAATATTTATTTCTAGATTTGTTTACTTATTTTTGAACGGGCTTTTCATATCAAGAATTTTTGCATTTATCGAATCATTTATTCATCGAAAAATTGGTAGATTTATTTTTTTATTTTTTTATTTTTCGATTTTTTATGTATTTATATGTCGATTTCAAAATTATTAACCAATTTATTTATTTATTTATAGCAAAATTTTAGGAGAATTTTCATATGACAAATTACCCAAATTTGTTGAAGAATTACGAAATTCATTTATTTATCTATTATTTATATATCTATTAATTTATTTATCGATTTATTACTTTATTTACTAATAATTTTCTTTATTTATGAATCGGATTTTTATTTATCGATATCTTTATTTATTTATCGGTTATTTTGTACTTTTTTCGATTTATTTATATACTTATCGGTTTGCTTCTTAATTTATTTATAGATTTATTTCTGTGATATTTATCAATCAATTTTTATTTATCTATTTACAATTAATCTATAGATTTGTTTTTTATTTTCCAATATCTGTTTATTTATTTATAAATCGTCCAAATTGTTCACACGAAAAATAATCCATTTTGAAGAAATTTTTATATGAAAAATTAAAATTTCTTTGTCGACTTTCTAAAAATTTTCCTTTTCATTCTTGGCGATTTTTGGTCCACTTTTTGCATTGGATAGTTGGATTGATTGATTTGGTTAGTTTTGCCATTTTAGGCGATTTTCCATAGAAAAACTTACCCACCCCAATATTTTTTCGGCCATTTTTCATTTTTGGATTACGCATTTATTTTTGGCCCTAATTTCATTTTTCATTTTGGACAGTTTTTTCATATTTTGGTCCACGTTTTGCTTTGAGCGATTTCTTATTATTTTCTTGGACAATTTTTCATTTTGGGAATTTTCCTAAGCCAAACTTCCATTAGTGAAGAGAATGACTCTCTAATACCTCCTGTTTGGTAGCAAATTACCTTCCCCACACTTACCTTTGAAGAGAGAATACTTTAGAGACCATTATAGGGCGCTTAATCAATTCGTTCCTTACCATGCTCAGTGTTTTTCCCTTCAACTGACCAACAATTCCATTGCAGCACTTATTTACAAAGGACACTTAAACAATCGTAATTAAGGTGTTTTAGATGAACCCAAACACACACAAACCCACGAACATTTGTAAATAATTCCCTTTGTTCGGGTCGCTTATGGTGGAGGGGTGGTGATTGGCGCTGGAAATGGGTTAGATTTTAATAGAAATAGACGAAGAAAAAAAACAACGAAAGGTGGTGGTCATAATGTTGTCGGTTAATATGATAATTTTGGTATTATTATATTTAATAATATTGTTTGTCATTGTATTTAATGCAAAAGAACACAAAAGTGTTGTATTTGTTGTCATTACAATTCTCATTGTGTTGCCACCACTGTTTATTTAGGCCAAAACAAAAGAATTGAAGCATTTTTTGGGTGAAAAGTGTGTTATTTTGCAGAAAAAAATTGGGAACAACAAAAAAGTACGTGATTTACATGCAAATTGAAAGATTTAATATTAGTCTGAAGGAAATAAAAATAAAAAAACAATGAAAAATATTTCTAATTTGGAATGTGTTACCCCTAACTTAAGTATATTAAAGGCATACATAATGGTAATGTTTCGAAGACGGTTTTAAATGGCGACATCTCCGAAAATACTCATATTTACACTAAAAAACGAAAACAGTTAATCAGTCGTTTTCAAACTTAAAATCATTAAATAAGAATTACGTTGTTATGTATTTGTATAAATTGAGAAGAATCATAAAATTCACTTGTAGATTCCTTTGAATGGGTAGATACTGAAAATAATTGGATTTAGCCAAATTCTAACTTTATTAAACTTTTTAGATGACCAATAGATGACCAAGTAAACCCGAAAGTACCATGACTGTGTGAAATTCCAAATTCAAACAAAATATATAAGAAAAAGTTGTTGATGGAAAAAAATAATTTTTGCAATATCGGTGGTGTGCGATTGCACCATCAGAAAAATAAAAATATATATTTTACAATTAACTAAAATTTAGGAGATTTTAATGGAAATTTTCGTAAAATGTATATGAAACTCCTCTTTTTTGCCCCAATTTTAATTTCCAACTATAGCAAGAAATCAATAGATTACTCTAATTCAACAAATAGTATCTTTTTACTAAAACTCCGATTTTCGTCGAAGATATCTATAATATTTGTACTCCCATTTTAGAAATATAGGTAATTATGATGGCTACAGACGTTTTTCAGGAACAGTCTCCAAAAATTTAGATAATTTTTTTCCAAAAAAAAAAAAATATTTTGCTCGCTCAAATAAATCAAATGAAGAAAACAATATGTATAAAAGATATGTGGATAAATATAAAAGTTAAAAAGTTTTTACGAAGTTTTTGTTTAAACACACAAAGTCTATTTGAAGAATATCTCTGAATAAACATGGAAGTTATGAACCTTATCGTAGAAACAAGGGGTTTTCAAAAAATCATGTCACCTTTTTACGATTGTTTAAATTGATGTACTTTTACAACAATAGTCATAACTTCTACATTTATTTACAGATCAAGCTCTAGTTGAAAGCTTGTTTACTACGTTAAGATCCCAGCTATTATAAAATAATAAATATTCTATTTAACCAGAAATTTAGAAAATCATTATTTTTTAGAAATTTTTTGCGTCTACAAAAAGGCCATAATTTTCACATTTATCCATCGATCTGTTACACGTAGACACTTTTTATGTATAACAATAGCTATATTTATATTATTTTCTATTTTTTTTTCAAATGTTTTCTGCCTTTTTTTGGATACTATTTTCCTAATCCAATATTTCTTTGTAAGTGTGTTATCCGCTACATTTGTAGCCATTATAATTACCTTTAATTGGTCACATAAGAAGCTATTATCGGACTTATATTTCAAAAATAAGAAAACAAATATTAAATATAAGAGAAATAATATTAAAGGTACCGCAAATTAGAAAATTAAAAAAAAATAAAAAATGGATCCACTAAAAATGTTTAATGTTTCGAGTTTAGAAAGCCATCAGAAACTATTATACATTGCCCTTGCCTTTTGTGTTATATATTTTGACACCGTTGGAAGTGGAATCGACCATACGTTTTTTTTGTTTTGACCAAAATCTGAAACACAACCACCGTTTATAAAAAACATGTTTTTAGAAGGTATGTAAAATCACATTAGCGAATGTAAGAGCTGCAGGCGAAATATTTTGAGGATGATGTGTTGAACATTTTAAGATTTGAATGATCTTATTTATTTATTGTTACTTACAATGCAAAGTAAATTTATATTCTTATTTTTGGTGTCCAAGGATTGAGGCGGATGTCTGAGACCATTATAAATATCTAGTTATTGCATAGTGGCTCAGCAGTACCTCATCCGATCAACCCAATTTTTCAGTACAGCCCAAAGTCAACACCAAACAGTGACTAGTTGTTGATGCATTGGCTTCTCAACAGTTCGGCTTCATGAAGGCTGAACTGAAGACCGATCTTTTATCGAAAATTTTACACGAAAATTTCTTACAGTCTGTGTTAGACACACTACTTTGGAAGTAAGTTTTCATTATTTCCGATTTTATTCGAGCGTATAGCGTCCCATTTTGCAAGTCTCAAATATAAACCTTAAAAATATTTATAAATTTACTTTTTTATACCTTGCAAAGTCAAAGTAATCGGTAGTTAAAATTTAAAATGTTAAATGGCCAATCCTACATCTTTAATTTTTTCTATTCCAATTAACAGATTTTTTAATTTTTCTATATGCAGTCGAAAACAAGTTCTATTTTTTGTCCCGTTCGGGATCCCATGTTCATTATCTGTATAATGGAAACAACATATCGACAAAACCTAAAGTAGGCACTAAACGTAGTGCTTCCAATGATGTTTGATTTTGTTGATGAAACTTTTCCTTAAAATTAGTCATCGCAGATATTCGATGCAAACTTATTTCGACTTTCCAACTATTATTGTTCCCTTTTTTATTTATAATTGTTACCATTTTTATTTACAAAATAATGTCATAGCTAAGCTAAAATACAACTTCAGTAGTGCAAATAGCCCAAGAGTTAAGAACATTAACTAGCAGTTGTGCTGAACTAACAGTTCAGCTAGTAGCTTTAACTTAAACTCTGCGCCTACAATACAACAAAGAGCTTTCCCTAACTACTGAAATGCTCTTACTGTGATGGTTCTCTCTAAACACAAACCAAGTAAAAAAATAAAAAAAGAGAGTATCATATGTAACTCTTACTCTAAAGAACATTTAACTTTTTCTCTTTTTTGATTTTGTTGTCTTTAACAGTTTAAATTAAAACCAAGTTAACACTGGCGTTGGCTATGGATTTGTCGCTGCTTGCCTCAGTCTGTTAATCTCTAAAAAGCACGTGCACTTTTCTGTTGTTTTTTGTCATTCCTTGGCACAAACAATCGTGGGGAAGAGGGAGTACAAAAAATGTAAATAAAAACTCAAGTTAACAGCGATGTAAGCTTTGCTAAAGTGGGGTCACAAAAAGCTCTGTTATCTACATTTAACAGTCTCGTACTATTTTAACAGTAGTCAGCGCTGCTTTTGGTTGACGTTGGCGGCGTCGGCCGAAAAAAACTGTGAGCCCACATTTTTCCGTATTGCTGTAGTTGCTGTTGTTCGTGGGTTTTTTTAACATGTTCTTTTTTGTGTTCGCATTCGTAAACAATTTCTCTGATTGGTTGTGCGAGTGGAGACGGGTTTGGTGTTGTTGCTGTTGCTACTTATGTACAAAGACAGTTGGGGTATGGCAAGAAGTGTGTGTTGTTGGGCATACGGCAGGAGAAGAGAGCCCAAGCAACAACCCACCTTTTTTCTCCACTAGATAATAAACTCGGTAAGTTGGGAAGGTGGTGGGGGGAGGGAGGAGTAGGCTGCTGAGAAGGGATGAGAACGAGGAAAACAAAAACTATGTAGTTTGAGTGCGTTTAGAAAAATTGTTCTTATCGTACTGGGAGCTAAGCACGAGGCAACGATGCTGTTGTGTGATGTGATGCCAGCCAGCCGCCCAACCAGGCGTCTGTTAGATTTTGTCGTTATGTGCTTTCGCTGGCATTTGTGGGTAGTCGTGTTTTACCGTTATTTTTTTTCTAAACACTTTTTTTCGTTATCTTATTAACGCGTAACTTCAATGTAACAACACGTTCTCTCCGTTTTGTGAGGCTGCTGAAGAGTAGGGTGCCGAAAGCACCCTTGTTGCGAGAGAGAGAGCGCCAGAGCACCTGAGTAGGGGTAGCAGTCGGTTTTTTTTTCTACGCTGTAAGGCTTATGTACTGTTATGCTGTACGTCGTGAGTATGCCCGTAATGAGCTAAAACTCATTTTGTTACACTGCATTTGGCTGCTCCTTTCTTCGCTGCCGGGGCTCATTAATGTTATCTCTCTCTAACCCATGGGGCGTTAGCGGAAAAGGAGGCCTTTTCAGCCACCTACGTTGGTGTTGTTGTTTTTTTTCGGGATGCTGTTAATGTTGAACGAAGGCTGCGTGTTTATGTTAATCACAGCTCCTCACATGATGACGAGTTCAGTCGTTTGTGTGCTGCCGCCGCAGAGACTGCGTGCAGCTGCAACGGCCGCCTATTTTTCGGCCCCCATCCATCAACCCATCTCTTTCCAGCAGCCAGGTTATCGTCCCCGCCACCCCATTTTCCTGCCCCTATTTTCCTCATTTGTTCTCTGTTGTTTATTCTAATTTGTTGTTTTTGGTTTTCATGGTTCTATTATTCATGTTGGTTGTGTGAAGGTTTTTTTTGCAGAATTTCTAAAAAAACCGTTTTTTATGGTTTCGTTTTATGCCTTGGCACGACTCATTCCACAGCCAGCCTCCTCTCGGGGTGGGGCGTACGTGTGTGTTTAGTTTTTAATTTAAAACAACTTTTAATTGCAATTTTTCCCTCTATGGGAGTTCTCAATTGCCAGAGACGATGCAGGATGCAGGTTGCGCCTGCCGTGTGGGTGGTAGGTTTTCTTTTCGTAGAAAATGTTTCAATTATGTAAAATAAAGGACTATGAACGAAATGTAATTAAAAGGTCTAAAGTGAATGGGAACTTCGGGGAAAAACTACATACCCGGGAATTGGTGGAGATGTGAAGGGAAATGTTTATCGAGGTAGACAATACTAACTCAAGGGCTGGTTGAGGAGTGAAATGGTCCCAAATCGGCATACTCGGGATTTAAATGAGTTACAATTTGGATATTGGATCGCTATGTAACAATTAAAGAAGGAGTTCATTAAATTTCATTTGAATTTAAAAATTATAAAATTTAAATTAATTCAAATTAAGAACACAAAATAAATACACGAAATCCAGCCATATTGGATATTTTCAAATTACCTCCCGTAATTTCTTTATAAATATTGATTACCTTTTGAAACGAGTAAACGAATTGATCTAGGCAAACTGGTGGGTACAGGCGTTCTATTTTTAGTCAAACTTCCAGAATTTATTAGATTTTTCAATGTGTGCATAGACATGTCGAAAAGAAAGAAAGTGAAATTTGTAAAAGCTATCACAATATTTAGCTGTAGAAGTCAGATATATCAATTTGTTTCAACTCATTTCATGAAATGAAGATTAGATTGTTTAATGCTGATCTGCAAAAAAAAACTTATTTTAAGACAACCGTAATTTATTGTTAAAGTGCTTTCAAGATACTTTTAATTCAGAAAAAATGTTGGACAAAAAAGCAACAACAAATTCATGGGAAAACGTGATTTTTATAGTTGTTTTCAGTAGCCTTTAGCTCACAGACGGCTTGACCTAGGGTCGAAATATGTTGCAAATAACCATTAAAGATTCCAAACTTTATTTACAGTCATAACATTATTTTAGTATTTATATTTGGACCGCGACCCAGTCTAATGTATAATCGATAGGGTGCAAATTTATTATACAGAAATTCTTAACTTATGGCACGAAGTATATACAGACATTAAGTTGTTTTTTCTTAATTTTTATATTATTTTTATATTATCATAGTTCTTCAAGCGGTACGATTTTTGACCTCAATCGCTGCAATTGTTTTGAAACTTTTGACTATTTTTATACCCTCCACCTCCAGGATGGGGTATACTAACTTTGTCATTCCGTTTGTAACACCTTGAAATATCGACCTGAGACCCTATAAAGTATATATATTCTTGATCGTCATAAAATTCTAAGACGATCTTGCCATGTCCGTCCGTCTGTTGAAAGCACGCTAGCATCTAAACGAACGGAGCTAGAAGGTTCAAACTTTCCATAAATAAGTCTTATAGTCGTAGATCGGTTGGGATTGAAACGGGGCGAAATCGGCCCAAAGGGAAAAAATTTTCCCTCACAAGGACTAAAAATACCCATAATAATCCCTAATATTTTAGCGTTTTTACGCATGTTTTTTGAATATGTCTGTTAATATTTGCTTGATATTTGGTTTGCGCATTCCCCTTATAGCAAGAACGTGCACCATAAAGTGTTTCTTATCTGTAGGGGGTGAAATGGGGCAAAAAAGGGATAAAAATGGTACATATTAAACGACAACAGGTAGAAACACGAAATTCGGTGTGTACATTCCTCTAATTGAGTAGATACATAATATAAAAGTATTTTTTCCAAATTCGTACTTTTAAGGGGTAAAATGGGAATAGAGGGATTAAAATCCAAATACCAACCAAACGGCACTACCTAGAATAATGAAATTCGGTGTATACATTCCTCTGATTGCATAGACAAGTAAAATACACGGATTATTCAAAATTCGTACTTTTTGGGGTTAAAATGAAAAAAGGGGATAAAAATAGTACCAATCAAATGACCGCAGCTAGAGTCGTGAAATTCGGAGTATACATTCCTCTGACTGTGTAGACACGGAAAATAAACTGATTTTTCGAAATTCGTACTTTTTGGGGTCAAAATAGAAAAAGGCGATAAAAATAGTACCAACCAAATGACCGCAGCTAGAGTCATGAAATTCGGAGTATACATTCCTCTGACTGTATAGACACGCAAAATAACAAGTTTTTTCCAAATTCATAATTTTTCTTTTACGGCAAAAATTGGTTGAATCATGAGGTAGGTTATTTTACACTATGTACGTCTGATAATGGATTTTCAAAATATGTACTTTTTGAATTAAAATAGAATGGAAATACAACCAACTGTAGCACACACTATCTACCAATATTTATGGCAGTTAAGCTTATTGAAAATATAAATAGAAGAATATTTTTTTTGATTTGAAATAATTAAAATATTATATTTACTTATAAAATTAATTTTTCAATCGTTTTTCATTCGTTTTGGTTTGGCTATATTAAAAAATTTATATTTTCCTGTAATATTACTGCACTTCTACGAAAACCGACAACCTCTGTGGAATGCAATCCATGGTGGAGGGTATATAAAGTTCGGCCCGGCCGAACTTAACGCCGTTTTTACTTGTATACGATTTTCTCGTTTTTTTTTTTCTTTTTTGCAAAATCAACCAAAGTTTCAGTGAAAATCTTCAAAATGGCCATTTTTTCAGTAGTTTAAAAACACAGGTATAAAAGAAAAATCTAAGAAAGAGTATTTATTTTTATTTATTTTTTTATTTTAGTTTTTTCGTTTGCATTTATTTTATTTTTTTCGTAGCGTAGAGAATGCACCATCAGAAAAAATAAAAAATCTATATATTTTCCCATTTTCTTCGTTTTTCATTGTTTTTAAACCTTGTGTTTATAAACTACTGATAAAATAATCATTCTGAAGATTTTCAACGGAAATTTTGGTTGATTTTGCAAAAAAATCTTAAAAAATAGAAGCCACTTCCAAACTCACACAGTCACTATAAATACATCTATGGACACTACTTTAAAGTTAAAAAAATAATTAATGTAGTCATTTCGTAAATCAAAATAAAAGAAATAAACTTGTAAAAACTAAAAAAATCTAAGGCGACTATAACATTCCTCTTTAATATTCTAAAATTAAATGAAATTGCCTAAAATGTATTGAAAAAAAATGTATTGAATTAAAAAAATTAATTGATGTAATCATTTCGAAAATCAAAATAAAAGAAATAAACTTGTAAAAACTTAAAAAAATATAACGCAACTATATTCCACTTCAATATTTTAAAAATAATTGAAATTGACGAGGCATATTAAATTAAAATTGGTATTTCAGAAGTTACAGGCAATTGAATCATTTTGATTTTTCAATGATTTGATTTTTTCACTGTTAAATTGGTCATGACTCGTGAAACAATTTTCTATTTTTTCTAAAAATACGTATACATTATTTTTATGAGAAGAACACAAACTTTCAAAACAATCGCAACAATAGAGATCAAAATCGTACCGCTTGAAATGGAATGACTCAAAAGTAATATTATGAATGAACTCAAGGCTGCCGAGCTGTCTCACAAATTCCAGGTAGTCGGACAGATCTAGACCGGGTGTACGTTAGGTTTGGAATTGGTATTGTGTTTGCAAAACATTTCGTCCTGCACCAAGTCGTCTGAGAACTAAGCGCTTGAAAACACTCCTTAAAATCGTGTTTGATTGATGTTGCAATTTTGTCCAAATTTTCTTTATGATTACCTAGACTTTTGAATGGTCTTTGCTAATACATATCTGTTCTTATCTTAAAATATATCTTTGATCAAATTATTGTACGTTTCTAGTACCTTTTTAGCAGCTATATTCGTGAAAATCGATTTTTTCATTTCTATGGCAACGTAGACTTGCAACATTAATGGATTTTTCGAAATTTTTACTTATAAAGGTTGAGCGGGACAGAAAGGGATAAAAATTGTACCAATTGAAGTATGGCAGCTGTAGTCGTGAAATAGGGTATGTAAAAAGGGATAAAATGGTACCAATATAAGTATTGCAGCTAGAATCGTGAAATTTGGTGTGTAAATTCCTCTGATCACGTAGGAGCGCAGTAAAATTGGATTTTTCGAAATTTGCACTTTTAAGGGGTGCGCGGGACTAAAAGGGATACAAATGGTTTACAGCACTTTAATTACGAAAAATCCGGAACACAAATGGATGTTCCAAAATTTTTACTTATCAGGAGGATGCGGCACGACAAGGGTGAACGTATTCCCAAACAAAGTACATGTTTTTAGGGGAAGCAAAAACACGTGTTACCTATAGTGTTTTCTCAAAATGTGTACTTTTTGGGAAAGTGTTGCAAAAAGTTATAAAAAATTACTATAAATTACTACATTAGATTTATCTATATTCACCAAAAGAAAATTAAATAAATACTATTCAAAACAGAGACCGATAAAACTAATTACAAATAGCTGGCTTTTTCGCGTGCGAAGCAGCGGGTACTGCTAGTTTCTTTATATATAATTCTAGAAGTTTATAAATATTTTAAAGAAACGGGGGTTAAATCAAAATCCATGATTTTTTAATTGCGTTTAACTCATGAACTAGAGGTGAAAAATATATTACAACGTTTTGTACTTTCACTTTTAGAAATATTTTCCGTATCGGATGAAAGCTGTTGATTTGGCGAGTATTAACATTTTTCACACCCGTGATGTCCAACTTCGAGCTCTGTAACTACAAAACCTATTGATGTTAGTTGGCTAAGAAATTGTCTGGTACAATCATGAAACTACGTCAAATGGATCACTGTGCTGTGAAAAACAAATCAATTATTACAATTCAATGGTTTTTATACAAATAAATTTAATTGAAATTGAGAAATTTTCCATCGAAATGGGTACATTTCCTCTGAAATGATATATTACCTCTACGAACAATTTATTTTCATTGGCAATTTATACTTCTTTAGCAATAAATAAAATTGATTTCGCTTGTAACTACTCGATTTGAAATCCCGTGTTTAGAACCTCTTCTTTTCTTTTAAACGAGTACTTTCTGTAATTTCTTTGATTTTCTCAAACACAGCACTTAATGTTGCCCTTCTAATTTAAAGATTTAGATAGAACTCTGCTTTGTCATTAGATTTAACATCGCAAACAACATATTCCCTTTGATCCCAACAAAAAGTATTAACCAAACATTACAACTGTGTTACCATTCTTCTCTTGTAGATATTTTTCAGAATTGAGTGGACACAAAACAATGCATAAATATGAATGTATAGAGCAAATACAAAAACAAGCATTAGACTAAAACAAATTGTGACCAGGATCAAATGTAACGAAGACTAAAAGAAACAGCACTGTATCCACACCACCCACCTCGCAGGGAAAATAAGGAGAAAGCACAGAAATGTGCGTAACTGAAACAAAGCACAAAACAATAACAACATCGACAGCATCAACAACAACAGTCAACAGCCAACACGTTCCATAAAAATACTGCAACAATATACCGGTCACATTAAAACAACCCACAAGATGTGCGTTAAGCTGAT
This sequence comes from Polietes domitor, assembly GCA_947397865.1. Lineage (NCBI taxonomy): Eukaryota > Metazoa > Arthropoda > Insecta > Diptera > Muscidae > Polietes > Polietes domitor. The sequence goes on along the minus strand of OX377622.1, from coordinate 139,199,032 downwards.
TGGTTGGCTGATGGGTAAACTACCATGTACAGAGACAGGACACCCAAATCCACACACACAAGAGCCCGACACACACAAGAGCGCCAACAATAACAATACATGGAAAATGAGCATAGTAAAGTAGCACTCGTGTATGTACGAGTACTACGTACCACATTAAATACTCTGCAGAGGGCTGAGGTATGCCTGGGTGAGTGCATGGCTGGGGAGAGAGAGAGATGTGGGTGAGCGTAAGTGTGGGTATGATTTAAAAACCGCAGAAAACACAATGGCCGTGCTGCACACCACATACGCAGGCACCCACGCACACACACACACTCTCACACACCCCACACAATGCTCTGCGAAAAAAGAACCCACACAAAAGAGGAGAAAATAGGAGACAACTCTTTGGCTCGGCCACTCTCGCACACTCATAAACATTTGCACACCCAAACCCACACACACTCGCACTGACAATAAAAGTGCCGCCAGGTCAGGAATAGTAATTAAAAGTTAGTGGCTGGCCATCGCCATCATCATCGGACATTATGGCTAGGAAGGAATTGGACAAAAGGCACAAAAAAAATTATGAACGCAAATCGGAAAATCACATAAAAAATGAAAATATTGTCCAGCCTGAAATTGCAATTTTCATAATTGCTTTGTGTGTGTGTGTGTGTGCTGGTTGATTCTATGCCATCGCACACCACAATCAGAGGCTGTGTGGGTTTAAACTCTGTAATGTTGCCTACTTTTAGGCGCACTCATTTATTTTGCTGGTGCCGCCGAGGATATGCTGAATCAACTTATTTTTTTGTCATTGTAAATATTTTTTGTACGATAGCATGAAAGAACACAAATAAAATAAAGTACATTAAACTTAATTACACTTTGTTAAAAATAAAATTTAGAGCGGCTTTTTATTTTTAGCACGCTCTATAATGAGATGAAGAGTATGTTGAACGTAACATGCCGTGGGTAACAGGGAAATAAGGAAATTTCTTTAAAAAAAATGTTTTTAAACCGATAAATTGAAATTTCAATGATTGAAGAACATTTGAACTGATGTTAATGTGTCCTTTAGGATAGGACCCAATTTATTAAAAACCCAAAGAGTTGAAGAGCAAAAAAGGTTGAAGAAAAAGCCTGGCACTAAATAACAAGGTCGTTGTAAAACATTTTAACCGATCGGATTATACAAAAAAATTATTTAGCCAGTTTCTGTTTTGTCTTAATCTGATAATATATAAAATATTCACAGTTTTTAGTACTACTGGGAGATTGTTCAGGAGCCCTGCATAGGTCTGATAAAAATGAAGGCTAAATTTGATCTTATAAAAATACTTGCATTAATTTGTGTAAGGTGTGTCATATAAATTAGACTCGGCTATAAACAAGTACTGATTATTTTTACAAATTTCTGTTTTTATTGGAAAGTTTGAACTTTTTCATTTAATAATGCACGACTGGCTTGGTAGTACCTCATCCGATCAACCCATTTTTACCTACAGCCCAAAATCCACACCAAACAGTGACTCGTTGTGGATGCATTGTCTTCTCCATAGTGACGTGTGGGTTCTCTGAACCCCATATGCGGCAATTTTGCTTATTGACATAGCCACCGAGATGAAAATGAGCTTCATGAAGGCTGAACTGAAGGCTGATATGTTCTCGAAAAATGTCCACGTACATTTCTTACAGTTTGCGTTAAAAACTCACTCATTTGGAAGTAAGCTTTTAATATTTGCCAATTTTATTCGAGCGTATAGCGTCCCAATTCGCAAATGTCAAACATATACCTGAAAAAAGTAATGTTAAAGTATGTAGTTAAAATGGCCCAACCTATATAAAATGTACAGAGTTTTTAATACTCCTGGGCGATTGTGCAGGAGCCCTGTACAGCTGGTCTGAAAATAACACTGTCCAACAAATTAGGACTTTGTAGTCCAGCTAGTCTGAGTTTCTTTTTACAGTGGGTCAAGCTTTTCATTTTTCTTGTCGAAGGGAGCATTATACTAAGTGAAACAAGTAAAAACGGCGTTAAGTTCGACCGGGCCGAACTTTATATATCCTCCACAATGGATTGCATTCCACAGAGGCTGTCGATTTTCGTAGAAGTGCAGTGACATTAGAGAAAAATTTTATTTTTTTTTTAAATAGCCAAACCAAAATAAATAAGATATTGAAAAAATAATTTTATAAATAAATATAAAATATTAATTATTGTAAACCACTCATATAAGGCAAGGCCACTAATATGTTTACACTAAATATATCGAAATAATACTTTAAGTCAATTCAAAAAGTAAATATAAGGCAGCAATCTTCAAAGAAGCCTTAATAACCTAAATATTAGGGGATAGTGGGTGAATTTTCAGTTACTACAGTTTGGTTGCTGGTATTTCCATTCTATTTTAATTCCAAAAGATCTGATTTTGAAAATCCATTATCTCTCACGTACACAGTGCAAGATAACCTAAATTCATGATTATACCCATTTTTGTCGTTAAAGCAAAAAGATAAAATCTTTTTATTTTGCGAGTCTGTGCAGTCAGAATTCCATGATTCTAGCTGAGGCCATGTGGTTGGTACCATTTTTATCCCCTTCTTTCCATTTACCCCCTTAAAAGTACGACTTTCTAAAATCTCATTATTTTATGTGTCTACGCAATAAAAGGGACGTAAACACCAAATTTTATCATTCTAGCTGCGGTCATTTGGTCGGTACCGCTTTTATCCCCTGTACCCATTGTATTCCTTGAAAGTACGAATTTGGAAAAAACTTTTATTTTTCGTGTCTACGCAGTCAGAGGAATGTATACTCAGAATTTCATGACTCTAGCTGCAGTCATTTGGTTGGCACTATTTTTATCCCCATTTTCCATTTGAACCCCAAAAAGTACGAATTTCGAAAAATCCTTCCATTTTACGGGTCTAGGCAATCAGAGGAGTGTATACACCGAATTTCATTATTCTAGGTGCAGCTGTTTGGCTGGTACCATTTTATCCCTCTATTCCCATTTTATGCCTTAAAATTTGGAAAAAAATAATTTCATATTATGTATCTACTCAATTAGAGGAATTTACACAGCGAATTTCGTGTTTCTTATCCCTTTTTGTCCCATTTCACCCCCTACGAATAAAATCGTATGCTTAAATACTCTCAAATATTAGGGGTTATTTTGTTTTTTTTTCAGTCCTTGTGAAGGAAAAAATTTTCCCTTTGGGCCGATTTCGCCCAATTTCAATCCCAACCCATCTACGACTATAAGACGTATTTATGCAAAATTTGGAGCTCCTAGCTTTCGGTTAGATGCTAGCGTGCTTTCAACAGACGGACGGACATAGCTAGATTGTCTTAGAATTTTATGACGATCAAGAATATATATACTTTATAGGGTCGATATTTCAAGGTGGTTCAAACGGAATGACAAAGTTAGTATACCCCCATCCTGGAGGTGGAGGGTATAAAAATAAAAATATTCATAGTTTTTAACACTCCTGGGAAATTGTGAAGGAGCCCTGTAGAGCAGTTTTGTAATCGCATTTTGAGAACTTGCTACAATTTTTATAATAACTCTTAAAAACATCAAATTTACCTATCTTTTATATGGAATAAATTCAAATAAATAAAAATTTTGGTTAGGAAAACCACTAGAATAATCTATAGATTTTTATATTTTTTGTAGTCAATTTGTTGTTATATATTCTTAGATATTTGTGAGGGTTATATTATTTATAGTTTTTCTTAATTTGTACACTTTTTATACAAATCTGGAGAACAACATTATTATTTTCTCTGTAATCGCAGTTTGAGAACTTGTTATAATTTTTATGGCAACTCAAATTAAAGGCGTTAGAACAAAAATTTTAAGAAATTATGTCACAAAAGTGTACTTTTAATCGTAAACCAAAGTAAAGCAAATAAATAAATTTGTAATTTTTTGTAAACATATCGTATACAAATCTAGAGATCGGCATCATTAATTTCTCTCTGTAATCGCATTTTGAGAACTTGCTATAATTTGTATCTTTTGCATAAAACAAAAAATTTATAGATTTCTATACTTTTTTATTTGTAGTATATTTGTTGCCAAATTCATTAATTAAACTGTCCAACAGCATTTTTGGAACAGAGTAGCGGCTCTGTAATTCTGAATGGACATGTGAGTACACCATTTTTGCCGGATAAACTTATAGTACAGCTTTTCTGAGTTTCTTTTTACAGTGGGTCAAACTTTTCATATCTCAGACTAGACCACTATCATTCTAACTGGCACATATAGCCAGTAGCAAAAAACTGTAATTGTTGCAAAAATGTACAATTCGCGACTCCAATTACATTTACTTCAACTTTCTCTATATGGATTTCAGAAACAATTCTGTCTCAAATATTGCCAATTTATTCAGCAATCATGTTAAAAAAATATTTGATTACACGGCTTTTTCTAAGGCCACTTTCACAATTACAGTGGCTATACAGTCAACTTGTTTTTATAGAATTACTTGTATTCGTATCGAACCACTCTAAACGTGCAACTTCCACTCACTGTCACTTACACATCCATAGCTATACATAAACATATGTATGTGTGTCCTGTGTATGTATGGTTGTATGTGATTATTTCTACAAAATGTTATTAAAATTTGTTTTCTATTTTAGTGTTACCAGTTTAATTGCTAATATATTTTTGCTTAAATATATATTGTATTTCAGAGCTACACACATGCCTGTGAGCGCCTGATTGGTTGGTCAGTTCGAGAGACTGAGAGAGTGTGCATTCCGGTGTAAGTGTTTGTGACAGTTTTGTAATTTGTTAGAGCATACTTTTAGGCATTAGTCACACGAACAAAACATTTGCCATTTTTAACGTAATGGCGTAATGACTTTTTAAAATTGTAATTTGACTGTTGCCGCGTTTTTTTCTTATTCGCCCTATTTTGATTGCTATGCCAAGCCAAAGTGGAAAATGGGTAATATTTCAAATAAAAGAGATAAAAAAATAAAAATGAATTTTTATTCTTATTGTTGTAGTATTGACAATTCCAGTATGTACTAAAGTGCATTTTCCCGCATTTGAGAAAGTTGTTTCAAACAACTTCCCGCAACAATTTACGAATAGCAGTAATTGTAGTATGGGGTCACCGAGGTAAGGTGTCTGCTTTGCACCCAGAAGGTCTCAGGTTCGGGACAAAAACTTTTTTCGTTTTTTTTTAAATAAAGAATTTTTATAAATAAAGAATGTTTAATTTTGTATAATTTTAAAAAAATTTAAAAATATAAAAAATACAAATTTCATTATTTCATTTTTTATTAATCGTTAATTCTACATAATATCAGTAAGTAGTGTTAATTTATTTACAACTAATTTAATTTAATAAATATTTGCATTATAAAGGGTGATTTTTTTTAGCTATTATCTTTTTGGCAACACTGGTTTAAACAGCTGACGTTTCGTGTTTTGTTTCACTGTCAAACATCTTCAGTTTGGTCTATAATTTAACCATGAATCGTCTTACAAACGAACAACGCTTGCAAATTATTAAATTTTATTATGAAAATGCGTGCTCTATTAAGAAAGTTCATCGCGCGCTTACATTTCCATGATCAGTTTAATCGACCCACTGAAGCGGCTATTCGGGCTATTGTGACTAAATTTCGCACCAAATTTACATTGTTGGACAATAAACCACCAACACGCTTACGTAGAGTGCGAACTGAAGAAAATAGCGCAGCTGTATCGGCCAGTGTTAATGATGACCATCAATTATCGATTCGTCGCCGTTCGCAGCAATTGGGCCTCTGTTACTCAAAAACGTGGAAATGTCAAAATTGGTCTAAGCGGATGGACCATTTGAGGCACAGTCAAGGTCAACACTTGTATGAAATAATCTTCAAACATTAAATTATATGGACCGTACTATTGATTCAAATAAAGATTTTATGCATTTTTCTGAATTTTATGCGTTTTTTTTTTTTTGAAAAACTTTCCTATAGCTTTTAAAAAATCACCCTTTATATTAGTTCATATTAAATAAATATTTTCTTATGTTTCCTATTGTCAGCACTACCAAAAAAACGGTTTGCTTTATTTATTCATGGAATGACTCATATATATTCAAGAAATTCAGCCTGTCGTTGAAAACATTCTAGAATCTAAACAAAGGGATTCCAATTTTCTAAGAATACATCAACTAGTTACAGAGCGGTTGGAATTGATAATGGGCGAAATCGGAGCAGAGGCTAAATTATTTCCCTAACAAGCTAAATAATAAATTCAAAATCATGATTTAAAAAAAAAATATTTTGCGTCTACAAAGAGGGTTATCTTCGTTAGAAAGTTAGCTATTGAAAAATATTTTTTCTATTTTTTTACTAATTTTTATGGATTTTTTTCCAATTTTGATCCACTAATTACAAACTTTAAAAAAATAAAGTTATATTGCGCGTTTACACTATCGGAGGAATTTATATACCGAAGTACGCGATTCGGTCTGCCACATTTTGTTGGTACCATTTTTATCACGTTTTTATTTCATTTCCTCCTTAAAAGTACAAATTTCGAAAAATGAAAATGTATATACCGAATTTCATGATTCTGGATGCAATTCTTAGATTCGCACTTAAATGTACAAATTTCGAAAAATTTATTGATGTTGCATGTCAACGTTGTCAGAGAAACCTACACAGTGAATTTTACGATTCTATCTGACCACTTTTATCCCTGTCTATCTCGCTTCCTCTTTGAAAGTACAAGTCAGAGGAATGTAGGCACCGATTTCTAGCCGACACACTATGAGTGGTACCATTTGTATCTTTTTGCAGAAGTACAATTTTCAAAATAAAAATATTAATTTTCCATGTCGATAGTAGAATTTCACCGAATTTTATAATGTCACAATTATGGTGGTACCATTTTTATCCCCTTTTTTTCCACATCCCCACAAAAAGTAAAAATTTCGAAATTTGCTGAATTAATAGTTTTAGCATGTCAACACCGAATTTTACGCTTCTACACTTTATTTGGTACTATTTTTATCCTGCTTTTCCTTAAAAATACAAATCTATAGATGTTGCGACTTAGTCAGACTAATATACACATCAAATTTCACGGTTCTAGCTACCACACTTTGGTTGGTACCATTTGTATCCCTTTTGTCTCTTCTCTCATAGTCAGAGAAACATAGGCACCGATTTCTAGCCGACACACTATGAGTGGTACCACTTTTATCCCTTTTTTCCATGTCGACAGTAGAATTTCACCGAAATTTAAAATGTCACCTGTCACTATTATGGTCGTACCATTTTTATCCCCTTTTTTGCATCACCATAAAAGGTACAAATTTCGAAAAATCTATTGATTTAGCATGCCGACACCGAATATTACGATTCTAGCTCCAACACATTATTTGGTACTATTTTTATCCCGCTTTTCCTTAAAAATACAAACCTATAGATGTTGCATGTCGTCGTAGTCAGACTAATACACATCAAATGTTCACGGTAATCACAAAAAAGTACAAAAAAGATTTAGCGGATGAAATGGGACAAAAGGGATAAAAATAGTACCTTTAATACGACAACAGCTAGAAACATGAAATTCGGTGTGGACATCCCTATAATTACGTAGACACGTAAAATAGAGAGATTTTTCGAAATTTGTACTTTTAAGGGATATAATTGGCAAAGGGGGATACAAATGGTACCAACCAAACCGCTGAAGATAAAATCATAAAATTCGGTGTATGCATTTATCTGACTGTGTAGACGTGAAACATAAAGGATTTTTTCGAAAATTTTACTTTTAGGCGGAAACTGGGGCGAAAGGGATAAAAATGGTACCAATAAAACGGTTGCAGTTATAATAGTGAAATTCGGTGTGTACATTACATTACTTTCAATATTCGTACCTTTTGGATCAAAATGAAAAAAAAAAAAACAAGTAAGGAAAGGCTAAAGTCGGGCGGGGCCGACTATATAATACCCTACACCACTCCCTGCGTATGTACCTCGCTTTGATTAATAAGCCCAGGTATTTCATGGGAGCAATTTTATGTAGTTCATACAAATTATATAAATTATATGAATATAATTTATATGCTATAAATTCTTCTTTAGTCAAATTTAACGAATATGGTAAATAATATGGTAATTGATCCAATTGTCCGACAGTCATACCAAAGTATGGACATATGGGCATCACCCAAACAATTCTCATTGCAATTCAATTCGGTTAAAAATTGAAATCGGGAAGGATTTTTGCATCCTGTAAATGTATGTGTTTGACAAAAAATGTTAAATCGGAAAGTACATTTGTATGGGGGTATATTGAAACCAGGAACGATGTGACGCGCTTTCACAATGTCTGTTTATTGGTGAAATATAATATGTAAAATTTGGCCGATCTTACCCACTTTCACCATCGGTTTTTTAGTTGGATTATAAGATGTTGTGCCAATTTTAAAGAAAAACGTTTACAATATGTGGATTTTAGAGCGGAAAAAGTCAAATCGGGAGCGACATTTGTATGGGGGCTATATCTAAATCTGAACCGATCTTACCCAATTTCGGCATAGGTGTCTCTAGTTAGATTATAAGATGTTGTACCAAATTTAAAGAAAATCGGGTATAATATGTGGTTTCTAGAGCGGAAAATGTCAAATCGGGAGCGACATTTGTATGGGGGCTATATCTAAATCTGAACCGATCTTACCCAATTTCGGCATAGGTGTCTCTAGTTAGATTATAAGATGTTGTACCAAATTTAAAGAAAATCGGGTATAATATGTGGTTTCTAAAGCGGAAAAAGTGAAATAGGGAGCGACATTTGTATGGGGGCTATATCTAAATCAGAACCGATCTTACCCAATTTTTTCATAGGTGTTTCTAGTTGGATTATAAGATGTTGTGCCAATTTTAAAGAAAATCGGGTACAATATGTGGTTTCTAAAGCGGAAAAAGTGAAATAGGGAGCGACATTTGGTGTAGGGTATAAATAGCTAGAATCATTAAATCCAGTGGTTATTCTACTCAGTCTTCGTAGACACGCACAATATGAGTATTTCTCCAAAATCGTACTTTTGCGTTCAACATTAAAAAAAAGATAAAAGTGGTACCAAGCAAATGGATGTACCTAGAATAATGAATTAGATCTCTGAAATGTGTACTTTTCTTATCAAAATGATACAGTCACTCTGTTTGTTGCTGAATCAAAAAATTGCAAATGGCCCTGAGGGAAAATGTTTCTCTCTAATGACGACTGATATACACCTAATATTTATAGAACATTTTTGGAGATTACTCCCTCATGTTGACTTTTTGATTAGAATTGTAGTATTGTGAATTGCTAAAATATTTGATGCGTGAACGACGACAAAGGCGACATTTAATCCCAATGCGTCCCCTTTCGTTAAAGTGCCTTAAGTCTTTATAATTCTAATGCGCGCTCAATTTTGTTTAAAAGAGAAAGAACTTAAGAGGATTTGAAATAATTTTTCTTTATTTGTTGTCATTTATTTTGGTTTAAGACCAAAGGTTGTGCTGAAGTCTTCAGCAGAACCCAAAATTAGCAAAAAGGCAAAGTGGGACCTTTATTGTTGCAGCTAAAAGTTGACTGCGCAGTTTCGATGGGCGCTACCCCATCTCGTCAGAACTTTCGCAACGAATGTATGTCTTTGACTTAAATCAGGGTTCATATTAGTACCAGTGGTCACATACGACAAATGAGAAGCGCTGATAAACAAAATATTCCACCGACACACTAAAAATCTCACTTTGCCAATTCAATTTTCCTTTATTACTATTACTAGTAGGTACTTCACTTCTTTGTAAAGTCGACAGCCTATAATCTACCGGTAATACTATGGAATGCGCTCCGTGCTGGAGGGTATATAACATTCGGCCCGGCCGAACTTAACGCCTTTTTACTTGTTATCCCTCTTTTCTCCATTTTTGTCTTTTAAGCGTAAGTTTTAAAATGATCGTTGCTCTTGTAATTTCGATCTCCAAACAAGCAGATTTCATGATTTTATGAAAATTCAAAATACAAATACACTCAAAATAAATAATAAATAAGTTTTATCTTCTAAACAAATGTAATTAAATTGAGTAAATTTGAGTTAATATTATTATTACAACTAGGGTTTAATTTTAGTATGCTCCATCCTCGAAATTGCATCTTCAAATTGTAAATGTAAATGGTGCATTTCTCACATACCCAGCCACTGAGTAGTATCGTAACTATTTTCATTTACTTTTCTAAGTCACGACTTGTATTTATTTTGCAGCAATTTTTTATGAGTAACAGAATTTTAAATCATTTTTATAACGAATGGAATGTACAACTGGAGAAAATTAATGTTAAAAATTTAGTGAAAAAAGCCAGCATTGAAGCAAAACCCCCAAGAACTCATTGGTAAGGGTTTCAACTCAGTATCAGTCACTTTCAATGTTCAAGTTCAAAAACACCAATTCAAACCTTTTGGTTTATTGTGTCATTCGTTAAAAGAAAAACAGTTTTGAAATATGTTCGGCCGTTATCACCGCCTGGTATTGACACTTTACGCATATGTGCAGCGGTTGGCGGTCTCAGAACCCGGAGGAAATTTAAATGAACGCCAGTAACACCACCACCACCCATTCACACCCATCCACCTGACACTTCTACACGTCAACTTCGGTTTGAATATGGCTTCGTATAGATAAGTAAATGTTTTTGTTTGAACAATTGTTCGAAGAGAATAAAACAAAACAATACGAGAATATCCAACAATAAATTAATTACAATATTTGTCATTAAAGTACGTATATTGTATGGAAAGAAGAAAAAGAAACGCTCCAAAGAAATCAGTAATTACTAAACGTTTGACAAAACATCTCAACAAATAAACACAGACAATTTTTCTAAACTAAATGAAATATGATAAGAAGCCTTTGTGTGTGGGATCACAACCAACTTTACCTTGGCGAAAAAAAGAAAATACCATAAAATAATAAAGTAGACGAACATTTTTGTGGGTTTTATAACCTGAGCTAATTTCTTAATTACCAAGTGTGCGAGCGAGTGTTTAATTGAAATTAGAACGCTTAGTTAAAGTAAAAGTCTTTGCTAATTTTGGCATTGTTGGGGTATTCACTGCAGCTACACTGTGTTACTGACACTCAAAGAAAAAAGTCTGTTCAAATGGGATTCGAACTAGGCAACACAAAAATCAAAAAAATGTGCCTGAGGCCTAAATTTTTTGTGTACATTGATTTTTATGTATATATTTTATTGTTTAAAAAATAAATTATAAACATAGGCCGAATATTAAAATATATATTTTGGACAGATATTTTTTTTATTTATTTTTATTCGATTAATCGAACAGTAAATAGTAAGAAACGGCAAAAAATAATTTGGCTGGGTTGTAATGGGCTAAAATTTCAATTTTCGTCGAGGTGGCCTTAATATTTGTACTCTCATTTTGGAAATAAAAGACCGATAATACCCACTAATACGAGCAATTAAAAAAATACAAATTTCAATTTCACATAGAAACAGTGGTTTTCAAATAATTGAAAAAAAAATGGTTTTTGGTCGAAAAAAAAATCATTTTTTGTTGGTATAAAAAAATAAAAAAGAACAAAAAATCGCGAAAAATCATTTTGTTGATATCTAACATTCTAACGAAAAAACAGTCTCCAGAAAATAGAGGAAAATTGATTTTTTTACAATTTTTTTTTTTTTGCTGGCACGAAAAAAATCCCTAAAAATATGAAAAAAAATAGAAAATATTTTATATAATTTTTTAAAAGCTGGCATTTGAATGAAGAAAACAATGTCAGATAAAGAAAAAGATATACGAATAAATGTAGAAGTTATAGTCCTCTTTGTAAACAAAGAAGAATTTTTAAAAAATAACGATTTTTAAATTTTTGGTTCAATAGCGCGAAAAACTGTTTTACAAATGAGCTAAGAGAACAGTCTGTTCTATTTTGTATTAGCAGGGATCTTATCGAACAAAATAAAGAATATTTGAAAAAAATTATTGTCTACATAGTAGGAATAAGAAAATTTCCAAAAAGTGTAATTTTTACAAAGTTTTTGCTTAAATTGATTTATTCAAACGTGAAGACTACACGAACTTCTACTAGCAAGGACATATCTTGCATATCAATCCATAGATTCTGACGAAGAAAACAATATCTATATCTATAAGATCAATGAATAAATGTTGAAGTTATGACAATCTTTGTAGACACAAAAGAATTTTAAAAAAATCATGATTTTTCAATTTTTTGTTCAATAGCGCAAAAAACTCTTTTACAAATGAGCTAAGAGAATAGTCTATTATATTTTATAATAGCTGGGATCTTAACGAAAAAATCAAGTACTATATGAGGAAAATCTATGTATAAATGTAGAAGTTATGGCCCTTAATGAAGAAGGGACTTTAAAAAAGTGTTAATTTTACAAAGTTTTTGCCTAAATTGATTTAGTCCTACGTGTAGACGACACGAACTTCTGCTAGAAAAGCCATAATTTCTACATTTGCCTATAGATATGGACGAAGAAAATAATATCTGTAAGTAAAAGATCTATGGATAAATGTAGAAGTTACGGATATTTTTGTAGACGCAAAATAGTTAAAAAATATGTTTTAAAAAAATAATGATTTTATAAATGTTTGCTTAAATTGCGCTAAAACCTACTTTACAAATGAGATACCAAAATATTTTGTTCTATTTTATAATACCTGTGATCTTAAAGAAAAAAATCAAGGACTATTTGAAGAAAATCTAGGGATAAATGTAAAAGTTATGGCCCTTATTGTAGAAGTAAAGGAATTTCAAAAAAGTATCATTTTTACAAAGTTTTTGCTTTAATTGATTTAGTCATGTGTGAGGAGGACATGAACTTCTACTAGAAAAGCCATAACTTCTACATTTATTCATAGATTAGAACGAAGAAAACAATGTCTATATGTAAAAGATCAATAAATAAAGATAGAAGTTATGAAATTCTTTGTAGGCGCAAAATATATTTTTTTAAAATAATGATTTTTTAAAAAATTGATTAAATAGAGAAAAAAAAATGCTTTAAAAATTTGATATCAGATATATTTTATAATAGCCGGGATCTTAATGAAGACTACAAGGACTATTTAAAGAAAATCTATGAAAAAATGTAGAAGTAAGGGAAATTTAAAAAAAGTATCATTTTTACAAAGTTTTTGCTTAAATTGATTTAGTCATACGTGTAGACGACATGAACTGCTACTGGAAAGGCTATAACTTCTATATTTAATCGTAGATTTGAAAGAAGATAATAAGGTCTACCCTTATTGTAGAAGGTAGGGGGTTTCAAAAAAGTGTCATTTTTACAAAGTTTTTGCTTAAATTGATTTAGTCATACTTTCCTCTATTTTATAATAGTTTGGATGTTAACAAAGAAAAAAAGGACCATGTGAAAAAAATCTATGGATAATTGTAGAAGTTATGGCCCTTTTTGTAGAAATCAGAGAATTTCAAAAAAGTGTCATTTTAACAAAGTTTTTGCTTTAATTGAGTAATCATACGATAAGGTACATAACTTCTTCACTTTGTGGTAGATTCTCTTCAAATAAACATTGTTTTCTTCGTTGAGACGCCAGCTATTAAAAAATGAAATAAACTATTCCGTTATCTTATACGTAAATGGGGTTACCGCTATTTAAATTAAAAAATTGAAAATCTTGATTTTTTAAAAAAACCTTTTGCGTCTACAAATAAGGCCATAACTGCTGCATTTACACATGGATTTTTATACACTCCACGAGAGTATTATGGCTTTGTGCATTTGTTTGTAACACCCAAAAGGAAACGGGATAGACCCATTGTTAAGTATACCGATCGACTTAGAATCACTTTCTGAGTCGATTTAGCAATGTCCGTCTGTCCGTCTGTCTGTCTGTCCGTCTGTCTGTCTGTCCGTCTGTCCATCTATTGTTGTAATCAAACTACAGGTCGCAATTATAGTCCGATCATAACAAAAATTGGCACAAGTAAGTTTTGTGGATCAAGGACGAACGCTATTTAATTTGAGGCAAATCGGTTCAGATTTAGATATAGTCCCCATACAAATGTCGCTCCCGATTTGACATTTTCCGCTCTAGAAACCACATATTGTACCCAATTTTCTTTAAATTTGGCACAACATCTTATAATCCAACTAGAAACACCTATGCAAAAATTGGATAAGATCGGTTCAGATTTAGATATAGCCCCCATACAAATGCCGGTCCCATTTTGACGTTTTTCGCTCTAGAAACGACATATTGTACCCGATTTTCTTTAAATTTGGCACAACATCTTATAATCCAACTAGAAACACCTATGCAGAAATTCGGTAAGATCGGTTCAGATTTAGATATAGCCCCCATACAAATGTCGCACCCGATTTGACATTTCCCGCTCTAGAAACCCTATATTGTACTCGATTTTCTTTAAATTTGGCACAACATCTTACAATCCAACTATAAATACCTATGCAAAAATTGTGTAAGATCGGTTCAGATTTAGATATAGCTCCCATACAAATGTCGCTCCCGATTTGACATTTCCCGCTCTAGAAACCCCATATTGTACTCGATTTTCTTTAAATTTGGCACAACATCTTATAATCCAACTAGAAACACCTATGCAAAAATTTGGTAAGATCGGTTCAGATTTAGATATAGCCCCAAAACAATTGGGGGCCGATTTGACTTTTGGCGCTTTAGAAACCACATATTGTACTCGATTTTCTTTTAGATTGCCACAACATTTTATAGTCCAACTAAACAAACCTATGATGAAAGTGGCTAATATCGGTTCAGATTTAGATATAGCGCAAATACCAATGTTGTTCCCAAATGTTTAACACGATTTTGGCCAAACTATACATATTATATTTCACCTATTTCGTTCCAGATTTCAATATACCTCCATACAAATGTCCTTTCCGATTTAACATTTTTTGTCAAACACATACATTTACAGGATACAAAAAACCTTCCTGTGTTCACTTGAATTGAATTGTATCCCGGTAGAAAGTGGAGTGTATCATAGAGTCGGCCCCGCCCGACTTTAGCCTTTCCTTACTTGTTTATATGTTGACATTGTTTTCTTCTTTATGATGTTAGCCATTGAAAAATAAAACCAAATATTTTTTTCCAAAAATTTTTCTATTTTTTATGGGGTTTTTCATGCCAACAAAAAAGATTTTATTTTCGAAAAAAATCAATTTTTTGTAGACTGCTCCTACATCAATGTTTTTCTGTGAAAGTGAGTGAGAATATGTGTAGCCATCATAATTACCTTTAATTGAACATATAAGGGGCTGTGATCGGGGCTATATTTCCAAAGTGAGAGAAATAATATTAAAGGTACTTTCTCAAAAATTCTGAACTTTAGCAATTTTTCAAATTGAACATCAGTCCATAACTTCTACACTTCTTAATAGATTTTCTTCAAATAGGCCTTGTTCTTTATTGAGATTCAAGCAATTATAAAGCAATAACATTAATAGTATTTAATTTACAAAGGAATTTCTCCGTTTTGAAGTTTAGAAAGTCAATCTGATATTAATGCAATTAACACTGCCGATATTTTTTATTTCTATAATCCTTCATCTTATAATATTTAAATAAGGCCCATAACTTTTACATTTTTTCATAGATTTTGTTCAAATACCCCTTGTTTTCTTCGTTGAGACGTTAGCTATTAAAAAATAATATAAAATATTTTGTTATTTTATATGCAAAGGGGGTTTTCCGCTACTTAAATAAAAAGATTTGAAAATCTTTTTTTAAAAAATTCTTTTGCGTCTACAAAGAGTGCCATAACTTCTACATTTTTCCATAGATTTACATGTGGACATAGTTTTTTTCGCTATGATGTTAGCTATTGAAAAATGGAACCAAATATTTTTTCAATTTTGTTTTCTATTTTTTAGGGTTTTTTTCGTGCCGACAAAAAAGATTTTTTTTCGAAAAAATCAATATTTTCTCAATTTTTTAGACTGTTCCTAAAGCAATGTTTCTATGTGAACGTGAGACTCCAAATATTTGTAGACATCAGAATTACCTTTAATTGGACATAAAAAGGCTGTGATCGAGGCTATACTTTCAAAATGAGAGTACAAATATTAAAGTTACCTTCGAAATAAATGGGAATTTTAGTAAAAAAAATTAAAAAAATATATCTATAAAAAATATAGTTTTCGAATTCAGAAAGCCAATATACATAAGAAAATGTTCTGAAATTTTTTGAAAATCTTGCCGGCATATTTTTATTAATTCTATTATCCGTCATCTTTTCATTCTCACTTTTTCTTCGAGTGTAACTCCATTCAATTTCCAATTGCAAAGAAACCCATACTGTTTTGTATTTATATTTTATGTAAATATTTAAATACATTTAACAACAGATGTTAGTTATACTCTTTTCTTTCAACCAACTGCGGCATGTGTATGACTCGCTATCGAACAGACAATATTTATTGGAGTGTAGCGGAGGGCATATAATTATATGAGGGTATAAGGGTATAACTCCAGCTAATCAAGTGTTGAAATCTCATCAAGTGTTAATAAATCATAAATGTTATTCTTTTTATAAGCCATCATCTTAGACCATTCATGTTGTCGTTGCTGTCTGTAATTGTTGTTGCTATTGCTGCTGGCGTTGTCGCACGCACACCGACACATCGAATATAATTAAAATAAAAATAAAGCAAATATTTTCTCAGTATATCTGTATCAAATTGTCTATTAAAACGCCTGGTCGCAGTAAAAAACAATTGTCATTTGACAAAATGTTGTCGAACGGTTTAAAACAAATGCAGCATTTTAATGGTAATTACCTGAAACGTTAATCCTTTTTGGCTGACTGAGGAAGAAAGTGCGCAAGAAAATTAAAAAAAAATACAAAAAAGTGTGCAAAATTATTAAAAAGACCATGAACAAATTTTGGAGTGTTCTTGAAGTCCTAAGTCATGATACAAAGTGTTATACAATTGTGTTTGAACAACAATATTTTGAAAGCAAATTCGTTGTCCTTTAGTTTTAAATCAAGGACATTACTCGAGGGTGCATGGTGTTGTGTAAGATTATTGCTAGAAAAAGTGAAAAGTTTGATCTGATCGTGTGAAATATTGAGAAATTTGGAAAATATTTCTATTTTTCTTTATCCGTAAATGTTATGTTTTGAGAGTGTTTTAATGCCACGACCTACCCTGTTCTGGCCTTTATCTGTCTCGTGAGTTTTATTAGTGATTCGTCGTATTTTTATATCCCAAAATTGTGTTTACTTACAAAAATACCAA
This sequence comes from Polietes domitor, assembly GCA_947397865.1. NCBI lineage: Eukaryota > Metazoa > Arthropoda > Insecta > Diptera > Muscidae > Polietes > Polietes domitor. Next base: position 139,181,726 of record OX377622.1, on the reverse strand, counting down.
GAAAATAAAAGCAGCTATCATATTTTTTCAAATTTTGGAAATGCCAGGAATTAAGTTAATGAAGGTCAATATTGGGCTATTAAAATTAAATTGTTTTTGGTTAATAGAATATAATAATGAAAAATCATCGTTTACGAATCATTCGAATAAATTATCCCAAATAATTCAATATAATCGATTAATCGTTATTATACGTTTTTTATTATAAATTAATTTCTTATAATTCGTTGCTCCAATGCATCCAAAAAATAAAAAAAATGTGTTCGAGACTTTAAACGTTATTTAAAAAAATGGAGAAGCTTACTTTTTTGCTGGCACGAAAATCTCGTAAAAATAAATCTGTTAAAAAATAATTTATTTTATTTTCTAATAGCTAACATCTCAAGGATGAAAGCAAAGTCTATTTCTAAAAGATCTATGTTTTCGAACAAGCGATTATCCGAATGTCGAATGGCTATAACATTTATATAAAATTTTCTGATATATTTTGGCTTTCTAAACTCGAAAACGATATATTTTTTTTAATTAATTAAAATACCAATTTTCGTCCAAGGTATCTTTCATAGTTGTACTCTCATTTTGAAAATATAAATCCAATAACACCCACTTATATATTCAATTAAAGGTAATTATGATGGCTATAAATGTTGCCAATATCACTTAAACATAGAAACAATGGTTTAGAATCAATTTCCAAAAACATTGAGAAAAAATATTTATTTTTTTTGAAAAAAAAATCTTTTTTTTTTGTGGTAAATATTTAATATTTTATTTGGTGTTAAAATATTCTGTCTATTTTGATAAATATAAAAGTTATTACCGTCTTTTTGGAATTAAAAAGTCATGTTTAAAAATTAATAAAAATGTTGTGCCCGAGACTTAACAATTTATTTTTTGTGTTCATTTATAAGAACAAACACTGGATATTTTCCTAATTTATTAAAATACCAATTTTCGCCGAAGGTACCTTTAATATTTGTACTCTCATTCATCATTTTGGAAACAAAAGTCCAATAACACCTGTTTATATGCTCAACTAATTACTTACTGACGGCTACAAATGTATTACTTCGCATATAAACTATGGTTTAAAAAAGTCTCCAAAAACATTGAGATAAAAATGTTTAACTGTTATTGCTGGCACGAAAAAATCACAAAAAATGAGAAAAAACGGAAAACATGTTTTTTTCATTTTTCAACAGTTAACGAGACATAAGACTTATTATTTTGCTCCGCACAATAAATTTTAATATTATTTTGCTGAAGAAACACATCTAAAAACAAGTAAGGAGAGGCTAAAGTCGGTCGGGGCCGACTATGAGATACACTTCGCAGCGACTTTTCAACATCAAACCCGGCCTCTATGATTCTCACAAACGAACGAGACGCACAACTCACACATACTTACATATGCAACTCAATGAGATGCTTGTAAGATGGCATGTGAACTTTATTACTTGGTGCGATTTTTTAAACGCAAACTCGGCAAGTGAGTTGTGCTTCTCGTTCGTTTGTGAGAATCATTTCCTTATAGAGGCCGGGTTTGATGTTGAAAAGTTGTTGCGAAGCCACTTGAAAAGACTTTTGACATGGTCGAAATCATGATCGTGGTAGACTGCAGCACAAAAAACATCACAAATTAGATATAAAAATGTTTTATTTTAATTTGAAATAGCTTGGATTTGGCTGACATGAAGGGCCCACAAAAAGGAGAAAAAATCTAAATAAATATTTTGTCTATTTGTAAAAGATCGATGACCGATTGTCGTCTTTTTAGAATTAAAAAATAATAAAAATTTTGTGTCCGAGGCATACTGATTCATAAAATCAACACAATTTCATATCAAGATTTACATTCATTCCATATGAAGCTCTTTGTTAACGCAAAAAATAAAAAAGTGATGATTTCATATTTTTATTAAATTGTGCAAAAACGACATTTACAGATTAGATACCATAATATTTTATTTTATTTTGTTATGCATTGGATTTTAGCGAAGGAAAAAGGCCTAGTTGAAAAAAAGTAAGGGAAGGCTAATGTCGGGCGGGGCCGACTATATAATACCCTACACCACTCCCTGCGTGTGTACCTCGCTTTGATTACTAAACCCAGTTATTTCATGGGAGCAATTTTATGTAGTTCATATAAATTATACAGTTACTATCAATTCATCTTTAGTCAAATTTAATAAATATGGTTAATAATATGGTAACTGATCCAATTATCCAATAGGATGAATCGGACCGACATTTCAAAAGGGGGCCTATAACAACATTTTGCGCCTGGTCCAAAACATGGGCCTATATATTTCTCATTCACGGTAGGTAGGTATTCCTAGTTGAAAAATAACATGATCTGCAAAAATTGTTGAAGATCACCATGTATGTTTATTGGTGAAATATAATATGTAAAGTTTGGCCAAAATCGGTTAAACATTCGGGAGCAACATTTGTATGAAGGCCATATCTAAATCTGAACCGATCTTACCCACTTTCTGCATAGGTTTTTTTAGTTGGATTATAAGATGTTGTGCCAATTTTAAAGAAAAACGGGTACAATATGTGGATTTTAGAGCGGAAAAAGTGAAATCGGGAGCGACATTTGTATGGGGGCTATATCTAAATCTGAAGAGATTTACTCCAAATTCAATTCCTTGGCCAGAAAAAATAACTTCTGCCAAGTTTCATGACAATCGGACAACAATTGCGACCTGTAGAGTGCGAACAAGCTTAGATGGACAGCAGACGGACATACATCGTTAAATCGACTCAGCTGGTGATTCTAAGCCGATCGGTATACTTAAGGGTGGGTCTAGCTAGATTATTTCATGGTGTTACAAACATTTGGCGCGAAACTAACTTATAATACCCTAGTCCACGAAGTGGTGTAGGGTATAAAAATCTATGTATAATTACCATCATAATTACTTTTAATTGAAATGAGGTATCTTGTATTATAATGCAACAGAAATAAAAACTTAAAAAAGTAGTCTTTGTGTGCGATCAAATATTTAAATTTTACTAAAATACCAATTTTCATCGAAATTACCTTTAATATTATACTCTCATTCTGGAAATATGAGACCAATAACACCCACTTGTATATTCAATTCAATAAAGTTATGATGGCTACAAATGTTGCGAATTTTACTTGAACTAAGAAAAAGGTGGTTTCACAGAAACATTGATTATTGGATTTTAGCGAAGAAAACAAGGCCTAGTTGAAACAATCTATGAATAAATGTAGATGTTATGAGCCTTATTGTATAATTACCACCATTGAATTAATTTTAATTGAACATAATTGAAATCAACAACTGATTTTTTCTAAGTTGCATAGTGTAAGTGGTTCTAGTTGCTAGTGTAAAAAAGTAAAAATGTTGTGTCCGAGACCTAAAAACTTATTAATTTTTTGTGCACTCTGATTCAAAAATCGCAAATTTGTAAATCTTATTTAAATTCCTTCGTCGAAGGTACCTTAAACATTTATACTCTCATTGTGGAAATATAAGTCCAAAAATTATTTTGTTTTGAAAAAAAAAAAAAATGAACAAAAAAAATCATAAAAATAGAATAGTTGAAAAAAATCTATGAATAAATGATAAAATTATGAGCCTTCTAGGCGCAAAATAATTTTCTAAAAATGATTTATTATTTTTCATAAATAGCACGAAAAAATCCTTTACTAATTAGAAACAACAAGACCTTGTGGAAAAATGTAAATTACAATAAATCGTGTGTCATTTTTTACCAAGTTTGTGTTGTTTAGATTCAGTAATAGACTTTTTTTCTAAAAGAAGGTCATTAACTTCTTCAACTAAGCCTCGTTTTCTTCGTTAAAATCCCAGCTATTGCAAAAAAATATTTTTTAAATATTATATTTTTTTTGCGCGCTATATATAGAGTGTCATAACTTCTATATTAAACCAACCAACCTTTTACGTTTAGACATTGTTTTATGCATTACAATTTGAAAATAAAACAAAAATATTTTCCCTGATTTTTCTTGAAGCAAGTCGCCTCCACCAGCTTCTAACAAATGTAATTTTTTTTTTTTCGTGTTTCCAGATATTTGCCGTATTTACAAATATTTTTAAATAGATACTCTGTAATTAAGCTACTGTATCGATTTGAAAACTATGATCAGAACATTTATAGCCCACAACTGTTTTCGATTACCGGTATGGAAGTTATATCAGTTTTATCCATCATCCATCTAGAAGTGGAAGGTGCCAGAGGGGGCGTGGCAACATCCTCCATATTTTGTACGTTCAAAATGATTATAAGAACTTTATAAAATTTCGAAATATAGTTGATTCCGAATATTCGTTTGGAAATGCGAGAAGTACCAGAAGAGGCGTGCTGATTTTGCCCATCTCCGAACTTAAACTAAGTTTGAAGATAATACTGATATGTGCAAAGTTTGAATAGATTACTTAACTCCCTTCGAATGTTATCGTGTACACCTGCCAGCAAAGACAGATGGACGGACGGACGGGCATGTTTCGAACAGCTTAAGAATTTGTGGCACAGGTTTTATCCAAACATACACTTTTTTTCTATCCCAAATGATATATATAACCTCCTACTCTATAAAGTGAGGGTATAAAAAATAATTTACAAGATTTAGACAGATAGAAAGATAACGTTTTTCCAACAAATTATGACAAATGCTATACAACTGTTTACTTAACTGATAATCAAGAAAGAAATCAACTACAGATTGTTTTGGTACAGATGTGAGTGACTATACGCATGACGTGAGAAGCGTGTAACTAAATTTGTTTAAATACAATTATAAACAAGATTTTGCGGTCCATTACACAAAACAAAAGACCGTTTTGAGAAAAGTCACGTAAATTGATACAACTCACTTTCTTGGTTCAACGCGCGCACCACACATTGTGTAGAAAATAAACGTCATAGTGAAAGTTCTTTAGTGGCTTTATTTATTTATGGCTCATTGTGAAATGAAATGGGAAGTTACATCTACGGTTTAGGTTTTACAAGAGATTAATTGTTGTTCAGATATTTCATAATTGTAAATTTGAAAAAATGTTGCAAGATAAAGACTTGTTTTCAAAATTTGATTAAATAAATTGTGCTTAGTAATTTTTTCAATGGTGTTTTATGGACGTAGAGAATGAAACGCATGTTTTTACGCATTTTTAAGAAATTCGCCACACTTGCGAGAAAAACACCACACCTTGAAAATTAGTTGCTTGGGTTGCTCTATAGCTAACTAGTACTAAAAACTACTTAATTAATAGAAATTGATCGAATTAGTTTTGTTTTATGGACTTAGAGAATGAAATGCATGTTTTTACGCATTTTTCAGAAATTCACTACACTTGCGAGAAACTCACCACACCTTGAAAATTAGTTGCTTGGTTTATTTATTTATGGCTAATTTTAAAATGAAATGGGAAGTTACATCTACGGTTTGATTTTATAAGAGTTTAATTGTTGTTCAGATATTTCATAATTGTAAATTAAAAAAAATCAAGATAAAGACTTGTTTTCAAAATTTTATTAAATAAATTGTGCTGAGTATTTTTTTCAGTGGTGTTTTATGGACGTAGATAATGAAACGCATGTTTTTACGCATTTTTAAGAAATTCACCACACTTGCGAGAAACTCACCACACCTTGATAATTAGTTGTTTGGGTTGCTCTATAGCTAACTAGTGCTAAAAACTACTTAATTAATAGAAATTGGTCGAATTAGTTTTGTTTTATTAAGAAAACATAAATTATGAAAAATTTTATTTCCTATAAAATGTTTCGAATCTTGCCCTCTTCATTATATAGATAATTAGTTATACACTCAAATAAACTTGCGAACTAATTGTACCTAAATAATTGTACTTTACATAAATTCACTGTAAAAATAAACTACGATGCGCCGTGCTAGCAGGAGTTCAGTGAAGGAATTAAAGCCTTTTGTCGAAGTTAATTGACTCCGGAAGCATTTAAGAATCTCCGCATAAACACATTAAAATGTTTTTAAATATTACTTATGTGATTTATTGAAGTAGTAATGAAAAAAGTAAATTTGTTGTACTTTCAAGAAATTCACCATACTTTCATGAAACTCACCACACCTTCAAATGTAATAGTTTCTACTAATCAAATACTAATTTATAGAATTAATATGTTTTAGAATATTTTCTGCTTTTAAAATAACAAAAAATAGCCCTCCTTGAAGCAGAAGCCAGGGAAGCTCAATTTAAACAAGATTAAGATTAATTTTAAGTTGGTTTTGCTCACTTTTCCAGTTATCTACCTTCTTGCGTTTGTCGCCTGTGGTATAGGCTCGGCAGCAGCCTTATTTGAAGGATGCGACAATGTGATTACATTGAATCCCGGCTATACTTATGTGCAATCGCCCTATTATCCCGCTGCCTATCCGGCAGGCACAAGTTGTCGCTACAAAATGGTAGCTCCGATGGATTATCAAATAGCAATAAATTGTACGATTAATTTGAACAAGGTAATTACTTTTCACGCATATCTAACATACAGTTTAAACATGCCGTCATGCTTTGCAGGGCACCAATGGTTGCACTACAGAATTCTTCTATTTAGCCCGTGATGGCGATGAAAATATGCGTGGTTCGGAGCAGTTTTGTGGTCAGGGCACCATAATTCGTAACTCTCTCTTCCGCTCGGTGGTGTTTGCCTATAAATCTGGAGGATCTTGGGGAAATTTCAATTGCCAATTTTATGTAACCCCTCAACCATGTGATTGTGGCTGGTCGGTGAATACAAAAATTGTCAATGGCCAAGAGACGGGTATCAATGAATTTCCCAGTATGGTGGCCTTAAAGACCGATGCAGCTTCGCCACCTTTTTGTGGGGGAACCATAAGTATGTTAATGTTTACTAGATTCGATTATAAAATATATTCATAAAATATTTTTCTTTCAATTTCAGTTGCGCATAGTTATATTTTAACAGCGGCTCACTGTACCCAACTAGTACCGAATCCTGCCAGCTATATAGTCAAGGCAGGAGATCATAATTTGGCTACTAGTAAGTTCATATGACTAGTTATGATCTTAAATCTATAACTGCAATTGCAATTTCATATTTAGATTCGGAGACCAAATATGCGGTTACCTATTATATTGCACAAATTATTCAACATCCCTCGTATACGACTAAGCCGGCCATGAATAATGATATTTCTTTGTTGAGAACCACCACCCCCATGGAGTGGACTCGAGGTGTAGGACCCATGTGTCTGCCGCCATACAATTCTGCGTAAGTATGTTGTAATATGATTTAGTCTATAAAGTGTTAGTCGAACATTAAGCTAACTTACACTTTTGAAAACATTTGAAAAACTCTGCTCCTTTTTATTTTTAAATAAATAGAATGGTGAGAAATTAATATATTAGTAATATTATTTACTTATTTACAATTTTATTATTTGAAACATTATAATTATTAATTATTATTATAGAAATTAATATTTAACTTTAAAACTGTAAAATTGCAGAAGCGATTACGCCTACAATTCCGTAGACTTGATTGGCTGGGGTACTAAATCATTTGCCGGCGTCTATTCAGACACACTCCAAAAGGCTACCGTAATCATAACGACCAATTCGATCTGTGCCCAAACGTATAACGACACTACCATTTATGCATCACAAATTTGTACCTACGATTACACGGGTGCCAGCAAAGATTCATGCCAATACGATTCCGGTGGTCCAGTTATTAAGCGCGGTACCCGCCAATTCCTATTGGGCTGTATTAGTTTTGGTAAATTCTGCGGTCAAGGTGGTTACGCTACTGGGGTTAATACCCGAATTTCATCATATTTAACATGGATCTATCAGCAAACCGGTTATACCACCTGTAACGTAAGCATGTAAACTATGATTGGTCGACAGATGTTGTTATGTATTGTTGTTTGTTATGTAGATAATTGCTAAATTCACAAATAAATAGATTTATCGGCCAAAGTGTGCTTAGAAAATGTTGCAAATGTGTTTTATTGACTCTGTATTAATAAAATATATATTTTCTCAAGTTTTTTCGAAATTCACCACTCTAGCATGAAACTCACCACACCCTGGAAATTGGTGGAATGAACAGATTTTTGAAAATATAGCATAATTTCGAAAAATAAATATCATTAGAGAATTTTTGGCACTTGTAAGGTACAGATTAAGGTGTTACAATATGCCATGTCACGCAAATTGTACAGAAAATAAAAGCCATAGTGAAGGTTCTTCTTTAGTACTCAATATTAAGGGCTCATTATGAAATGAAATGGGAAGTTTCGTCCTCCCTTTGGGGAAGAGTTTAATTTCATAATTGTAAATTTTAAAAAATTTACAATATAAAGGCGTTTTTTCGAAGAGACAGGGTTTGATGTTGAAAATTCGCTGCCATAATATATAAAATGGCTAAATTCACAAATAAATAGATTTATCGGGCAAGTGTGCTTAGAAAATGTTCCAAATGTGTTTTATTGACTCTGTGTTAATAAAATATATATTTTCTCAAGTTTTTTTGAAATTCACCACTCTAACATGAAACTCACCACACCCTGGAAATTGGTGGAATGAACAGATTTTTGAAAATATAGCATTATCTCTAGCATGATTTCGAAAAATAAATATCATTAGAGAATTTTTGGCACTTCTAAGGTACAGATTTAGGTGTTAAAATTTGCCATGTCACGCAAATTGTATAGAAAATAAAAGCCATAGTGAAGGTTCTTCTTTAGTACTCATTATTTAGTGTTCATTGTGAAATGAAATGGGAAGTTTCGTCTTCCCTTAGGGTTTTTATGTCATAAATCTAAATTTCAAAAATTTCACAAGATAAAGGCGTTTTTTCGAAAATTTTATTAAATAAATTTTGCTTATTAAATTGTCAATGGTGTTTTATGAGCGTAGAGATTGAAATGAATGTTTTTCTGTATTTTTAAGAAACTCACCACACCTTGAAAATTAGTTGCCTGGGTTGCTCTATAACTAACTAGTACTAAAATTACTTAATTACACCATTTATAGGTACTTGTAAGGTACATTATATTTTGCATAGTAACACACATATTGTATAGAAAATAAACGTAATAGTGAAAGTTCTTTAGTGTTCATTATTTATTGCTCATTGTGCAATGAAATGGGAAGTTGCAACTCCCCTTTGGATTTTACAAGAATTTAATTGATGAGCTCAGCTTAGTTGATATTTCATAAATGCAAATTTAAAAAAAATTTACAAGATAAAGCCGTTTATGAACATTTTTATGAAATAAATTGTACTTAGTGAATGGTTTCAATGGTGTTTTATGGACGCAGATAAAGAAACAGAAGTTTTTCTGTCTTTTTAAGAAATTCACCACACTTTCGAGAAACTCACCACACCTCGAAAATTAGTTGCCTGGGTTGCTCTATAGCTGAATAGTTCTAAAAATTATTTAATTAGAAAATTAGACAATTTATTGGTAGTTTTAAGGTACAGCATAAGATGTTACAATTTGGTATAGCAGGTCTTATAAGATCAAATGAAAGATATCACTAAAAAGAATATTTTTAGCACCCGTTTTCCAATTAACAATAATTTATCTGAACTATTAGAAATATGTAAGTATAAAAACTTTATTTATTAACATTTCGTGTTTCCTTAATATTTATTACAAAATATATATTATTAATAATAGCCTTCTGCGTAGATACAAAAATAATATTATTTTATAAAATTGGGCTTTCGTTATGATAAAGATGTTATTAGGGGTTTAAAAAATATGTTATTAGATATTTTAGGAAATTCACCACACCTTTGTGAAACTCACCACACTTCTAAAAATAAACTCTATCAAAAATAAGCCATTATTAAGCATTAATAAAATTTCATATATTTTCTTCATATTTTTTAAAAAAATATTTAAGTAGGTAAGTATATACGGCCGAGCTACTAATATGAAGCAGAAATATGTACATATATTAACCGACTGAAAGCACTGTACATACAGTGTTTAAATCGAATGTTGCTCTATGCATTAAATAATAATATCAAGTATCATTAAAATTTAACTCATCTTGTTATTTACATCCCAAAAAAATTTCTTCTGTGTTCCAATTATTTTTTTTTTTAATTTTTTCCTACATTTATAATATGCAAACAATTTTATATTTCCTGTAAATTTTTTTATATTATTCATTGTTAAATATTGAGAAATCTATTTAATCATAAAGATAAGAATTTTAAAATGAAATGTAAATACATAATTATTCTGTATGATCGCATAAACAATTATCCTCAGTCTCTTGAAGAATTCTGACACACAATGTCTGTTGCCTCAGTCATACGCTTAAGTTTTTTATTTATGTTCCTTTTGACTTTCGATACGTCCTGGGCCCAACATTGCCGACAAACGGATTTTCAAATCGCCAATGATCGTCAGGTGGTGAATATAACTTCTCCGAATTATCCTAATGCCTATCCGGCGGGAACGAATTGTCGTTATCGCATTACAGCTCCCTTGGAGCATGTAGTTGTGGTAAATTGTGTTTTTGAGGTGGTAAGTAAGGATTTATTCTTAATGAGAGGAATACAAAGAACTCCAACTCCAATAGAGTCCCGACACTTGTGATACGGAATATTTCGTTGTATCCCTGGATGGTGATTTTCAATTACGCGATGGGGAACGCTATTGCCGTACCACACGAGTGACACGAATATCCCGCTACCGTTCTATAATATTGGCATACGCATCAGTCCGTCCAAGTGCCGGGAAGGTGGGACGAGTTGCTTGTCAGGCCTATGCCCGCCGTCAACCGTGCAATTGCGGTTGGTCGGTGAACACGCGCATTACCAATGGCCAGGAAACGATGAGACATGAATTCCCCTCGATTGTGGCTTTGAGGGATATCACTTCAGCGCAGAGAGTATTTTGTGGCGGCAGTATAAGTTAGTGGAGTATATATTTGTACCATTCGGAGAGATTAAAGGTCTCCTCTTCAATTTTCAGTAAGCCATCGTCATATCTTGACCGCAGCTCACTGTATGCTGACACATACGGATGCCAGCCGAATTTTAGCCTATGTGGGTGATCATGACTTGAGTGTGGGTAAGTAAACTTTTATTGCGAAGAAATATATAAAAGGCTTTTAAAAAGGAAGGAGGGAAGAACAAAAAATTCCAAAATCCATTACAAGTGAATTTTGGTCGAATTTCTAACCGCTCTGTGTAATGTTTTAATTAATTTTCCTCCAGTTGGTGACTCGCCATTTGAGGCCCAGTATCGCATACAAAGGATCATAAATCATCCCGCTTATGCCTCAACACCGACCTCTCTTAATAATGATATATCCATATTGATCACCGCCACAATCATCGAATGGTCACGCGGTGTGGGTCCCATATGTTTGCCCTGGAGACAACAGTAAGTCAATAATAAAGCAGAGATATTACATATGCCAAGGTGATGCAAGAGAAACTTTAACTGATATAGGGTGAAATACAAGGTTGAAAATTGATAATTAGATTTCATATTTCACGTTTCGCCCGGGGCTACAAATAATCATTCAAAAAACTAGAAAAAAAGTGGCCGATAACCGTACAAAATTGGGGCTACGAAAACTCCTAAAGAAAAATAGTCCCAAAAATAATGAAATGAACCCAGAGGATAAAACCTTTTAGTCTCGTAGTAGGGTGATTTTTTTTAAACCAAACGGTCCAAAAAAATAAATCTTTAATATATATATATATATATATATATATATATATTCTTTATGGAGTTCCGATGAATATTTCAAGGTGTTACAAACGGAATGACAAAGTGAATATACATTCATTAAATTACTCACACTTCAATGACGATTCAGTGTCCGATGACGATTTTTACAATCGCCCTAAACAATAAAAAATGACCAAAATCAAAAATGGTAAAAAAACTGAATTATGCCCAAAATAATTGCAAAAAAAAAACCAAATGAGAAATCGTCCAAAAAGTTGGGTCTATTTTGTTAAGAAAAATCGCCCCAAAAAATTGATTAATTTTTAATATAAAAAATCGCTCAAAAAATAAATGAAAATACCCTAGAGGAGTAACCCTTTAAGTCCCGCCGAAGGTCATCAAAATGGTATTTACTCTGAATTCGTTTCATTAAATTACCCACACTTCAATGTCAACTCTGAGCCCGTAACAATATTTTATTTATCGCAATCGCCCAAAAAAAAATGAAAAATGGTCCAAATTAAAAATTGACAAAAAAAAAATGAAAAATTAAATATGAAATTATGACCAAAAATAAATTAAAAATAATCCAAAAAAAAAAAACAAATATAATAGCCAAAAATTAGTTTCATTAAATTACCCACATTTCAATGTCAATTCAGAGCCCGTAACATTTTTTTATTTTTCACAATCGCCCACAAAAAAAAATTGACGAAAAATTAAATATGAAATTATGACCAAAAATAAATTAAAAATAATCAAAAAATCAAATATAATCGCCAAAAAAAAGTTGGGCAATTTTTTCATAAGAAAAATTGCCAAAAAATTGATTAGTTTTTAATATAAAATTAAAATTACCCACACTTCAATGTCGATTCAAAGCTCGCCAATCGCCCAAAAAATATTAAAAATTACTCAAAAAACTAAATAAATGCAAAATCAGAATGAGAAATCTTCGAAAAGAGTTGGGTCATTTTCCATAAGAAATTAATGATTAATTTTTAAGGAGGTGTAATTTTAGAAGGGTGTACAAAAGGAAGCTCTTCTATACTGATTTGGGCAATTTTTCATATTAAAAATTACTAAAAATTTGTAGGTGATTCATATTTAAAATTAATAATTTTTTGGCCAATTTTTCTTATAAAAATTACACAAAAATCCATGAAAAATCGCCAAAAAAAATATGAAAATTTGTCGATTTTTTATATGGAAATATCACTCAAAGAAAGTGAGTCATTATTCATAATTTTTGGCCAATATTTCTTCTTTGGCATTTGGGCGATTTTTTATTAAGAATAATCAGACCGGCAATGAAATAAAACCATCGATTTTTAACTTGTAGAAAATTATACACCATCGATTTTTATATTAAAAATTTCTCAAATTTTTGGTCGATTTACTATATGGAAAATAACCCTATTTTTATTTGGGCGATTTTTCCCATATTTCTGTGCGTTTTTGGCCTAATTTTTATTTTGGGCAATTTTTAATTTATTTTTAGGTGATTTTGCAAACTTTTGGGTGATTTTTCATATGATTTGGTGATTTTTTATTTATTTTTGTAGCGTAAATTCATTTTCCGTTTTGGACCATTTTTTGGCCCAATTTTTGTTTAGGGCTATTTTTCATGTCACCCAAAAAAGAAATAATGTCCAAAAATATATGCAAAAATCACTTAATTTATAAATCGCCCAGAAAGAAAAATAGCCCAAAAAATAATTTTTAATGTGAAAACAGACCATATATCTCATTAATTTGTTTTTTTTTTGTTGGGTGAAAAATATGAAATATTGCCGAATATTTATGAATAAAAACCCATTTTAGGTGATTTTTTATAATGATAAATCGTCCATTTTTGTATGGGTTAATTTTGGATACTTTTTTATAATTTTGTAGACGATTTTTCGTGTACTCATCCTTTCATTAAATTAAGAACTCTTAAATGTCGATTGAGAGCCCGACGACTTGAAAATCGCCAAAAATTTAAATGGTCAAACTAATTTTCAAAATCGCCCAATTGAACGATATTTCAAATTGTTTTTTTTTTGTTTTGGGTGAAAAATACGATATTATAATAAAGTTATTAATAAAGACTTTTGTATGGGTCTTTTTGGATATTTTGCATTTTTAGGCGATTTTTAATTGTTATCAAAAGTTATCAATAAAGACTTTTTTAAAGGTTTTTTTGAATATTTTATATTTTTAGACGATATTTAATTGGGCGATTTTTTCTAGCTCCTAATTTTTTTGGGGGATTTTTTATTTGGGTAATTTTGTATCTATTATTTAGAGGCCGACGACTTGAAAAATCGCCAAAAAATTAAAATGGACAAAAAAATAAAATGGTCAAAAAATTTAAAAAAATCGCCTAATTGAGCGATTTTTTCTGATTTGGGTGAAAATATGAAATATTGTCTTAAAAGTTATTAATAAAGACTTTTTAAAGATCTTTTTGGATATTTTATATTTTAGACGATTTTTAATTTGGCGATTTTTTCTAGCTCCTAATTTTTTGGGGGATTTTTTATTTGGGTAATTTTGTATCTATTACTTAGATCTACTTTTGTGTTTGGCCATTTTTATTTTTCTTTTTTTGATAAAAGTTTTGTTTGGCAATGTTTCAATTATTTTTTAGGCGATTTTTCATTTTTGGGTTATGTTTCATATGAAAAATTGACAAATTTTTGGACAATTTTTTTGGTTGATTTTTCATTTATTTTTGGCCGTAATTTCATTTTCCGTTTTTGGACCATATTTATTTTTTTGGTCCAATTTAAATAAATTATGCTACTCAAGTCGATTTAGAGCCCGACGATATGAAAAACCGCGAAAAAGTTTGAAAAATCACTCGATTAGGCGATATTTCATATTTGGTTTTTTATTATTTTGACTCACTTTTGTGTTTGGCGATTTCTTTTTATCATTTTTATCAATTTTTGAAACCAAGCGGCTCCTTTTTCCGACCATCTATGAAAAATTTATATTTCTATTGCCACACCTCCCACATGTAACGTCACTGTTAGAATTTTTCAAAATATAATTAAAATCCATCTGCCTACAGAATGAACGCCTTTGCCTATCTTCAAGTCGATGTCGCCGGTTGGGGCCATCTATCCTTCGCCGGTGCCAAATCGAACACCCTACAGAAGGCCCAACTGATTACCGTGGAAAATCGCATTTGCCAGCAAACCTACAATGGATCCATACAAAACAATCACATCTGCACGTACGACTATCGCGGCCTTGGTCAAGATTCGTGTCAACATGACTCGGGTGGTCCGGTGATTGTGCGCAATCAGCGTATGTTGCTGCTGGGCCTCATCAGTTTTGGACGAGCTTGTGGTATACCCTATGGGACATCAGTAAATACGAGAATTACTTCGCATCTGGGCTGGCTGTGGGGCTATACACAGAACGATGTATGTGTGCTGTAGAATGGCAACAATGACAATGCCATAAAACAAAAGTCTGTTTAACTTAATTTCTCGTCGAGTACCTAAAAAACACGGAGGTCCTCTTAATGTTTCGCTTGCTGTCACAAGGACCACTTCTATTATTATATTTTCATGGTAAATGACTTAATTATGCACAGTTTTTTATATTTTATTTATTACTGTGATTGTGAAGAATAGAACGAAAAAATATATATGATTTTACATTTCAAGGATAATGAGCTTTGTTAGCCTTTGATGTTGTGTGAGTGTGTTTTTTTCACCGTTGTTGTTCTGCATCCTTTCGCATAATTGCTACTTTTTCTGTGCAACATCGAAACGAGACGCACAGACGGAAATTAGCGTAAAGAGCTCTTTAAATTGTTTTTAGTACAACAGCAACAGCAAAAGACAAAAACATGTTTTATGTTTTTTAATTGTCGACAAGGGGTTGGTTGGCTTCGAATGCGAAATTATGAAATCGTTGATTTTAATTGTATTCGCTGTACAACATCATGGAAAGATAAAATGAGTGCGACCGATTCACATGCAACAAGTTCAAGTTCAAATGCATTTGGAGGGGGAAAATACAAAGTTAGGTAATGTCATGGAGAGTTGGCTGTCAATTAGTTGGTCAATATAGAAGAAATGTTGTCCTTTATCGTTTGTCCGCTTTATACGACTTTTAATTTCCAAAGGATATATATTAGTGCGGTTTGATTTTTATTTTTTAAATCGTATAGCAAAAACGTAAACTAAATATAATTCTAAGAAAATTCTCCGAAGAAACCATGTATCTAAAATAAAATCCTAATCCGCGCCTCTCGACTTGAAAATGTATATGCCCGCCTTTGCCAAAAAAATAAATGTTAGAAAAAAATAGCTTTTTCCAAAAAGAAAACGAATTTTCTGAATAAAATTGTTTAGTAAGGTAGTTCTTTTGCACTTTATATTTTTTCTACACTCAAAGTTTTTTTAATTAAAAAAATATTCACCCAAGTAAAAATTATCAAGTCAAGAGGCGCGGATTAGGGTTTGATTTTAGGCCCATGGTTTCTTCGGAGAATTTTCTTAGAATTTAATATAGATTAAGATTTTTATTTTTTTTTTTCATCCATACACATCTACCCGCTCTAATATATATATATATATATATATATATATATATATATATATATATATATATATATATATATATATATATATATATATATATATATATATATATATATATATATTGCGACCTGCACTTTGATTACAAGAATAGATGGACAGACAGACGGACATTGCTAAATCGATTCAAAATATGGTTCTAAGTCGATCGGTATACTTAACAATGGCTCTATCTCGCTTCCTTTTGGGTGTTACAAACAAATGCACATAGACATAATACTCTCCTGGAGTGTATAAAAATGGGGGCCTATTTGTAAGTGCGCTAAATTAAAAAGTGGGCCCCTCTAGATCACTTTCAAAGTAGGTATTCTTTATTGAAATATAATAAAATCTGCAAAATTTGATCAAGATCCAATGTAAGAAAAAATATATTTATAAAAAAAAAATAGAAAAGTTTTGATTTTTCTAACTTTCTTATAAAAGTGATATAATTTTTACATCTATCCATAGATATTTTTCAAATTGGCATAGACAAAGGAGTTTTTATGTTTTTGTGCCAACGAAATACGATTTAAAAGTTTGACGTTGTTTTTTGTCCCGAAAATGATCCAGTTTTAATAAATGAATCTTCTTTAAACATTTATTATGACTTTTTAGTTTTTTTCGGTTGTTCTATTTTGGTCTGTCATCGACATTTGATTTGAACTGGGATATACTCCTGGCTCAAGGCTATTTTGCATGTGTGCTTTATTACTTGGTGCGTTTTTTAAACAGATATTCGGCAAGTGAGTTGTGGTTCTCATTCGTTTTTGAGAATCATTTACTTTAAGAGGCCGGGTATGTTAGTGAAAAGTTGATGTGAAGCTTCCTGAGGAAACCTTTCACAGGGTGGAAATCATGATAGTGGTAGTGTGCAGCCAAGTAAAAAATGTCACCATGTCACCATATTTGTTAATTAATTTTACATTCTATAAAATATAGATGCAAAATGGTGTTGAGCCAGGAGAATATCTCAGGTCAAATCAAATACATTTTAATAATATTTTTTTTTTCAAAAATAAATTTCAATATATTTTTTTTTAAACACATTTCTATTTTTATACCCTCCACCTCCAGGATGGGGGTATACTAACTTTGTCATTCCGTTTGTAACACCTTGATATATCGACCTGAGACCCTATAAAGTATATATATTCTTGATCGTTATAAAATTCTAAGACGATCTAGCCATGTCCGTCCGTCTGTTTAAAGCACGCTAGCATATAAACCTAAGGTGCTAGGAGGACCAAATTTGGCATAAATACGTATTATAGTCGTAGACCGGTTGGGATTGAAACTGGGCAAAATCGGGCCAAAAGGAAAAAAAATTTCCCTCACAAGGACTGAAAAACCCCAAAATAACCCCTAATATTTTAGAGTATTTAAGCATATTTTTTCAATATGTCTTACTTGTACTTACTTGATATTGGGTATGCGCATTCCCCCGATAACAAAAACGTGCACCATAAACGATTTTTATTCGTAGGGGGTGAAATGGGGCAAAAAGGGATAAAAAAGGTACATATCAAACGACAACAGCTAGAAACACGAAATTCGCTGTGTACATTCCTCTAATTGAGTAGATACATAATATGAAATTATTGTTTCCAAATTCAGACTTTTAAGGGATAAAATGGGAATAGAGGATAAAAATGGTACCAACCAAACGGCTGTACCTAGAATAATGAAATTCGGTGTATACATTCCTCTGATTGCATAGATAAGTAAAATACACGGATTTTTCAAAATTCATACTTTTTGGGGTTAAAATGAAAAGAGGGGATAAAAATAGTACCAATCTAATGACCGCATCTAGAGTCATGAAATTCGGAGTATACATTCCTCTGAGTGTGCAGACACGGAAAATAAACTGATTTTTCGAAATTCGTACTTTTTGGGGTTAAAATGAAAAAAGGGGATAAAAATACTACCAATCAAATGACCGCAGATAGAGTCATGAAATTCGTATACATTCCTCTGACTGCGAAGACACGGAAAATAGACGAATTTTTCGAAATTAGTACTTTCAAAGGGTACAATGGGTACAGGGGATAAAAATAGTACCAACTAAACGAATACAGCTAGAATGATGAAATTCGGTATGTAGATCCCTCTAATTGCGCAGACACGTAAAATAAGGAGATTTTAGATTATTTTTTCCAAATTCGTACTTTTAAGGGATAAAATGCGAATAGAGGGATACAAATGGTATCAACCAAACGGCTGGACCTAGAATAATGAAATTCGGTGTCTAAACGTAAAATAAACGGATTTTTCGAAATCCGTACTTTTTGGTGTGAAATTGGAAAAAGGGAATAAAAATGGTACCAACCAAATGGCCGCAGCTAGAATCATGGAATTCGGTGTATACATTCTCTGACTGCAAAGACACGCAAAATAAAAAGATTTTTCCAAATTCGTACTTTTACGGCAAAAATTGGTTGAATCATGAAGTTTAGTTATTTTGCACTATGTCCGTTAGATAATGGATTTTCAAAATTTGAACTTTTGGAATTAAAATAGAATGGAAATACAACCAACTGTAGCTCCCACTGCCTACCAATATTTATGGTATTTAAGCTTTTTTGAAAATATAAGAATATTTCTTATTTGAAGTATTATTTATTGACTTGAAGTATTATTTCGATATATACATATAGTGTAAACGAATTGGTAGCCTTGTCTTGAAAGCGTTGCTTGAAAAAATAAAAATATTATAATTATTTATAAAATTATTTTTTCAATATTTCTATTTGTTTTGGTTTGGCTATATTAAAAAAAATATATTTTCCTGTCATATTACTGCACTTCTACGAAAATCGACAGCCTTGTGGAATGCAATCCAAGGTGGAGGGTATATAAAGTTCGGCCCGGCCGAACTTAACGCTTTTTTTACTTGTTTTAATTATATTTTTTTTTTTTTCAAAAAATCAAAAAAATATCAAAAATTATTTTTTATTTTTTTTCTCTGCGGATTGTGTCAATAACTTTCACAGAATAATAATTATGACTGGTTAAGTAAACCCCAAAAAAGGAAGACTTTAACGTAAATTTCAGATTTGCAGAAAAATGTAGAAATACTTATATGTATTTATTTTTACAATTATAATTTTATTTAATTTTCGAAAAATTTAATTTTAATATTTTTTTTCAAAAAATAAATTTCAATATTTTTTTTTTTGAAAAAATAAATTTCTATATTTAAAAAAAATCAAAAATTTTTTTAATATTAATTTTTGGAACTAAAAGCCAGCAATTCTTCTGCTAAAAACTGGACTCAATATCTTGTGAAACAACAGTTATGACTGGTTGAGTAAACCCCCAAAACATAGAAAAATCCAACATTAAAAGGTTGCATAGTTTTCAAAATTAACAAAAAACGTCTAATATATATATATTACAATAACAAACGCATTCACCAAATTCCAAAATTACTCTCCGAGCGTCTTAGTGTGAAAGTAGTGACAAGTTTCAATGGAAGTCGGCAAGGGTTGCCGTGGTTCTAAGTGCATCCAACTCATTGCAATTGATTTCCATTATGCCTCAAATATTTCCCATTGTGATTTCTCATAAAATTCCATAAATGAATATATTAAAGTTGGAAAAATTGAAAAGATTATTAGCCACAATGCTTTAGTTGTGTTAATCCTTTGTTGTTGTTTTTTTTTGCACCAGGAAACACTTCATTTTCCAAAGTCCTTGTTATATTTTGTCCTTAATTTATACACTAATGATGTTATGCAGTTGCAAGCGAAACACTAGCACCCTTTAGTGAAATCTTTGTCTGTTGTTTATTCTGTGTTTTTTTTTCTATCTTTTTTGCTTCGACAACTAAATCAGGACATCATCATCAGCAGTAGCAGCAAGATCTCTGAGCAGCTATTTTGAGTTGTTTCAGTTGGTTTTTTTTCTGACTGTCTGTCTCTCTATGAGTTCCGTTGCACGGGTGTATCTCAATGAGTTGAGTTTGAAGAACAAGTAGCTAAAAGGAAACAAGTCGCGTCAAGTATACTTTAATGCATTTATATTGTTTTATTGTGTTGTTTTGTTTGGCCGCACGCCGCCGCGTTGCCCAGAAGGTAGAAGGGTGGTCGCTTGGGCTCTCGGTTGCATGCAACTCAAAGCAAGGCATCACACAATGATTTGCTGCTGTTGTTTCCTTTTCGTCCGTGCCGTTTCACAGTGTAGTAGTGTTCGTTGTACAACCCACACACACTGACACAGTGAACAAATGAACTTATAAATACTTTGTTGTATAACACAGAACGAACACAATGTTGGAAAAAAGGGTTAAAAATCCTACCGAGCCAAACAAAAAAACAAAAAGCCGGCATACATTTTGTGCATGTCCTGCTCCAGCCCCTACCCCTACCTCTACCCCTGTGAGAACGAAGAAGTAGACTTAAAGATTTTCGAGGATCCTTGAAAAAATATAACAAAATGCTTTTTATAACATTCTTCAAAGGCAACACACAATCGGTATGAACAAAAAAATCCAATTTTCTTGTATTATATTGTTATTAACTTCCGTGTTAAGTACATTGTATAAAATTGACAAGATACGAGTCCCATACTCAGACATACATGAATAAATGGGCATAATTTCGAAGAAAAGCTTAAAAGAAACACAAAAAGTGGCCACACTTCACCGACAAAGGTAGACAAAAGGGATATATTAATCCTTGTATAATTCCTTTTAAAACGAATTTCACCCACAATTTCAAGAAAACAATGCACAGAAAAATTTTAATACAAAGTCTATTTTTAGGCTACACAAAAAATCATAATGTGTTGCCTACATTAAGGCGTAGAATCACAGGGTGCAGGATGATTTCTTTGAATCACTTAAATGAAAGTGAGGTAGATCGGTGATCTTTGCTTTTAAAAATAAAACATAATATTCTGTTACATCTATTTATACAAAAATTAAAAAATATATCCATAATTTTCCAAATATCTTTTTCCACATCCTAGATATTAAAAAATAAAACTAAATATTCTATTATCTAAATTGTAAAAAGTTTTCTTCCGCTATTTATACAAAATTTAAAAAATAAATTATAAAAAGTTTTCACCCACTATTTATACAAAATTAAAAAAAATCCTTATTTGTTTTTTTCATTACAAAATTTTAGCTCCCTGATTTTTTCTGTTATTTTGTCTGCAAAAAATGATTTTTCCGATTAAAAAAAAATATTTTTTTTCTCAATTTTTTGTAGTGTTCCTAAACCACTGTTTCTATGTTAAAGTAATCTTTTTTTCCTAATACCTTTTTCCACCTCCTAGATATTAAAAAATAAAACTAAACATTCTATTATCTAAATTGTAAAAAGTTTTCTTCCGCTTTTTATACAAAATTTAAAAAATAAATTATAAAAAGTTTTATCCCGCTATTTATACAAAATTTTAAAAAATTCTGATTTGTTTTTTTTTTCTTTACAAAATTTTTGCTACAAAAAATAAAAAACAATAATTTTTCCCAGATTTTTTCTGTTTTTTTTTTGTCAGCAAAAAATAATTTTTCCGATTAAAAAAATACTTTTTTTTCTCAATTTTTTGTAGTGTTCCTAAACCACTGTCTCTATGTTAAAGTAAAATTAGCCACATTGTTAGTATAAGTACCTTTAATTGAACATATCAACAGTTATCATCGAATTTAAATTTCCCAAATGATAGTACAAATACTAAAGATACCTTAGACAAAAAATTGAAATTTTAATAAAAAAATAAAGAAATATCCATCATTTTTTCTAATATATTTTTCGACATTCTAGCTATTAAAAATGTAATGGGTTTTCTCTCGTTTTTTATACAAAAATTAAAAAATCATGATTTTCTTATAAAAGAGTGTCACAACTCCTACATTTATCCATAGATCTTTTATTTAAATACATAAGTACCTTTAATTGGATAGCTGGTGCCATCGGACTTATGTTTCCAAAATAATAGTACAAATACTGAAGATACCTTAGGAATTTTAATAAAAAATATCTTCAACTATATCTTCAAAAATATCTATCAATTTAACTAAAAACAAGTAAAAATGCGTTAAGTTCGGCCGGGCCGAACTTTATATACCCTCCACCATGAATTGCATTCCACAGAGGTTGTCGGTTTTCGTAGAAGTGCAGTAATATTACAGGAAACTTTTAATATAGCCAAACCAAAACAAATATAAATATTGAAAAAATAAGTTTATAAATAAATATAATATTTTAATTATTTCAAATCAAAAAATAAATATTTTTATATTTATATTTTCAAAAAGCTTAAATACCATAAATATTGGTAGATAGTTGGTGCTACGGTTGGTTATATTTTCATTCTATTTTAATTAATTACATAGTGCAAAATAACCTAACTTCATGATTCAACCAATTTTTGCCGTAAAAGAAAAAGTACGAATTTGGAAAAAACTTTTTATTTTGCGTGTCTACGCAGTCAGATGAATGTATGCACTGAATTCCATGATTCCAGCTGCGCCCATTTGGTTGGTACCATTTTAACCCCTTAACGTTTCTACGCAACTAGAATTTCACCATTCTAGCTGTAGTCGTTTACTTGGTACTATTTTTATCCCTCTGTACCATTGTATCCCTTGAAGGTACGAATTTCGAAAAATCAGTTTATTTTCCGTGTCTACGCAATCAGAGGAATGTATACTCCGAATTGCATGACTCTAGCTGCGAACATATGGTTGGTACTATTTTTATCCCCTTTTTTCATTTTAACCCCAAAAAGTACGAATTTCGAAAAATCAGTTTATTTTCCGTGTCTACACACTCAGAGGAATGTATACTCCGAATTTCATGACTCTAGCTGCAGTCATTTGATTGGCGTACGAATTTTGAAAAATCCGTGTATTTTACTTATATATGCAATCAGAGGAATGTCTACGCCGAATTTCAGTATTCTAGGTACAGCCGTTTGGTTGGTACCATTTGTATCCCTCTATTCCCATTTTACCCCTTAAAAGTACGAATTTGGAAAAAATACTTTTATATTATGTATCTACTCAATTAAAGGAATGTACACATCGCGTTTCTAGCTGTTGTCGTTTAATATGTACCATTTTTATACCCTCCACCTCCAGGATGGGGGTATATTCACTTTGTCATTCCGTTTGTAACACCTTGAAATATTCATCGGAGACCCCATAAAGTATATATATTCTGGGTCGTGGTAAAATTCTAAGACGATATAGCCATGTCCGTCTGTCCGTCTGTCCGTCTGTCCGTCTGTCCGTCTGTCTGTCTGTCTGTCTGTCTGTCTGTCTGTCTGTTGAAAGCACGATAGCGGCCGAACGAAATGAGCTAGGAGGTTCAAATTTTTCCTAAATGTGGCTTATGGTTGTAGATCGCTTGGGATTGAAAGTGGACGAAATCGGCCCAGAGGGAAAAATTTTTCCCTCACAAGGACTGAAAATACCCCTAATATTTAGAGTATTTCAGCATGTTTTTTGAACATAATAGCTTGTATTTACTTGATATCAGCAATTTGCATTCCCTTTATAGCATAAAAGGGCGAAATGGGACGAAAAGGGATAAAAATAGTACCTATCAAACGACAACAGATAGAAACACGAAATTTGGCGTGTACATTCCTCTAACAGAGTAGATACATAATATAAAACATTTTTTCTAAATTCGTACTTTTAAGGGGTTAAATGGGGATAGAGGGATAAAAATAGTACCAACCTAACGGCTGCACCTAGAATAATGAAAATCGATATATACATTCCTTTGATTGCGTACACACGTAAAATAAAATAACTTTCCAAAATTCGTACTTTTTGGGGTTCAAATGGAAAAAGGGGATAAAAATAGTACCTACCAAATGACAGCAGCTAGAATCATGAAATTCAGAGTATACATTCCTCTGACTGCGTAGACACGCACGTTTTTTCCAAATTAGTACTTTCAATGGATATAATGGCTACAGGGGATAAAAATAGTACCAACTAAACGAATACAGCTAGAATGATGAAATTCAGTGAGTACGTCCCTCTAATTGTGTAGATACGTAAAATAAAGAGATTTCAGATAGTCGTACTCTTGAGGGGGCAAAATTGGAAAAAGGGGATAAAAATGATACCAACAAAATGGCCGCTGATAGAATCATGGAATTCGGTGTATACATTCCTCTGACTGCATAGCCACGTACAATATTTTTTTCCAAGTTCGTACTTTATTTTGTTGCTTTTACGACAACAAATGGTAGTATCATGAAGTTGTCTTATACTGCGTACGTGAGAGATAAGGTCTTTTCAAAATTTATACTTTTGAAATTAAAATAGGATGGAAATACAACCAACCAAACGACTGTAGCTGAAAGTACACTCTCTATCCCCCAATATTTAGGGTATTTATGATTGCTCCCTTATATTTACTTTATGAATTGAAGTATTATATCCATTATATATATCTATATATATAAAAATGAATCTGTGTTTGTATGTTTGTTTGTTTGTTTGTTTGTTTGTTTGTTTGTTTGTTTGTTTGTTTGTTTGTTTGTTTGTTGGTTTGTTGGTTTGTTGGTTTGTTGGTTTGTTGGTTTGTTGGTTTGTTGGTTTGTTGGTTTGTTTGTTTGTTTGTTCCTTATAGCAGCCTAAACTACTGAACCGATCTTCTTGAAATTTTCACAGTATGTTCATGTTGAACCGGTGGTGAAAATAGGCTATATAATTTTTTGATATTTTAAGTGGGCGTGGCACCTCCCACACAATTTGGGGATTTATTCGTTTTTTATAAATTAGCATATTCAGAATACTGTTGCAGCTAGAGTCTTGCATTTTTGTGAAGGTACACTAATTATTAGTCTGCACAGTTG
This sequence comes from Polietes domitor, assembly GCA_947397865.1. Lineage (NCBI taxonomy): Eukaryota > Metazoa > Arthropoda > Insecta > Diptera > Muscidae > Polietes > Polietes domitor. The sequence continues at coordinate 139,156,610 of OX377622.1, read as the reverse complement.
TGTCAAAAAAGGGCGGTATTGGAAAAGTGGGCGTGGCACCTCCCATACGAAGTTAAAACCTATTATTGAATATTGTCAGTTCTATGACACCTAGAGTGCTGAAATTTTGTGTAAGTGCATCTAGCATCAATGTGCATAGTTGTGCCAAAAATGGGCGGTATCGGAAAAGTGGGCGTGACACCTCCCATACGAAGTTAAAACCTATTATTGAATATTGTCAGTTCTATGACACCTAGAGTGCTGAAATTTTGTGTAAGTGCATCTAGCATCAATGTGCATAGTTGTGCCAAAAATGGGCGGTATTGGAAAAGTGGGCGTGGCACCTCCCATACGAAGTTAAAACTTATTATCGAATACTGTAAGTTCTATAACACCAAGAGTGCTGAAAATTTGTGTAAGTAGATCAAGTGTAAATAGTTGTGCAGAGATGGGCAGAAAGTGGGCGTGACCCTTCCCATATGAAATTAAAACCTCTTTTATAATATATTCGACACCGAGATTCCTATATATTTGTGTGAGTTAATTTAGTTGTAAACTGCTTAAAAAAGATACAAGTGGGCGGGATTTGAAAGATGGGGAATTTTTGATTTAAATGTTTTACAATTTCACGTTTTCTTTGGATTTTCTTAGCAGTATAGTAAAGAAAGGTTACAAAAAAAGTCAAGAAAACAGAAATTATATTAATTTTTTAGTTTTTGTGTTGTTTGATTAGTGTATAATTTGATACACTTTCTATGTGTTTTGAATGTAGTATATTCGAATTCCAGTTTAGGGAGTATTTTGTTTTGGTAATGGAAAGGAGGAGATTCACACTCAACCAAAAATCAAATTGATTTTTGACAATTCTTCCTTTTTCGCCGTAAAAATTCTGATCTTCAATATTCTCCATGGAAAATATCCATTTTTTAGTATCTCAGGGAAGTACATTTATTATAATTGGTACATATATTACCGATCACAAGAAAAAACAATATGAAACCTGATTTTAATTTCCGTCTGTTTTTCTGCCTGGCGAAGCGGGCGAGGGTTCAGCTAGTATAGTATACAAATATTGGTAGCCTTGGCTTATTAATTAAATGATACGACAACAGCTAGAATCATGAAATTCGGTGTGTACATCCCTCTAATTGCATAGACACGTAAAATAGAGGGATTTTTCAAATTCGTACTTTTAAGGGATATAATTAAAAAGAGGGATAAAAATGGAACCTACCAAACCGCTGAAGTTGAAATCATGATGTATACATTCTGACTCGAAAAAGGGTTTTTTCGAAATTTGTACATTTGGGCGGAGAATGGGGCGAATGGGGATATCTTTAAGATTTATACTTTTCTTATCACTTTGTCTAACATATCACAATTTTCGTAAAATGGTTCTGTACTTCTATGTCTACAGCCTTTAATCTGCTGGTAATACTGTGGAATGCACTCCGTGGTGGAGGGTATATAAGATTCGGCCCGGCCGAACTTAACGCCTTCTTACTTGTTATCCTTCTTTTTGCCCCATTTCACCCCCTACAAATAAGAATCACATTATGGTGCACGTTTTTGTTATAAGGGGAATGCGCATACCCAATATCAAGCAAATATAAACAGACATATTCAAAAAACATGCTTAAATACGCTAAAATATTAGGGATTATTATGGGTATTTTTAGTCCTTGTGAGGGAATGATGTTTCCCTTTGGGCCGATTTCGCCCCATTTCAATCCCAACCGATCTACGACTATAAGACGCATTTATGGAAAATTTGAACGTTCTAGCTCCTTTCGTTTAGATACTAGCGTGCTTTCAACAGACGGACGGACGTGGCTAGATCGTCTTAGAATTTTATGACGGTCAAGAATATATATAGGGTCTTAGGTCGATATTTCTAGGTGTTACAAACGGAATGACAAAGTTAGTATACCCCCATCCTGGAGGTGGAGGGTATAAAAAAGATATGCTATTTTTTGCAAATGTTGAGCCGAAATAGTAAGCCTTTGTTATTTATTAAGTTATGAGAGATGGTTACCATCGATTACAAGGAGTTTTATTTGAGATTTCGAAATCATAAGAAATAAAAATTTGCAATTGCCAGTACCACAATTTTCATTTTATTGTGGATTCTAATAACGTACATATTAAAATAATAAATATATGATGATTTTTCATTTTATGCTTCATGGGAGGTAGGCGTGATTATGGGATTTAAACAAAAAAATTTCGCGTGATATAATTTAACAATTAAACGGATGAGTGGGAAATTTCAAGGCCCTAGCACTATTTCCTCTAATTTTTGCCTCAACTTGTATCAAAAAATAATATTAACCACTTTTATAAGATTTTGCCTGCTATAGCGTAAACGTGTATCATTAAGTAATACAAACTTTTTTAGGGTGAAATCGGACTAAATGGGATAAAAAATAGTACCATTTAAACAACAGCAATTAGTAATGTGAAATTCGGTGTTTGCACCCCTATAATCGCATATACCGGCAAAATAAAGGTTATTTTCGAAAGTCATACTTTAAAGGGGAGAATGTGGATAATGGATGAAATTGAAATTGGTACTGATCAAATGACAGCATCTGGATTAATAAAGTTGTATGAAAATACTTCACAAAGCGACACTGTCCGACTTTCCTAGTTGTTTTTTAGATTTCATATAATATCGAATATGAAGTTTGAAAATTGATTTCAAGAATTTTTGAATTGAACTGGGATATTCTCCTGGCTCACGACCAGTTTGCATATATATATATATATATATATATATATATATATATATATATATATATATATATATATATATATTTACAAATGGCATGGTGACATTTAGTACTTGGATGCCCACTACCACTATAATGATTTGTGAAAGGTTTCCTCAGGTGGCTTCGCAGCGAATTTTCAACATCATACCCGGTCTCAACTCACTTGCCTAATATCCGTTTGTTTTTTTATCATTTCTTGCAAATATAAAAAATATATTTATAGATTAATATAAAATACACAAATAATATTTCTACGAAACTAAAACCTTTTGCCTACTTTAAGGCTTATTTCTACCAACCCTCAATGGCGTTGCATACTTTTTCCGCACACATAAACACGTTGGCCTATTTCTAGGCATTTCACTGTTTGCCACTTGCTAATCTTAAATTAAATATACAGAAATTTTTGCTGATTGCATTTGATAATTTAATAAAAACGAACTTTCAAATTTTCCATTATTATTTAAGCATTACGACAACAACAGCAATAAAAAACTATTCTATTCTCTTCTTATCAAACCGAAAATATTTTCCTTAGAAAATTATATCAAACAAATTGTGCCGAGTACAGAGACAGTTTTGTACAACAATTAGTAATATTCCGGAATAAGGAGTGGTGGACGAGGGCAAGGACGAGTCTGCCAAAGGAAGCCAGCAAGCACTATGCGGCTTGATCAAATCAGAAAGTATATGATGACAAAAGACTTAATTTGCATTTAAATTAAAAATACAGGCCTGCTTAAACTCTTCTACGAACAGCAATCATGCACCATGTTCATCACTGCTGTGGGAAATTCTTGAAAAGTGTGAGAACATTTTCTTGTCATTTTCTTTGGAATTGTGCTGTATGTATGCATATAAACTTAAAACAAGACAAATAACTAATAATAGTTTTATTATAAGACTGTAAAAATATTAAATGTGCAGCGAATTTAATCTATTATAAGCGAAAAATTATTGAAAGAATGGAATTTTGGAATATTTATGGAATAGTTTTCAATTGCAAAGGTTAATGATATAAAACAAAAATGTAATATTCTTTAAAAGATATCTGAATGTTACACTTGATAATAAAATTAGTTTTTAATATTTACCACCTTAACCTGGCATACCCTTCAGAATGTTCTGAAGAAAATTTTGTAGTATTTCTGAAATAGAAATTAAGTAAGGTCCTACAGAACATCTAGTTTTTCCATGATCTAAATATCTAAAAATGAATCTAAAATATCCATAATCATGGTATTGTACTTTAATTTGTATATATAAAAACGAATATTATATAAAAAAAGAATGATTCTTGTTTTTTTCAAATCATGACGATTTTTTTATTTCCCCACTTGTATTTCAAACATTTCCGCTCTATTATACTAGCCCTCGTTAAATAATGTCTGCTTAATTAAACATATTTATGCACAAGATGCGCAGTTTAATTGAATTTTAAAATATGATTTCTCAATAAGACATACTTGTGAAATTGCTTGAAAAATAGTTTTTGAGTTAATTGATTTACGCTCTTTTTAATGAAAAATTTGTAATAAAATGTAGAATCTCCTATTAGGCTAGACGACTAGTATTTCTCTTTTTGGCGAGAGCAATTATTGGCTTCTGGAAAGAATCAACAAATTCGATTTTATATCTATATTTATATATTTTATTATTTCGAGAATTCAGTGAAGAACCTGACCTGATTTTGAACGTGCTAAAAATGGCAATGCTTTTAGGCGCCAGTTTATTAAAAATTTGAATTTAATATTTTTGTATAGACTAATTGCATTTGAAACGAAACAGAAATTTTGATTTAAATGAAACTTTACCATTTTGCACTTTTTCCGATAGAATGAATCTAAATTAAAGAAATTTGTCATACAGCAATTTAAACAAGTAAGAAGGCGTTAAGTTCGGCCGGGCCGAATCTTATATACCCTCCACCACGGAGTGCATTCCACAGTATTACCAGCAGATTAAAGGCTGTAGACATAGAAGTACAGAACCATTTTACGAAAATTGTGATATGTTAGACAAAGTGATAAGAAAAGTATAAATCTTAAAGATATCCCCATTCGCCCCATTCTCCGCCCAAATGTACAAATTTCGAAAAAACCCTTTTTCGAGTCAGAATGTATACATCATGATTTCAACTTCAGCGGTTTGGTAGGTTCCATTTTTATCCCTCTTTTTAATTATATCCCTTAAAAGTACGAATTTGAAAAATCCCTCTATTTTACGTGTCTATGCAATTAGAGGGATGTACACACCGAATTTCATGATTCTAGCTGTTGTCGTATCATTTAATTAATAAGCCAAGGCTACCAATATTTGTATACTATACTAGCTGAACCCTCGCCCGCTTCGCCAGGCAGAAAAACAGACGGAAATTAAAATCAGGTTTCATATTGTTTTTTCTTGTGATCGGTAATATATGTACCAATTATAATAAATGTACTTCCCTGAGATACTAAAAAATGGATATTTTCCATGGAGAATATTGAAGATCAGAATTTTTACGGCGAAAAAGGAAGAATTGTCAAAAATCAATTTGATTTTTGGTTGAGTGTGAATCTCCTCCTTTCCATTACCAAAACAAAATACTCCCTAAACTGGAATTCGAATATACTACATTCAAAACACATAGAAAGTGTATCAAATTATACACTAATCAAACAACACAAAAACTAAAAAATTAATATAATTTCTGTTTTCTTGACTTTTTTTGTAACCTTTCTTTACTATACTGCTAAGAAAATCCAAAGAAAACGTGAAATTGTAAAACATTTAAATCAAAAATTCCCCATCTTTCAAATCCCGCCCACTTGTATCTTTTTTAAGCAGTTTACAACTAAATTAACTCACACAAATATATAGGAATCTCGGTGTCGAATATATTATAAAAGAGGTTTTAATTTCATATGGGAAGGGTCACGCCCACTTTCTGCCCATCTCTGCACAACTATTTACACTTGATCTACTTACACAAATTTTCAGCACTCTTGGTGTTATAGAACTTACAGTATTCGATAATAAGTTTTAACTTCGTATGGGAGGTGCCACGCCCACTTTTCCAATACCGCCCATTTTTGGCACAACTATGCACATTGATGCTAGATGCACTTACACAAAATTTCAGCACTCTAGGTGTCATAGAACTGACAATATTCAATAATAGGTTTTAACTTCGTATGGGAGGTGTCACGCCCACTTTTCCGATACCGCCCATTTTTGGCACAACTATGCACATTGATGCTAGATGCACTTACACAAAATTTCAGCACTCTAGGTGTCATAGAACTGACAATATTCAATAATAGGTTTTAACTTCGTATGGGAGGTGCCACGCCCACTTTTCCAATACCGCCCTTTTTTGACACAACTGTGCAGACTAATAATTAGTGTACCTTCACAAAAATGCAAGACTCTAGCTGCAACAGTATTCTGAATATGCTAATTTATAAAAAACGAATAAATCCCCAAATTGTGTGGGAGGTGCCACGCCCACTTAAAATATCAAAAAATTATATAGCCTATTTTCACCACCGGTTCAACATGAACATACTGTGAAAATTTCAAGAAGATCGGTTCAGTAGTTTAGGCTGCTATAAGGAACAAACAAACCAACAAACCAACAAACCAACAAACCAACAAACCAACAAACCAACAAACCAACAAACCAACAAACAAACAAACAAACAAACAAACAAACAAACAAACAAACAAACATACAAACACAGATTCATTTTTATATATATAGATATATATAATGGATATAATACTTCAATTCATAAAGTAAATATAAGGGAGCAATCATAAATACCCTAAATATTGGGGGATAGAGAGTGTACTTTCAGCTACAGTCGTTTGGTTGGTTGTATTTCCATCCTATTTTAATTTCAAAAGTATAAATTTTGAAAAGACCTTATCTCTCACGTACGCAGTATAAGACAACTTCATGATACTACCATTTGTTGTCGTAAAAGCAACAAAATAAAGTACGAACTTGGAAAAAAATATTGTACGTGGCTATGCAGTCAGAGGAATGTATACACCGAATTCCATGATTCTATCAGCGGCCATTTTGTTGGTATCATTTTTATCCCCTTTTTCCAATTTTGCCCCCTCAAGAGTACGACTATCTGAAATCTCTTTATTTTACGTATCTACACAATTAGAGGGACGTACTCACTGAATTTCATCATTCTAGCTGTATTCGTTTAGTTGGTACTATTTTTATCCCCTGTAGCCATTATATCCATTGAAAGTACTAATTTGGAAAAAACGTGCGTGTCTACGCAGTCAGAGGAATGTATACTCTGAATTTCATGATTCTAGCTGCTGTCATTTGGTAGGTACTATTTTTATCCCCTTTTTCCATTTGAACCCCAAAAAGTACGAATTTTGGAAAGTTATTTTATTTTACGTGTGTACGCAATCAAAGGAATGTATATATCGATTTTCATTATTCTAGGTGCAGCCGTTAGGTTGGTACTATTTTTATCCCTCTATCCCCATTTAACCCCTTAAAAGTACGAATTTAGAAAAAATGTTTTATATTATGTATCTACTCTGTTAGAGGAATGTACACGCCAAATTTCGTGTTTCTATCTGTTGTCGTTTGATAGGTACTATTTTTATCCCTTTTCGTCCCATTTCGCCCTTTTATGCTATAAAGGGAATGCAAATTGCTGATATCAAGTAAATACAAGCTATTATGTTCAAAAAACATGCTGAAATACTCTAAATATTAGGGGTATTTTCAGTCCTTGTGAGGGAAAAATTTTTCCCTCTGGGCCGATTTCGTCCACTTTCAATCCCAAGCGATCTACAACCATAAGCCACATTTAGGAAAAATTTGAACCTCCTAGCTCATTTCGTTCGGCCGCTATCGTGCTTTCAACAGACAGACAGACAGACAGACAGACAGACAGACAGACGGACAGACGGACAGACGGACAGACGGACAGACGGACATGGCTATATCGTCTTAGAATTTTACCACGACCCAGAATATATATACTTTATGGGGTCTCCGATGAATATTTCAAGGTGTTACAAACGGAATGACAAAGTGAATATACCCCCATCCTGGAGGTGGAGGGTATAAAAATGTATGACTTTTGTGGTAGGAGATACAAATATAACTCTTTGTCCTATATCAAGAAAATTGCGTCTAGTTTATATAAAATTATCAGATTTTATAAAACTTATCTGCTTGTATTTTTAATAATTTTTAATAATAATTAAAAAACAAGTTAGAAAGGCGTTAAGTTCGGCCGGGCCGAACTTTATATACCCTCCAACATAGATTGCATTCCACAGAGGTTGACGGTTTTCGTAGAAGTGCAGTAATATTACAGGAAAAAATAAATTTTGTAATATAGCCAAACCAAAACAAATACAAATATTGAAAAAATAATTATATAAATAAATATAATATTTTAATTATATCAAACCATTATCTATTTCAAATCAAAAAATAAATATTCTTATATTTATATTTTCAAAAAGCTTAAATACTATAAATATTAGAAGGTAGTGGGTACTGCAGTTGATTGTACTTCCATTCTATTTTAATTCCAAAAGTACAAATTTTGAAAATCTATTATCAGACATACATAGTGCAAAATAACCTAACTTCATGATTCAACCAATTTTTGCCGTAAAAGAAAAAGTAAGAATTTGGAAAAAAACTTTTTATTTTGCGTGTCAGAGGAATGTATACACCGAATTCCACGATTCCAGCTGCGGCCATTAGGTTGGTACCATTTTTACCCCCTTGACATTTCTACGCAATTAGAATTTCATCATTCTAGCTATAGTCGTTTAGTTGGTACTTTTTACCATTGTATCCCTTGAAAGTACGAATTTCGAAAAATCCGTTTATTTTTCGTGTCTACGCAGTCAGAGGAATGTATACTCCGAATTTCCTGACTCTAGCTGCGGTCATTTGATTGGTGCTATTTTTATCCCCTTTTTTCTTTTCAACCCCAAAAAAGCACGAATTTCGACAAATCTGTTTATTTTAAGTGTCTACGCAATCAGAGGAATGTATACACCGAATTTCATTATTCCAAATTTAACGGTTTGGTTGGTACCATTTTTATCCCTCCGTACCCATTGTATCCCTTCAAAGTACGAATTTGGAAAAAAAACCTTTTATTTTTCATGTCTACGTAGTCAATGGAATGTATACTCCGAATTTCATGACTCTAGCTGCGGTCATTTGGTTGGTACTATTTTTATCCCATTTTTCTATTTTGACCCCAAAAGTACGAATTTCGAAAAATCAGTTTATTTTCCGTGTCTACACAGTCAGAGGAATGTATACTCCAAATTTCATGACTCTAGCTACGGTCATTTGATTGGTACTATTTTTATCCCCTTTTTCCATTTTAACCCCAAAAAGTACGAATTTCGAAAAATCCGCCTATTTGACGTGTCTACGCAATCAGAGGAATGTATACAACGAATTTCATTATTCTAGTGCAGCCGTTTGGTTGGTACCATTTTTATCCCTCTATTCCCATTTTACCCCTTAAAAGTACGAATTTCGAAAAATACTTTTATATTATGTATCTACTCAATTAGAGGAATGTACACACCGAATTCGTGTTTCTAGCTGTTGTCGTTTAATATGTACCATTTTTATCCCTTTTTTGCCCCATTTCACCCGCTACAAATAAGAATCACTTTATGGTGCACGTTTTTGCTATAAGGGAAATGCGTATACCAAATATCAAGCAAATAGAAACAGAAATATTCAAAAAAACATGCTTAAATACTCTAAAATATTAGGGATTATTATGGGTATTTTTAGTCCTTGTGAGGGAAAATGTTTTCCCTTTGGGCCGATTTCGCCCCATTTCAATCCCAACCGATCTACGACTATAAGACGCATTTATGGAAAATTTGAACGTTCTAGCTCTTTTCGTTTAGAAGCTAGCGTGCTTTCAACAGACGTACGGACGGACATGGCTAGATCGTATTAGAATTTTATGACGATCAAGAATATATATACTTTATAGAGTCTCAGGTCGATATTTCAAGGTGTTACAAACGGAATGACAAAGTTAGTATACCCCCATCCTGGAGGTGGAGGGTATAAAAAGTAAACAAACAATAGACAACTGTTGTCAAAAATTAAAATTTATGTTTTTTTTTTTCATAAATACAAAATAAATATTTATAAAACAAAAAGTGTAGTAATAGCAACCTTAATATTTGTCAAAATTCAATTTTATTTTCATTTTGTAGTGCTTACTTGCAAACGAAAAGTTCACAAGCAAATTTTAAAAAGAAAGTTTAGTGAATTTTTTACATGCATTTCTTATGGAAATAAAGGTGCGAGGAAAGGTATTAGCCTTTATATTTGAATGTCAGAAAAAATATTGCCCCTAAAGGTGTGCTTCACAAAAAATTGTTGAATTTTTGTTTTACTGTAGTAAATATGATTAATTTGGGTTGCATTTTTGTATTTTGTTTTATTTTGTTTTTTTTTTTTTTTGTAATAAAATAGATGTTTGCAACTATAAGCACAATTTTATATTTCCAATTGATTGACATGTTCTTTGCAAAATTCTATCAAAAAAGTAGAGAAAGGGGCGCATCAAAATTTGGGAGTTTTTGGTAACACTGTGCGACAGTACTTTTTGGTGCTGAACAAGACACGTGAAACTAGACGTCATATATATAGGAGAACTGTGTACTCAGTTTCCGTATTATCCCAAGTCGCACTTTGGCGACTCATACAAAGGCGATGTGGATGGACATCAAATGTACGAGAGGAATATCTGTTAAAAATACTTTACATTTCATGCTTCTACTGAATAAGTTCAGCTTTAACAACCATTTCAAATTTCCCCCTTACAAATAAAAATAATTCAATTTTAACGTTTTAAGAACGAAAAATTTGTTGATGATAATCTAATACAGATTCTTGCATGGAATTTGAAGTATTTTTAACAGATATTCTTCCCTTTCATTTCATATACATATCGCCTTTGTAAGAGTTGCAAAAGTACGAAAATAAATTATTAAAAGTTATGTCACATATATATTTAAAAATTTATTTTTTAAATTAAAAGTCCTGTAAAAAGGAAAAAAGGTCACCAAATGGAAAACTGAGTATACAACTTTTCTACATACAATCTCTCGTTTCATGAGCATATGGTCGTGATGAGCTCCACTGTGGCTCATATCGATTTTAATTAATTAAAACAATTATTTTGTGTGATTCCTTCGACATTCCCTTACCTTTGTTAATCATAAGCTAACCCCAACCTGTGTTTATCACAGATAGATATGCAAGTCTTTAGACGAGTTTATAGAAATTTAAAAAAAGTATTTCGTAAAAAAGCTCTTCTTTTATAACCATTATTCAAATGATCCTACCTCCCGCACTTTCGTAACTCAAAAGCCTGTCCGTTTATAGACAAAAATTCCCCACTAGCCTAAGAATTATTCAACCTCCCTCCAACGCATTCACACTGGCTCTGGAAAAAATCAAAAAAAAAAGAAGTCCCATTTCAAAAGGACTATCAGGCGTTTCTAGTTTCACATCTAGTCCCTGATGGACGGTCATTAATTCAATAGGACCTCGTTTTATTTTACCTAAATGTAAATTAAAAGTCTTGTGAGTGAGTGTGTGTTTTTTGTGTCGAAAGAATATTCGTGCTCCTCGTCAGCGAGTCATCGTTTCAAGCGCCCTAAACGCAGAGCCAGAGCGTTAATGTCAGAGTGAGCAAGACTCAATATTGCGAAAAAGTGCATGCACACAAATTGCAATTTTCTAGCAGACAATTTTCTCTCGTTTCCGTTGCCTATTGGCTGGCTAGATGCAAATCAGGAAAATCGACCAAAAAACAACACGAAAATGCCAGCCTGCCTGCCTGCCACGAGAACGATGATGGTGCTGATGAGCACCTAAACAAAAATACGACGTTGGGCTGGCTGTTGTGTTGTGTGTCGAGCATCCTCACTATCCTCTATTGCATATTGCATGCAATCAGCCTAAAATGTATGCTATAGAAATTTGTTTAAAAAGAAATTACACACAAAACCATTGCAACACAATGCATATTTTTAGGGGGTGGACTCTTCTAAGCGCCCCATACGCCAGCCGCCAAAAAAAAAGAAAAACAACACCACCCACTCCGCCATATATGCTCGATGACGACGAACGACTGCTGCTGCTCTTATGCAGTTGCCGAGATGCCTCTACGCTTCTTTTGAATAAAACGGGTGTGTACCCATGGTGCAGACTGCCTGCCACACATGGAGCATACGTTAAGCTAACGTTTAATTATTTAGATTTTTTGAAAATCGGCTCAAAAAACACCGAACAAAAGCAAAGCATATCCAAAGGCATGACATCGAACGAACACAACAACTTAAACCTATCGACGAATATTGACATTTGAGCTGTGCGATGTATGTTTCCGTTTCCTTTTTTATTTATTTTACCGCGAACAACATATTCAAATACATTGATTGGGGTTGTGAGCACAGTTCGATCTTAATTGGCATGATGGGTATGGTGATGGGCATTTGAGACTTCATTTGATTGGAAGCAAAAGGGGTGAAGCATACTTTGAGGTGTTAATTAGATGACAAATTCAAATTAATTGAATTTCTGCCTGACGCCATGCCATGTATCCTTTTTGTTGTGTGTTTGTATAGACACTACACACAACTCAAAAGGCCGTAAAGTGTTAATGGCTTCACACCTTAAGTGAGATGTGAATGCACAAATGCATAAACCTTTAAGTATGCTTTAGAAAAAAATATCGATGTGCAACGGCAAATATGCTACAGCATGAGAACACACACGATATAGAAGAGTATACCTTTATATGTATTATTCTAACATATTGTTGTGGGTGAAAGGAGGGGTTTTGTCATTTTTTTGTTTTTCTTTTTTCCTTCTATTATTCCAACGAAACGTGACCATTTTCCTGAGCTTCCTATTAATTTTACCCGTCGAAGGGGTTTTGTGACATCAACAAAAAGAAGGCAAAACTAAAACATTGTTTTAACCCACAGCCATTGCTCGCTCGGAAAAGAGCATTTATTAAAAATCATCAAATATCTACGAGGGAGAAAAAAATAATTGCCTAACATGGCGGCAAATTTTCCACTACACTACAAAAGTATTGCCTATATTTAGGCATAAGCTAAGGACTGACCGAAACAAACTCAAATTTTCAATATCTAGTCTTTTGGAAACTTCAAACCATTTATAGCCTGAACGCCCATCATAAAGTGATGCATACTTGTAGGAGAAGAAAAAGGCCAAAAGGGATAAAAATGGTACCAACCAAACGACAACAGCTAGAAACATGAAATTCGTTGTGTACATCCTTCTAATCGTGTATACTCGTACAATAAAAAGACTTTTCGAAATTGAAACTTTAAAGGGGAAAATGTTGAAAGGGGATAAAATTGGTACCGACCAAAAGGCCGAAGCAACAATAATAAAATTCGATGTGCACATTCTTCTGACTGCATAGACGTGAAAAATAGAGCATTCCTGGCTATTTTTACTTTTAGGATAAAAATAGGGCAAAATGGGATAAAAATGGTACCAATAAAAGGATGCAGTTATAATAAGAAAATCAGTGTACTGCACTCTGACTGCGTAGACTCGAAAGATAAAGCGATGTTAATAACTGGTAACATTTTTTTGTGTTTTTTCATAGTGACAATTGAAATCTTTTTCGTATTTGGTGTTAGTATTTGTAGGAAATAAATAATTGCTTTCAATACCTTTCGAATGATGCCTAAATAATGAAAATCTGAAGTAAATTGACGCCGCAGCGCTCATTTTTGTAAAAAGAGTTTGAAAATTTTGGCTCTGAAAATCCATCTGCTGAATTAAAATATTTCACAAAAATAGAGTCACAGACATCATTTTACGTACGATATTCATCATTTAGGCGTTATTTGAAAGGTGCTGTTTCCTTCTATTTATTTCTCATAACACCTTTTACATAATGTTCCCAAGAAATATGAGTTTTTAACTGTCACTTTGAAAAACCAAAAAAAAATTAATCTAATAAAAATTTATATTTAAATTATTTCCAAGGGTCTATTAATTCAAGAGAAAAAAATTGACAAAAACGCAACATAAAAAATACACGAAGAAAACATGATTTTTACACGTGTTTTCAAGAACGTTTAGCTTACAGACTTGACCCAAAGACAAAATATGTGGCAGATCATCATTAAACAATCCAATCTTCCTTTTTAGGGCGTGACCGCAGCAATTTCGTGGGCCATCCTAATGTATACTCCACACAGGCAGAGCGGAAGTTTGCCAATGGAAATGGGCAAGTAGGTCTAAAGGCAAAACTTTTTTCCTAACAACGAATGAAAATGCCACCACTGATATATAGTATTTAGGGAATAAAGCATATTTTTTGAGGATTACTACCTTTTTAAAACTATTGAAATATTATAGGATAGGAGGATCATTTTTTTAAGCCGAGATAACAAGCTGCGATTACAAAAACGTTAATAAAAAGTTAATTTTTACTCAAAATAAAAAAAAAATATTTTATTTACATTGGCGCCGACTACAATATAATAAATATTTGTATCAAAACAAATTAAAAAAATATTTTGTGTTGACTTTTTTGTAGTTAGCCTCGATAAGCATAAATTTGACTTACACTGGATAATTATTCAGGCTAAGTTCAACATTTTTAATACAAAATTATTCTTTTAAAATTTTTTTCACACACAAATTGATATTGCTGTCGGCGACAATTAAAAAGCGATTTTTTATTTTGAGTGAAATTTTATCCACTTAGTTATCCTTAGTCTTAAATAAAATCAGCCCTTTAGATATATATATAGTCATATATAGTTGGTACCATTTTTATCCCTTTTTGTCCGCTTGCACCTTAAAAGTACATTTACACTGCTCTTCTGCGGGACCAAATTTCACAATTTTAGCTGTAATACTTTAGTCGGTACCATTTTTACACATTTTGGTCTCGCTCACCCCTTATAAGTACAAAATTCGAAAAATTCAATTTAAATACGCTTCTACATGGTCCGAGAAATTTACATATTTAATTTCACTATTCTAGCTGCAATATTTTAGTCGGTACCATTTCCATCCCTTTTGTCCCGCTCGCCCCTTAAAAGTACAAAAATGCATTTGTATTGCGCTTCTATGTGGTGAGAGGAATTTACATACCAAATTTCACGATTCTAGCTATAATACTTTAGTTTGTACCATTTTATCTATTTATGTTGCTAGTCTACGTTGTCAGAGAAATGTAAATACCGATTTTCACGAATATAGTTGCATTACTTTAATTGGTAACATTTTTATCCCTTTTAGTCTCTTTCCTCCCTTAAAAGTACAAATTTCGAAAAATCCCTTTTTATAGCTCGTCTGCATGGTATGTGCAAGGCACACACCGAATTGCATGTTTCTAGCTACTGCCGTTTACCCTGGACGAAGGTTCGATGTTTATCAATTTTTGTCCCATTTGAAAAGTACTCATTTGGTAAAACCCTTCCTTATTTTGCGATGATGTATTTACATGTAAATATTAGAAATTCTGCAATGTTATCAGAAATTTAATTTTTCCTCTCATTTCTTCTGGGACAGTTCTTATTATCAGTATGACCACAACATACTCCCACATGCAATCGGCCTTTTATGCAAAATAAAAATCATAATTGAAAACCATAAAACAAGCCATTTTTACAACATTGTTTAGGGTAAAATATCGTATGGAAAGGTATGTTTAAAAATAGTAAAAAAAAATAAAAATATATATCGAGAGGTTTACAAAGTGAATTATTTCCAGAATTTCTTTAACGTTTTGTAAAATTTCAGAGATGAAATAAAAACATAGTACCGCAAATTTGGATATTTAAAATAATGAAATGGAAAGCTCCGAATAATTACATCGACTTCTGGATATACAACACTTATCTTATATATTTTATATTTGTATAATTTTTAGCACCTATTCTCTTCTCTTTATCATAGGGTACCTATAAGTATTTAAATTTTAAATAAATAATTTTGAAAAATATATCCTCTCCAAATTTGTAGCCCTTTTTGTAGTGGCAACAGGACGAGCAATTGAAAAACTCAAAAGTCCAATTAACTCCATTTCACCTATAGTTTTAGACATATATCATCTGCTTGAAGTGTAATATGGACTATCGGACAGTGTTATCAGCGGCTAAAACTTCTAAATTGTATGCTCCTCAATATCTACTATTGTTGATTGAATTCTGTAAAGAACATTCCAATCAAACGTATTCTAAAAGATTTTAGCGATATCATGGAAAAATATTGCTATTCATAATATTCAAATAGTTGAAAAGTTTATTATTTTAGAGATTATTTTATTGGCTCATATCTCTGAAGGCATGTATTGGAATTTAGTTTTTTTGTGTTAAAAAAATATAATTTTGTTTTCCTTTTCAAGCAGGTTGTCTTTACTCAGGATGTTTCATTTCATCCAGTATAAAACAATAATCGCGAGCACGACCGATGCACAGTGGTATTTTGCTGGCAAAAATGCTTTTTTTGACAATTAATTTTCAAAATTCTATTATAAAAGTGTAATATAAAAAGTTCTATATAAAAGTGTTTCAATGTAAAATTTTGTCTTCGAAAAATGCAGTGAAGTCACTTAATTATTGTACCACGAAATCTGATGAAAATTGTCATACAACTCTGTAGTTTATGCAGGTCGATATTTAAACTGCTAACAATCCAATGTATTTTTTATTGAAAACATGGCCTTCTTTTAACTAATAAATGTTATTTCGATTGCACGTGTAGTTAAGTAGTAGTAGTTGTTTGTTTAGTAGTTGTTGAAACTTTCAAAGCTTTTTTATTTCGATAATTGTAAACTCTGTGCTACGTTTCAAGATATTCGAAGCGAAACAAACAATTTTGTATGGAAAAATCTTTTTAAGGCAAATGGGCGGTATGTGATGGGCGTGGCCAATTGTGATCAGACTTCATATTTTTCTTAATTTCGTACAGAAAATGCTCGGTGCCAAGTTTCTACGAACACTCCTTACATTTTATACCCTCCACCTCCAGGATATACACTTTGTCATTCCGTTTGTAACACCTTAAAATATTCATCGGAGACCCCGTAAAGTTTATATATTCTGGGTCGTGGTAAAATTCTAAGACAATATAACCATGTCCGTCTTGAAAGCACGATAGCGGCCGAACGAAATTAGCTAGGAGGTTCAAATTATCCCTAAATGTGTCTTATGGTTGCAGATGGGTTGGGATTGAAAGTGAGCGAAATCGGCCCAGAGGGAAAAATTTTTCCCTCACAAGCACTGAAAATACCCCTAATAATGATTTTTTAAGAGCTTGATAACTTTAAAAAAAAAACGCATAAAATTTGCAAAATCTCATCGGTTCTTTATTTGAAACGTTAGATTGGTCCATGACATTTACTTTTTGAAGATAATTTCATTTAAATGTTGACCGCGGCTGCGTCTTAGGTGGTCCATCCGCTTAGTCCAATTTTGGCATTTCCACGTTTTTGAGTAACAGAGACCCAATTGGTGCGAACGGCGACGAATCGAAAATTGGTGGTCATCATTAACACTGGCCGATACAGCTGCGATATTTTCTTCAGTTCGCACTCTACGTAAGCGTGTTGGTGGTTTAATGTCCAACAATGTAAATTTGGTGCGAAATTTAGTCACAATAGCCCGAATAGCCGCTTCAGTGGGTCGATTAAACTGACCATAAAATGGAAGCGCGCAATGAACTTTCTTAACAGAGCACGCATTTTGATAATAAAATTCAATAATTTGCAAGCGTTGTTCGTTTGTAAGACGATTCATGATGAAATGTCAAAGCATACTGAGCATCTTTCTCTTTGACACCATGTCTGAAATCCCACGTGATCTGTCAAATACTAATGCATGAAAATCCTAACCTCAAAAAAATCACTCTTTATTTAGAGTATTTCAGCGTATTTTTTGAACATATTAGCTTGTATTTAGTTGATATTTGCAATGCGCACTCCCTTTATAGCATAAAAGGGCACCATAGAGTGATTTTTATTTGTAGGGGGCGAAATGGGACAAAAAGGGATAAAAATGGTACCTATCAAACGACAACAGATAGGAACACGAAATTTGGCATGTACATTCCTCTAATAGAGTATATACATAATATAAAAGTATTTTTTCTAAATTCGTACTTTTAAGGGGTTAAATGGGGATAGAGGGATAAAAATAGTACCAACCAAACGGCTGCACCTAGAATAATGAAATTCGGCGTATATATTCCTCTGATTTCGTAGACACATAAAATAAAGGAAATTTTCGAAATTCGTACTTTTAGGGTGTAAAATGGAAAAAGGGGATAAAAATGGTACCAAACAAATAGATGCAGCCATGAACTTCGCTTTATACATTCCTCTGACTGGGTAGACACGAAAAAAGGTTTTTCCAAATTCATACTTTCAAGGGATTCGATGGGAGGAGATAAAAATGGTACCAACTAAAAGGCTACAGCTAGAATGATGAAATTTTCGAAAGTCGTACTTTTAAGGAGTAAAATGCGAAAAAGGGGATAAAAATGGTACCAACAATATGGCCGCAGATAGTATCTTGGAATTCGGATTCGGATTCCAAATTCGTACTTTATTTTGTTACTTTTACGACAAAAATGGTAGTATCATGAAGTTGTCTTATAATGCGTACGTGAGAGATAAGGTCTTTTCAAAATTTATACTTTTGAAATTAAAATAGGATGGAAATACAACCAACAAAACCACTGTAGCTGAAAATACACTCTCTGTTTATTTGTTATTTAGGGTATTTATGATTGCTGCCTTATATTCACTTTATTAATTGGAGTGTTATTTCCATTATATATATATACATAGTATACAAATATTGGTAGCCTAGGCTTATTAATTAAATTTCTGATTTTCATACATTTGAAATTTGTTGCGGATATTCCTCTTGTAGCTTGGAAGCACCACAAATAAAATAAAAGTTTTAGCGGGCGAAATGGGACAAAAAGGGATAAAATATGATACCAATGATACGACAACAGCTAGAATCATGAAATTCGGTATGTACATCCCTCTAATTACATAGACACGTAAAATAGAGGAATTTTTCGAAATTCGTAGTTTTAAGGGATATAATTGAAAAAAAGGGATAAAAATGAGACCTTCCAAACCGCTGAAGTTGATATCATGAAATTCGGTGTATATATTCTGTGTACTGACTATGAAGACTCGAAAAAGGGTTTTTTCGAAATTTGTACATTTGGGCGGGGAATGGGGCGAATGGGGATATCTTTAAAATTTGCACTTTTCTTATCAAAATAATACAGTCAGTTTGTCTGTATCTGAAAATGCTTCTCCCTAATGGCGACTGACAATCGCCTAATATTTACAACATTGTATTTATTTATAGTAGTAGATTTTAAACAGTGCACATAAGTATACATTATAATTTGAAATAGTAATCAAATATAGTAATGTGCATAAAAATATCACAATTTTCTTAATATCGTAATTGGCTATGTTAAGTCGACATCCTTTAATTTGTGGTAATTTAAATTGTGGTAATCTGTGGAATGCTCTCCGTGGTGGAGGGTATATAAGATTCGGCCCGGCCGAACTTAACGCCTTCTTACTTGTTTACACTCAAATGTATGAAGCTATCCCACTATGCGATGCCTTGGCATTAATAATTGTCATTTCTTAATCAATCGATGAATTTATAGGAATGATTTGGTAGGATATTTGCAAGGATTTATTAATTAACCGAAAACTGTAAGCTACGATCCCCTGATTTTTTGCAAATGCTGAGCTGATATCATTCATTACAAGATAGAGGTAAATCTATCTGAGACTTCGAAATCGTAAAAAATAAAAATTGTGGCACTGACAATTTTTATTTAATTAAATCAAGGGTAATGATATGTATTAGTTTATATAATAAAATAAGAAATATATATTTTTCTTCATCTAATTTGAAAAGATAAGGGATGTGTGCGAAATTTCAAGGTTTCACCACTATTCCTTCTATTTTTTGCAGAAGTTTGCATGAAACTATTCCACTGTGCACCCTAGGGAGTACTACTCGCGTTTATTCCACCAATGAGTTAAAAACCATTTCAAATAATTTATTTTTTTATTTCACACAATACTTAGCATCCAATGTCTTACTTCTAATCCATTTCAAATGTGACGACACCCTCGTATTCACCGATGGCTGGTTGGTGGCACAACCAAAGCCATAACTCACCACACCGACAGCATACAAACGTTCACCGCGAACATATAGAGCTCCACCGGAATCATACTGGCAGGTATCCCTGCCTGGTGTATAGGTGCAGAATGCGCCCGTCGGCAGATAATGTATGATATTTTGACACTTATCACGCGATATCACATCGAGGGTGGTCTTCAGTAGCACCGACGACTGTTTGCCGCCAAACGAAGTTGTACCCCAACCGGCCGTCTCCACCAGTTGTCCGGGTACTGGTGGTTTGCGACTACCATCGAAGCCTATGGCGGGTAGAAAGGGTAGACAAACTGGACCAACACTACGATTCCATTCGATGGGATGGCGTGTCTTCAGCAGAGCTATATCGTTGTGGACCCGCGTCGAGGTGGTTCGGAAGTGTTCGTGAACTATGATGTTGACAATGTCGTAGTAGCGGGTGTAGATGGACTCGAGAACTGAAAGGAATATAATATAATACATATACATATGAAAGCTATATTTTGAAACCGCCAGATCCCCTAGTTGATGGGATGGCAAGGCGAGGTGCGATATTAGAACTCTTTGACATCGTTTCAGTGCCTGAAACACGCTGCACATTCGAACTATGTAATTTATTTTTTAAATATACAGAGAGAAACCAACCAGAAATAACTTTTCATTTATGACTGTGGTTCCAAACAGTAGGCTAAAATCAACATGCGTCGCCAACCTTTGGTCAGCCAACCCGCCCATGTAGCTATGTTTCGAAACCCCCAGATTCCCTACTTGCTGGGAGGGCAAGGCGAGTTCCGATATTAGACCCTTTTGACATCGTTTCAGTACCTGAAACAAAGGGGCACCAACGGATAACTCTTAATTTATGACTTTGGTTACAAACAGTTGGCTACGCAGAATAATGGACACCAGCCTTGCCAACCTTCGGTCGGTATCATCTACTGCGATAAGGTATCATCTATTTGGATAACGTATCACATAGTCTATCTTGTCTGGCATTAACTCTTCCAACTTGTTCACATCAAAAATTCGTTTCTTTTGGATCTCCTAGTGGATTTGGTAATTTCTCTCGACTTCAGTTCTTTCTTTCCGCTCAAAATATGGCAAGTCAACCAAAGACATTGACTTGGCAAATCTCCCCAGCTCATATCGATGTCTTGCTTACCTGTTGATGTGTCATGTTCTCCCACCACGGCCACCAAGTAATCAGGTCTGTTTGTGTCCGGGCCCACATAACAATGGGCGGCCGATAGCAAATAGCGATGATGAACTATTCATCCAAGAAATGGGAGAGAAAGGAAAGAAAACATAAGCAAAACTTTTCCACCTCCTCTTTTTCACTTCTCGCCAACTTTCAATCAATCACAACTGAAACCGAAACGAAAGCGAAAAGTCGAAAAATACAAACCAACTCACTTATGGCTGAACCACAAAAAATCCTTTGAGTTTTTGTCAACATAATACCAGCCATCGAGGGGAACTCATTGATGCCGGCCACACCAGATGCTCCGGCGATTTTGGACGACGAACCCCAGCCACAGTCGCAGGGGGGCTGAACGACTTCGACCAGGCAAGAAAACGAGCCACCGCCACCAGCACCTTCGCCCGAGCGCTCATACGGCCACTGAGCTGGCGGATGGTGTGCCTTCGAACTTGTATAATCTTGGCCAACAATTACTTTGCCGGCACGTTTAGAGGAAATCTTATGAATGGCAATTGAGCCGTTACGCCACGTGCTGACCGGCAGTCTATCGTTGGAATTGGAAGCACTTGTTGGTCTTGCAAAGAGAGGTGGCGCCGACTCTTCTCCGGTTACACTTGTGAAGGCATGTATGTCGAGTTTGTTGGACAACAAGGCAACCACATAAGCAAACGAGTTGCTAACATTCTTATCCTCCGTCAAAGGCGATGTTAAGGAAGTCGTCAACAAAGTGGACGTTGTCAGGGGTTTAGGTACTTCGGGTGTTATTGTTGAGCTGGAAGTCGCACCAAGTGGTTGTTCTGTAGTGGTAGTTGTAGTAGTGGTTGTTGTTGTTGTTGTTTTCCAAGTTTCTGTTTCCTTTATTTCCATATCCTGGCCTCCCTCTTTGAAGGCATTTGCCAGGATTCGTTTGTTTTGGGGTGTTGAAATGTATGAAATTACAGCACGATTGAGAAAACTTGTTCTCTCCACCAAACCACGACCACAAAAGTACTCCGAACCGGTGAGCAATTCGCTACCTTCGCGATTGAAATAGAAGATCTCATTGAGGCACTGCGAAGAGGGGGGAATCTGCAAAAAGGGTAATACATAAAAAATTAACTAATTAATTAATTAATTAACTTTTGAAGATAATTTCATTTAAATGTTGACCGCGGCTGCGTCTTAGGTGGTCCATCCGCTTAGTCCAATTTTGGCATTTCCACGTTTTTGAGTAACAGAGACCCAATTGGTGTGAACGGCGACGAATCGAAAATTGGTGGTCATCATTAACACTGGCCGATACAGCTGCGATATTTTCTTCAGTTCGCACTCTACGTAAGCGTGTTGGTGGTTTAATGTCCAACAATGTAAATTTGGTGCGAAATTTAGTCACAATAGCCCGAATAGCCGCTTCAGTGGGTCGATTAAACTGACCATAAAATGGAAGCGCGCAATGAACTTTCTTAACAGAGCACGCATTTTGATAATAAAATTAAATAATTTGCAAGCGTTGTTCGTTTGTAAGACGATTCATGATGAAATGTCAAAGCATACTGAGCATCTTTCTCTTTGACACCATGTCTGAAATCCCACGTGATCTGTCAAATACTAATGCATGAAAATCCTAACCTCAAAAAAATCACTCTTTAGTTGGGATTGGTTGGGAAGTTTGGGAAAATCTAGAAGCTCTAAGAATCAACAGAGATGCCAACTAGATCCCTAAAAGAGCCTTCTGATCAAACCCGACTCCGAGCCATATGGTCGATTCGATTAAGAAGCTTTGTGAGGCCCCTAATGATTTGTTTATTATTAATTATTGATGTTCCCTGATTTGGTTATCAAACTCAGAGCATAGGATTTCTACATTACCGACCTTTGGCCAGTCTTAAAGATTTGATCCTTAAAATAAAAGTACTCTGCCTCCAGCCAACCCATCCATGTATCTATGCTGCGAAACCATAAGATTCTTTACTGGATAGATGACAAGAAGAGTTCCGACTGAGATTCTGTCTAGCATTCCAAGTATCTATGCTTCGAAACCATCAGATTCCTCAATAGATATTCAAACTATTCAATTTATTTTTTAAAAATAAATATTACCTTTTGTGAGGGATAACTCTTCGTTTATGACTGTGGTTCCAAGAAGTTGGCAACGCTTGCAACTCTAAAAAGATAGTATAACTTTGGAGCCTGGAAACATTATTCCCAACTCTTTTTACTGCAATATTTAAAATTTCGAAAAGGAAAAGGCCACGGATTTGGAATATTCTCCCAATAGACAGGCCGATCTGATGCTAGCCAATTCTACTACATCAGGTAAGAATTCGAATTCAAAATTCTCATTGTCGGAGTTCCCATTGTGAGGTGGAAATAAGTGTACAGATTAAGTACTGTAGATCTAAGGAAATTGATGATGTAGGAACCTTGGGAAAACTTCAACAATTACCACAAACTTTCCCTATTGCACGAGGCGCAGATTGCCTTAATCAATGAGCTCAGACGGATTGGATTCTATACTCAATGAAAGCGGACTACGGCTCTACTTATTTTTACTCATAAATATCGTCAGCATGATATGAAACTTCTGGTGTTTGAGAACTCCGTAACTAGCAACTACAAGGCTTCACAGCACCAAGTGAACCACATATTTCTGAAGTTGACCAACATAGATATGAAAATGAAAACTACACTCAGCATTTTTTGCCCAATGGCCGATAAATGTCAGATGGAGAGAACTGGGGAGAGAACCATTGTTTTCGACTTGTCAGACGTTTTTAAATTTCATCAGACAATTGGCTGAAATGTCCGAAATTTAGTATGCAGAGCGGGAAAGTGTCATGGAAAATCGTGTATCTCAGACGAACGTCAGACATTACAACGGTGATCAAGGGAGACAATAGAATTGGATATCCTACCGACTCCTATCAACACAATCGCTATTTTTTTGGACACTGTCAAGTAGCTCCAACGATGATCTTGAAGCACCAGACAATGTATGGTGATTTTCAATAGGTTTTTTTGCCAGATCACTCATATCAAACTGCTTTGTCATTTTTGTTCAGTATCGTTTGGCAAGTCATCATGGAAAGACTCACACCACAACAGCATGTTTAAATTTTTTAGCTGTATTACGAAAAGCAGAGTTTTGTGAGAAGGAAGACAGATGCGAATCGATTCGTCGTCGTTTTCAGCAGCTTGACTTGACGTATTCGACAACTTGGGATATTTTACGTAAGGTCTCGGCCTTAAAGCGTACATGATGTAATTTTCAAACAGTAAATGTCATAAATTGTTCTTTTAAAAGATAATAAAATAAATTAAGTTCACTTTCAAATTTTATGTTTTATTTTACATTATAAATCAAATCTCACGATGAATCACCCCTTATATGAGAGTTGTACTTCATCTTTGACTTGATGTACGTGGTGTAGCTATTGATAAGAGCAGAAGGCTTTAGAAAGCCTGCCTCCTTCGACACTTCAAACACATGTTTACATGAGACAACAGGGAACACTGGGTCTTGCGTGCATTAAAATGTACTCTTATAAGAAGAAGGGATATAGGGATATGTCCCTTCTCCATCTATTTTTCTTTTATTCATTGGCGATCTTTTGGATCAGACTATGAATCCAATCTACTCACTCGCAGATGACAGTAACCTCTGTCCTTGTTTTCATTCAATCATAGACCAAGTCCTCGAGATAAAATGATATTAATGGATGAGACAGGATTTATTGACCCTTTCCTCTTTTTCCAAGGACAGAGGTTACTGTCATCTGCGAGTGAGTAGATTGGATTCATAGTCTGATCCAAAAGATCGCCAATGAATAAAAGAAAACCAGTAAGGAAAGGCTAAAGTCGGGCGGGGCCGACTCTATGATACACTCCACTTTCAATCCGAATACAATTCAATTCGGTGAAAAAGTGAAAACGGGAAGGTTTTTTTGTATCCTGTAAATGTATGTGTTTGACAAAAAATTTTATATCGGAAAGGACATTTGTATGAGGATATATTGAAACCTGGAACGAAATAGGTGAATATAAAATGTATAGTTTGGCCAAAATATGTTAAACTTATGGGAGCAACATTTGAATTTGGGCTATATTTAAATCTGAACCGATCTTACCCACTTTCACCATAGTTTTGTTTAGTCAGATTATAAGATGTTGTGCGAAATTTAAAGAAAATCGAGCACAATATGTGGCTTTTAAAGAGGCAAAAGTAAAATCGGGAGCGACATTTGTATGGGGGCTATATCTAAATCTGAACCGATCTTACCCAATTTCAGCATAGTGTTTCTAGTTGAATTATAAGACGTTGTTCCAAATTTAAAGAAAATCGTGTACAATATATGATTTTTAGAGCGCAAAATTCAAATCGGGAGCGACATTTGTATGGGGCCTATATCTAAATCTGAACCGATCTAGCCCGCTTTAGCCACAGGTGTTTCTAGTTAGATTATAAGATGTTGTGCCAAATTTAAAGAAAATCGATTAGAATATGTGGCATTTAAAGCGGAAAAAGTCAAATCGGGAGCGACATTTATATGGGGGATATATCTAAATCTGAACCGATCTTACCCAATTTCTGCATAGGTGTTTCTAGTAAGATTATAAGATGTTGTGCCAAATTTAAAGAAAATCTAGTACAATATGTGGTTTCTACAGAGGAAAATGTCAAATCGGGAACGACATTTATATGGGGGCTATATCTAAATCTGAACCGATTTGACCTATATTCACCATAGATGTTCTTAGTTTAAATATAAGATGTTTTGCCAAATCTGAAGACAATCTGATACAATATGTGGTTTCTAGAGCGGAAAAAGTCAAATCGGGAGCGAAATTTGTATGGGAGCTATATATAAATCTGAACCGATCTGTCCGATATTCACCATGGGAGTTTCTAGTGGGAATATAAGATGTTTTACCAAATCTGAAGACAATCTGATACAATATGTGGTTTCTAGAGCGGAAAAAGTCAAATCGGGAGCGAAATTTGTATGGGAGCTATATATAAATCTGAACCGATCTGACCGATATTCACCATGGGTGTTTCTAGTGGAAATATAAGATATTTTACCAAATCTGAAGACAATCTGATACATTATGTGGTCTCTAGAGCGGAAAAAGTCAAATCGGGAGAGAAATTTGTATGGGAGCTATATATAAATCTGAACCGATCTAACACATTTTTACCACAGGTGTTTCTAGTTACAATATAAGATGTTTTGCCAATTTTAAAGAAAATCTGTTGTAATATGTGGTATCTAGAGTGAAAAGAGTCAAATCGGGAGTGAAATTCGTATGGGGGCTATATCTAAATCTGAACCGATTTTCTTCAAAATAAATAGCGTTCGTCCTTATCCCGAAAAACATCGTTGTGCAAAGTTTCATTTGGTTCTGTCAACAATTGCGACCTGTATCGTGATTACAAGAATAGATGGACGGACGGACGGACGGACGGACGGACGGACAGACAGACAGACGGACATTGCTAAATCGACTCAGAAAGTGATTCTAAGACGATCGGTATAATTAACAATGGGTCTATCTCGTTTCCTTTTGGGTGTTACAAACAAATGCACAAAGACATAATACTCTCGTGGAGTATATAAAGAGATGGAGAAGGGACATATCCCTGTGGTACTCCTGTTGTCAACCTATGATTGTTGTCGCAGGAGAACAATACGTATAGAGCGATCTCCTCGAGAGAATTCACTGCCATACCAACAGCGATGAGTTACAAAAGGCCTTGGAGATAACAAGAGTAATGACCTTACTCTCACAAAAATGCTGCATTAGGTCTCCCGTAGATCGATTCTTATGAAACAGAGTCCAGTGAAACTACTGCGGTCAACCTATGATTGTCGAGGAGAACAATATGTATATATAGAGAGAGAAGTCACTGCCGATACCAAAAGCGAAGCGATACCTCAGAATATGGTAATTAACCATACTCTCCATAATCTTGGCGCTTGGTTAGATTTTTGGCCAAATCTGTTAAGAAATATTGAAAAATTCTTCAGAATTTTCCCCAGGATTTTGTTCAGAATTCTGACAGAAATCTGTTCGACAAATTTGCACAATTTTCCAAATTTCTCAACAGAGTTACAAGCCGTCCCAAAATTATCGGCTGCGGCGGCTTTCGGCTGATTTGCCGGCTCGTTCTGTCATTCGACCACCCCTATTTATTTGACAATTTTGGGAAAAGAGAAAGAACAAATTGTATTGGTTTTAATACCTTTTTCTTTTATTCTTTGGTAGGAGTTCTAACTCCGTTAAATCTCGGCCGCGTGGTGAAGTCGATATGAGCCGATGAAATCGGCGGCGGCTCGGCTCGTGCCGAAACATGTGGCGGCGGCTTGTATCTCTGTTTCTCAATATAAATATTTCCGAGTTGCTTGACCGATATCGGCAAATTGTGCCGTGAGTATCTGAACTATTTCTGACTTGAATTCGAAAGAAATTGTTTATTGGGAAAATATTTCCGAACAGGAGTTAAGAGTCTCACGCACCAAGGCATTTGAAGCGCTCGCTCGCTTTTCGGAAATCGTATTTCGATCTGTGTAATAAACGATGGGTCTATCTCGTTTCCTTCACAAACAAATGTTCAGAGACATAATACCATAGTGGAGGGTATAAAAATACCCCTTTAATAGTGTAGAATGTGGTTGTGGAATTTAAAACATCGGTTCAATTCTAAAAAAGATCGCCAGATTTTACTGAGCTCTGGTAACATTAATGAACACAAGTAAAAACAGCGTTAAGTTCGGCCGGGCAAATATACCCTCCACAATGGATTGCATTCCACAGAGGCTATCGATTTTCGTAGAAGTGCAGTATTATTAACCAAAACAAATACAAATATTGAAAAATAATTTTATAAATAAATATACAATTTTTATTATTTCAAACAACGCTTATAAGGAAGGCAAGGCTACCAATACACTATATATGTCGAAATAATATATCTTATATTTATATTTTCAAAAAAGCTTAAATACCACAAATATTGGTAGATAGTGGGTGCTACAGTTGGCTGTATTTCCTTTCTATTTTAAAACCAAAAGTACAAACTTTGAAAATCCATTATCTCACGTCCATAGTGCAAAATAATATAACTTCATAATTCAACCAATTTTTGCCGTAAAAGCAAAAAGTACGAATTCGGAAAAATCTTTTTTGTTTTGCGAGTCTATGCAGAGGAATGTATATACCGAATCCCATGATTCTAACTGCGGTCATTTGTTTTGTATCATTTTTATCCCCTTTTTCCTATTTTACCCCCTTAAGAGTGCGACTTTCTAAAATCTCTTTATTTTACGTGTCTACGTAATAAGAGGGATGTACATACCGATTTTCAGCACACTAGCTGTAGCCGTTTAGTTGGTACTATTTGTATCGCTCTGTACCCATTGTATTCCTTGAAAGTACGAAGTTGGAAAAAATACTTTTATACCCACTCAATTAGAGGAATTTCGTGTTTCTAGCTGTTGTCGTTTAATATGTACCATTTTTATCCCTTTTTTGCCCCATTTCAACCTCTACGAATAAAAATCACTTTATGATACACGTTTTTGTTTTTGTGGGGGGTATGCGCATTACCCAATATCAAGTAAGTACAAGCAGACATATTGAAAGCAAATGCTTAAATACTCTAAAATATTAGGTGTTATTATGGGTATTTTAGTCCTTGTGAGGGAAAATTGTTTCCCTTTGGGCCGATTTCACCCAGTTTCAATTCCAACCGATCTACGTTTATAAGACGGATTCATGGAAAATTTGGACGTCCTAGATTCTTTCGTTTAGATACCCCCATCCTGAAGGTGGAGGGTATAAAAACTAGCTTTGGAAGCCGACGTTAAAACTGTAGGTCCTGTTTAAGGAACTTTTCCTTCTGTTCAGTTACACTTGTTGTTCTTGGTGTATTTCATAATTTTGTTTACATTTATTTTCAAATCTATACATTTCATTCATTCTCACCGTATTCAATTTGATATCACATTTGAATTTTAAACCATAATCGTCCGGAGCTGTAACCACATAGCGGCACGATGTACCCACAGGATATTCACCAGGATAATAGGGTGAGTTAATAAATAACTTTTCGCCGGCTTTCATGTTCACTTTATGATTGCATTGTTCAAACAGACACAACACATTTTCGATTAGAAAACAACAACATAAACCAAAAACAATTAGTTTCAACATAGCCATATTAGCATCCTTGCTTTAGTTTTTTTTAATATTATTATTAACTTTTATGGTTTACACATTGAAAATCTTGGCGAACACTTTTTTTTCAAAAATCTTGGATTTCCTTAATTCTTTGTTAACTTTCTTCTTTCACTTCTCCCAGCCAACTGAATTCTTTGCTTTGGTGAATTCGAGATTTATGTTTAACTTGGGAATTTCTTTGTGTCTATTCTGCTGTTGTCCATTTTTTTTTGCTGTTCGATTTGATTTTGACTTCCTCCTCCCATGTGGCGTTTGTTAACCAAGATTGATTTCAAATCACCACCGCGGTCATTTCTCAAATGTTATCACGTGAATTTTTTTCATATTGACGCTGTTGTTGTGGTCTTCGACTTGTTTTTGGAAAACATGTTTGGTTGGGTTCTCTCCGTTTTGTTTTTCGTTTTTTTTGCAGTCTCCGCTGGTGTTGTTTTGATTTCATTCAGAGCCATGAAATTCTATACCGGCATCTTTAAGCCGGCTTGTTAAGAACATGTCCAACTAACTGACAGACAGACAGTGCCCGTGTTGTTAACACCTCGTAACAACAACAAAAACACCAGCGGCGGTCAGGCCACCTACACCGTTGGCTATGATCTCCAGGAAGTGGGTCAGTTGGTGTGAAGTAATTATGTCGGTCGGTCGGTAAGTGCGAGTGTGTGTGTCCGGTGGAGGGCACGATGTACGGATGGTGTCGATTTAAATTTATCCAAATGGAAAGTACAATGGCACGAGCTGGCTCCTATCATTATGAAAATATAAATATTTATTTTTATAAAAATGGTAAAATATGAAAAATTACAGGTTGTTTTACATGGCCGCTCTCATGGGAACATCAAATGGTGCCTTAAGGCACCGTTTTGTATGAATGGTTACAGGTAGATCATAACACTTTTCAGAACTCTTTTTGAGTGTATAAAATAGGCATATACAAATTTATGATAACTCAAGCACTCTATATAGCAGCGCCACTGATGAGTTATCCCCATACAGGACATGAAATACGCATATGGCCAAAGCTTTAAGTGTGGTTCTCCTCCTTTTCATTACCAAAACGCAAAATTTCTTTCATAAAAAATCCTTCATAAGAAATATGTGGGATTCGAATGCATTATATTCGAAGACACATAAAAATCAATCAAATCCATCAACACAAAAACTGAGGACAAAATATTGCTTTAAAAGTTGCTACTTGGTTCTTTCATAGACGAATATATTTCCGTAACCTTAAAATATGTTTAGAATATATTACGAAGTAGTTGTTTCCGAAAGGCTCTCGCAGAAAAATGATAGAGTCATTCGTTTTGTTCCTCTATGGATATGGTCATTTGTCGCGTAAAGTCTCCAATTGGCCACTACTCTGCGATCACTTTTGACTACAGTGTTACTATTGCGGCTGAGAAGGGACATATTGCTTTTACTACAACATACGGTGCAGGTTTGTCTGGATATTAAAAAAAATACTAAAAATTTCTCACGTCGAGTTAAAACTTTCTATCGACACTGCGACCGATTCCTAAGTGAGGAGTCGCAAATTAGTTTCAGTCTTCAATCTGATCAACTTCCCAATACAATGATCCACGAGAGTAGATATAATTCTGTTAGTTTATCGAGATAGAAGGACAGTTTAGCTGTCTACAAAGATATGTGGGACCTGTTGTATACAAAAAGTTCCAACAGGAATAGGCAGAAGTTACCCGAACAAAGTCATCTATCCATTTGTACTCGTCTACAAAGGTTTTATCCAAATAGTTGCAAGGTTAAAGTTCAGTACATTCTTCCTTAGCTAACAATACTTTCGCCAGGAAGACTCTAACTTAGTCAGGAGGTTGGAAGAGGCAGAAGAACCAAGACCTATATCCATAAATGCCCAATTTTTGTGTCGTCCTTTGTTAAGACGGTGAAAATATTGTATTAAAAATATTTTGCGAGCCAGATCACCATATCTTCAAACAAATATATACCGTCTACCGAAGTTCCGTGGATATCACTGTAATATTTTAGAATCAATGAGAAGGCATAATCGCCGATTCATAATGTGCATAAATCCTAAAGTCCTGGAGAAACAAAATATCGACGAATTTATTAATTAATTGCTGTAATATTTTATCACCTTATAAATGTGCTATGATAAATGTGTCGACATACCCAGCTGTTCTGAAACTGCACAAAATTATTCCTATGCTTAAGACTGCGCGGTTGAATACAGCTGAGAAAAACAGACGAATAGCATTACTAAAATTTATTGATAAAATATATGAGAGGACTATGTACACCTAACTTATGGAATACTTTGATGAGGAATCATTGATATGCAGGACGCAATTTGGATATATAAACGGTGGTGAGGTAATTTTAAATGTCGAGGTTTATTTACAGGGGAGTGGCTGGAATATTTTATGATTTTAACAAGGCATATGAATTAGTTGATGATGAGATTTTGTGGAAAAACTCATATTCTGTGGCATTCAAGATAATGATCTGGAACTTATTAGAAGTTATTTGACAAATAGGAGACAATTGGGCCATGCTAGAGATTGAAGGAGTTCAACGCTGTCTCTGAATTGAGGAGTACCTCAGGATAGTATCATTGGTCCGCTTCTGTGTATGATCAATATAAGTGATATAAATTATCTTGGTTTGTTCGGATCTGTCTATATTGTTTGCAGACGATACATCAATATTCTAGCCTTATAAAGATGGCAAAGCATAAAAATGCAAATGGAAAAAGAGTCTGCTTTAATTTATGAATTTGAGTTTAATAACCTACACTTGTAATGTAATACCTTGTATTTTTTTGAAGCAAGAAGGAAAGATTTTTTCCTTGTAAATATTGAGATGCTATAGATTCAAATCGAAGACAGAAAGTGGCAGTAGATTGGATACATTCGGCCACTTGGCTTAGAATTAGAATTACAAAGACATAAATTAAATAATAATCTGACGGTGATATAATGAAAGAAATTCCCTTGCCTGGAATAAAGGGTTGCTGTCACAGGAGCAGTTCTACTACAACATGAAGAATTCAACAAGGCCAACATAAATGGACCCAATAAAAAATGGCATTAAATACAAATATACATTATTTCTAACTTATATAGAAGAAAATCTAAATCACAAGGAGGGATATTTCAGTATTTATTGTATCACCCCTATTAAACGAATCAAATTCCATCGTTCAAAACTCAATAATTTTTGATCGAAAAATAAGAAAAGTAGTAATTAATAAAATATATTCGATTTTCAATGATAGGGATATGTCATAGATTCCGTACCGAATTGATTTGATTCCGTGGTAACAATTCCAAACGGTCTTGTTTTGACTTCTGCAGATTCTGTTCGATTTTGTAAACACATTTTTGTGTATTAATACATGTAAATTGTGTATTAATAATGTAAATTTTTTTTAAATATTTAAAGAAAATTATTTACTAGGTGAAAAGTTCTATTGATAAAAAATGCATTTCATATTTATAGGAAATTTCGTAGAAATGTTGTCTTTATAGGATTTTTTTACTTTATAGGAAATTTTGTCTTTATAGGAAATTTTGTCGAAAATTTGTCTTTATAGGAAATTACGTCGAAATTTTGTCTTTATAGGAAATTACGTCGAAATTTTGTCTTTATAGGAAATTTCGTCGAAATTTTGTCTTTATAGGAAATTTCGTCGAAATTTTGTCTTTATAGGAAATTTCGTCGAAATTTTGTCTTTATAGGAAATTTCGTCGAAATTTTGTCTTTATAGGAAATTTCGTCGAAATTTTGTCTTTATAGGAAATTTCGTCGAAATTTTGTCTTTATAGGAAATTTCGTCGAAATTTTGTCTTTATAGGAAATTTCGTCGAAATTTTGTCTTTATAGGAAATTTCGTCGAAATTTTGTCTTTATAGGAAATTTCGTCGAAATTTTGTCTTTATAGGAAATTTCGTCGAAATTTTGTCTTTATAGGAAATTTCGTCGAAATTTTGTCTTTATAGGAAATTTCGTCGAAATTTTGTCTTTATAGGAAATTTCGTCGAAATTTTGTCTTTATAGGAAATTTCGTCGAAATTTTGTCTTTATAGGAAATTTCGTCGAAATTTTGTCTTTATAGGAAATTTCGTCGAAATTTTGTCTTTATAGGAAATTTCGTCAAAATTTTGTCGAAATTTTGTCTTTATAGGAAATTTCGTCGAAATTTTGTCTTTATAGGAAATTTCGTCGAAATTTTGTCTTTATAGGAAATTTCGTCGAAATTTTGTCTTTATAGAAAATTTTGTCTTTATAGGAAATTTCCTCGAAATTTTGTCTTTATAGGAAATTTCGTCGAAATTTTGTCTTTATAGGAAATTTCGTCGAAATTTTGTCTTTATAGAAAATTTCGTTGAAATTTTTTCTTTATAGGAAATTTCGTCGAAATTTTTTCTTTATATGGAATATCTATATATAATTTATAAATATGTATATACGTTTTTATTGAAGGCTGTATATTTGTATTTCTTGCCAAATTGATACGAAAAGACAGTATTGACACTGTCCAACAAATTTGATTGGAACCGAATAGCGACTCTATGATTCTGAAAGGGTATGTTAAGTAGACGATTTTTGCAGAATAAACTTATAGTCCACTGAATAAAAGTTGTAATTTTTTGATCGAAAGGAGCACTATGCCAGAAAATGTTTTGGTATTTTCCATACGATAAAAAGTTACGCGAGCCAACATTTATGCTATAAGAGTGAAATAGGATAAATGTTGACTGCTGGACTAGACCAGTTGGACTATTAAGTTTATTCAAAAAATGATATACTCAACATGCACTTTCAGAATTATAGGGAAACTACTCTGTCCCAAAAATGCTGTTGGACAGTGTAATTATTCGCAATGCAATAAAATTTTGCATTAAAAGTAGTTGATAATAAACTTTCATACAGGACAGCTACAGTTTTTTTCTATATTTAAATTTAAATATAATTGTAGGAATAATATGTGTGTGTGTTTTGTTGGATCCCCTGAAGATGACCAACGACGTTAGCAGAAAAATTGGACATTAAATAATTTAATCAATATCTTCAATTATTAAGAAGTTTCGAGCTGAGAAATTACAGTTCTGTGTGAAAAATACAAAGTATTTCTCTACAACACTTTCATCCTTAGACAGAGTAATATGATATATAGACAATCAGAAATTCTTTCTAAAATTGAAAATCTCCACTAAACATTCTGTTTCATATGTATCACCCATTCTCTGCCCTTCGACGCTCATCTAATGCATTTTTTATAAGCATTTTGCTTGTTTTGTTATGTTTTCAATATCAAATTATTTTCGTTCGACTCTTCCAGCTCGTCCTTACGGCCCACTCATAGCAAGTGACCAAAACGATAATCATTTCAATTTAGTTAGACACCAGTTTTTTTCGTTGCAATGTTTTGGTTTTCCAACGCCCAGTCGTCGTCCGTACGCCAGCAACACAGAGAAAAGGAACAAAAAAAAAACAAAAATCGACAAACAGACAAAATAATTCACAAAAAATAGACAAAATATGAAAATGAGAACAAAGCAAACAAAAAGGAATCAATATCCAGGAAAAATAACACAAGCAGCATGGTCATCGTCATCATCATCCTCACCATCATCATCATCTTCTTCTTCCGAAAAAGGGGTGAATCTGTACCAGAAAAATTCTATTCTGGTTTTTTACAAAAATATTATTGTACGCGGCGGCATACAAAGTCAGTTTGGTTTCTGTTCTGCCATCCAAGTAGTTTCGTTTTGTTTCTTTTGGAAACTTTGTTGGCGAATGTTTTTTCCAAAGTTCAATTCTCTCCCAAAAAGAAAACGCAGATAGGTCTGAACGAATACATGGCAACCAAATGCCAATTTATCAAATGACCAAAAGGAAGAATGAATGGTAACGCGACAGGCAACAGCCGGAGATGGGAGTCTAGGGAAGATGGTCAAATACATGGTCACCGGTGGTCACTACACAATAAAAACGCATCATCTAACCACCCGTCCTTATATCGCCACCCAAGCCATAGTCATTTTTCCTGATGAGCTTAAAAAATACATTAGATCGTTTTTGTTGCTCCATGTATTTTGTAACAACAAATCGAGGTGGGTCTCCAAAGTGAGGTAGAAGTTCTATGACGCATTAATAGGCATGTTTCCCAACAAGCGTTTATAATAATTCAAAATGATGCCCTAAGGCACAACTTGAAGCTCTCGTAAAAGTGATTCAGATTTTTTTGAGGTGGGCAACATAATTTTTCTATATCTTAATGGTTGCCATATTTCAAGATCTCTAAAAATTCCTCAATACACATCTGCTTTTGCATTTTCCCCGTTTCCGTTGCCTCATTTTTCGCAAATGTTTATTTGCCAGCTCGATCTTTTGCCACAGTTATGGCTAGACAATCAGTTTGTGACGTTATTTTTTATTTTTTTCTCCAACACCCCTGATGGTCCTGTATATGTATGTATGCTACGCCTGAACTTGTTATTAATGTCTGCAAAATGACATAAAGTGCAAAAAATAGGGATTTTCTTTCGTTTTTTGCTGTGTTACTGGGTAAATTCAAATGTATAGTACAGGATCCACACAACTCAAGCTCTGACTCCTCCTACTTCTTCGCATACACCCATAGTCGTTTAGGTCGTTTTGGTACAGCAAAAAAAACAAAGTCCTATTTAAATTTTTAGATTTTTCACGCTAAGCCTTCTTCTGGCCATCGTGGTGTTATGAGGATGTACTCGTTCGTATGTTCCCATTTGCTCGTTTTGTGATTGTAGCAAAAAGTATGAGGTTGGGATGATAAATTGAGAAAAGAAATACTTTCATTAGGAATCTTAATGAAAGGCAAATTTTTCAATATTCGATAAATCGTAGTTTTTCTACTGCTTTGATGCAAATACAAAATATTTGGTAGAGCTACATTAATAAACCTACATGAAAACAAAAATTATCAGGTTAGTATTTCCCATTAAAATCATGTTTGAAAAATCTTGGCTTATCTAATATTTGCAGGTATATAAATTATATTTTGAGAAATATAAAATGGCTATTTTTCTTTAAGCCAGAATAGCATGCTGCAATAAAAAGTTATTTTTTACTGAAAATAAAAATTATTTTTTTCCAATTGTCGTCAACTTTATGTTTGTATTCAAAAAATTGCAAAAAAATAAATAAATGTTGACATTTTTGGACTTAGCCTCAATAGCCATAAATTTCACTTATAAATGGTGATTTTTTAAAAGTTATAGGAAAGTTTTTCAAAAAGAACGCATAAAATTCACGAAAAATGCTTGAAATCTTTATTTGAATCGATAGTACGGTCCATATAATTTAATGTTTGAAGATTATTTCATGCAAATGTTGACATTGACTGTGCCTCAAATGGTCCATCCGCTTAGTCCAATTTTGGCATTTCCACGTTTTTGATTAACAGAGGCCCAATTGCTGCGAACGGCGACGAATCGATAATTGATGGTCATCATTAACACTGGCCGATACAGCTGCGATATTTTCTTCAGTTCGCACTCTACGTAAGCGTGTTGGTGGTTTAATGTCCAACAATGTAAATTTGGTGCGAAATTTAGTCACAATAGCCCGAATAGCCGCTTCAGTGGGTCGATTAAACTGACCATAAATGGAAGCGCGCGATGAACTTTCTTAACAGAGCACGCATTTTGATAATAAAATTCAATAATTTGCAAGCGTTGTTCGTTTGTAAGACGATTCATGGTTAAATTATAGACCAAACTGAAGATGATTGACAGTGAAACAAAACACGAAACGTGCGTCAGCTGTTTAAACCAGCTTTGCCAAAAAGATAATAGCTAAAAAATCAACCTTTAGTAATCCAGGCTAACTCAAAAAAAAAACAAGTAAAAACGGAGTTAAGTTCGGCCGGGCCGAACTTTTTATACCCTCCACCATGGATTGCACTCAACAGAGGTTGTCGGTTCTCGTAGAAGTGCAGTAATATTACAGGAAAATATAATTTTTTTTAAATAGTCAAACCAAAACAAATACAAATATTGAAAAATTAATTTTATAAATAAATATAATATTTTAATTATTTCAAATAATTCAAATTCAATTCAAAAAATAATTATTCTTCTATTTATATTTTGAAAAATATTTTCAAAGCCATAAATATTGGTAGATAGTGGGAGCTACAGTTGGTGGTATTTCCATTCTATTTGAATTTCAAAAGTACAAATTTTGAAAATCCATTATCAGACGTACATAGTGCAAAATAACCTAACTTCATGATTCAACCAATTTTTGCCGTAAAAGAAAAAGTACGAATTTGGAAAAAAAACTTTTTATTTTGCGTGTCTATGCAGTCAGAGGAATGTATACACTGAATTCCATGATTCCTTTTGGTTGGTACCATTTTTACCCCCTTGACGTTTCTACGCAATTAGAATTTTATCATTCTAGTTGTAGTCGTTTGGTTGGTACTATTTTTATCACTCTGTACCATTGTATCCCTTGAAAGTACTAATTTCGAAAAATTCGTCTATTTTCCGTGTCTTCGCAGTCAGAGGAATGTATACTCCGAATTTCATGACTCTAGCTGCGGTCATTTGATTGGTACTAATTTTATCCCCTTTTTTCATTTTAACCCCAAAAAGTACGAATTTCAAAAAATCAGTTTATTTTCCGTGTCTTCACACTCAGAGGAATGTATACTCCGAATTTCATGACTCTAGCTGCGGTCATTAGATTGGTACTATTTTTATCCCCTTTTTTCATTTTAACCCCCAAAAGTACGAATTTTGAAAATCCGTGTATCTTACTTATCTATGCAATCAGAGGAATGTATACATCGAATTTCATTATTCTAGGTACAGCCGTTTGGTTGGTACCATTTTTATCCCTCTATTCCTATTTTACCCCTTAAAAGTACGAATTTGGAAAAAATACTTTTATATTATGTATCTACTCAATTAGAGGAATGTACACACCGAATTTCGTGTTTCTAGCTGTTGTCGTTCAATATGTACAATTTTTATCCCTTTTTTGCCCCATTTCGGCCCCTACAAATAAGAATCACTTTATGGTGCACGTTTTTGCTAAAGGGGAATGCGCATACCAAATATGAAGCAAATATAAACAGAAATATTCAAAAAACATGCTTAAATACGCTAAAATATTAGGGATTATTATGGGTATTTTTAGTCCTTGTGAGGGAAAAATTTTTCCCTTTGGGCCGATTTCGCCCCATTTCAATCCCAACCGATCTACGACTATAAGACGCATTTATGGAAAATTTTAACGTTCTAGCTCCTTTCGTTTAGATGCTAGTGTGCTTTCAACAGACGGACAGACGGACAGACGGACGGACGCTTACGAGAAGTTAATATATAAGTAGTTCTAAAGGAGTTGTAAAATAAATGGCCTTATATATTTTGTATCGACTTGTTAACAATCTAAATACAAAATTTAGGAATATTTTTCTTTAAGCCTAGATAACTAAGCTGCGATAACAACAGCACTGCTATTCTCTGACTCACTACAAAAATGTAGAAAATTAAGTTTTAAAATCTGAAGTTCTATGAAATTTAACTTACAGTTATTGGTAAGTTAAATTTCATAGAACTTCAGATTTTAAAACTTACTTATTTAAACCATTATAAGGAAGTAATTACTTCATACTTCAAAATAATGAAGGGTGTAACGAGCAGTCATTACTAGGTAATGATAAAAATAATGGGGTGTCATTACCCAGTTTTTGCTACACATACCTTTATAATAGGGCTATTTTTCTTTAAGATTGGATAACTAAGATGCGATAACAAAAATCTAAATCTTAAAATTTCTCTCAAAATAAAAATTATTTTATGATATTTTTGTGTTTTATTCGACCTTTTACAATTTAATAGAAAATTTTATGGATAATTATCCACTGTAAGTCAAATTTATGATTATCAAGGCTAAGTGCAAAAAACTCAACACAAAATAATTTTTTGAAAATTTGTTTTAATACAAAGATTTATATATTTGTGACGACAATGGAAAAAATATATTTTTATTTTGAGCAAAAAATTAAATTTTTATTAAAGTTTTTGTTACGCAGCTAATGTTGTTGGCAACAATGTGAACAATTATTTGTTTTCCATTGAGTGCAAATACAACCTTTATTTACGCTTTTGTTATCGCAACTTAATTATTCAGTCTTAAAGAAAATCACGATATCCAAGAAACTACTGAAAATCCCACTCTGAATCTATCTAAATTTATATTCTAATTTTGGGTCCAGGGATTGAGCCGGGGTGACTAAGACCATTGTAGCTAGATATTGCAGCGACAGACCAGAGCCTCTGGTGGGAATCGAACCCACGACCCCCACGCTGATAGCCGAGCACGCTACCAACTCGACTACCGTGGCGCTCTTTTTCTATTTAACTAAAAATTAAAAAATCATGATTTGTTAATTCTTTTGCGTCTACAAAGAGTGCCATAACTTCTACATTTATCCACAGATCTTTTTTGTTAAAATATTAACTAAATATTAGAAAATAAAGATTTTTTTCTATTTTTAATGACCAACAAAGAAGATTTTTCGAAGCAATATTTTTATAAACAATTTGTTTCAATATACATACAATACAAAAAATATTTGATTTGAACTGGGCTATTGTCCTGGCTCAAGACCATTTTGCATCTATATTTAATAGAATGCAAATTTAGTTACAAATGGCATGGTGACATTTTTTAATATATTTAATTTAAAGAATAAATTTGCTGAATATCCAAAATGTCGACAAAATCGATGCTCAAATATTTTAAACGAAAAAATACAAATTACTTGATGATTAAATATTTTAGCTCTCTCTCTATCTGTCTTAGATGTACCGAGTTTATTTAGTATATTTCATCATATACTCCGGTTCAAAAATGTTATTTAAACGTCGAATAACAACAATACCCTCACCCTGCAGGGATAGAATAAATGTGTAAAACCATTGAATTAAAACCATATGTTTAAACCAAATCCGTTTAACGACTTTTTCAACTGTTTGATTCATATCCATCCATCTGGCTGGCCGGTGTACTCGATAACTTTCGAAGGGAATTTATCCAAAGTTTGCACATAGAAATATTTTCCCCAAACTTAGTTTAGGTTCGATGGGCTAAACGTTCACGTCCCTTCTGGTACCTCCCATAAACCAATGTAACTTCCATACGCATATTCCAAATCAGTTATATTTTGATATTTGATAAAGTTTTTAAATAATTTAGAGCGAACGAATTATGAAGGATATTTTCTCGTCCCCTCTAGTACCTGCCACACAAATCACCCTATACTACACGTATAATTAAAGCTATTATAACTTCAATACGGATGATCGGAATACTCTGAAATTTGACATTTGACCTTGCACGCACCTGGAATATTGGCATACTGGTACCTTACAGTAGCGCACACACGAATTGCCATGTTGTTATTAGAATTTTACATTTTAGTAGCTACCACACAAATAATCCTTACAATTGCACATCGTAAAGGATCACCATCAAATGTAAATTTTTTTATTAAATTACGAATTTCGAAAAATCTGTTTATTTTACGTATCTTCGCAATCAGAGGAATGTATACACCCAATTTCATTATTCTAGGTGCTGCCGTTTGGCTGGTACCATTTTTATCCCTCTTTTCCCATTTTACCCCTTAAAAGTACGAATTTGGAAAAAATACTTTTATGTTTGTTATCTACTCAAGTAGAGGAATGTACAAACCGAATTCCGTATTTCTATCTGTTGTCGTTTAATATGTACCATTTTATCCCTTTTTGCCCCATTTCACCCCCTACGAATAAAAATCACTTTATGGTTCACGTTTTTTATAAATATAAAATATTAGGGGATTTTATGGGTATTTTTAGTCCTTATGAGGGAAAATTTTTTCTCTTTGGGACGATTTCGCCGTTTCAATCCCAACCGATCTACGACTATAAGACGTATTTATGGAAAATTTGGACGTCCTTGCTCCTTTCGTTTAGATGCTATCGTGCTTTCAACAGACGGACGGACGTACATGGCTAGATCGTCTTAGAATTTTGTGACGAATTTTGTGTGGGGTCTCAGGTCGATATTTCAAGGTGTTACAAACGGAATGACAAAGTTAGTATATCCTCATCCTGGTGGTGGATGGTATAAAAATTGTGATATCTCAATTTTTTGGATTTTTGACTAACTCATATTACTCATTTTAACTGACTCATATATTCTTGATCGTCATAAAATTCTAAGACGATCTAGCTATGCCCGTCTGTCCATCTATATATATAAGGCTGCACCTCTATTTTCAGTAAAAACATTCTTCCATAAAATTTGTTTATGTTGATTTTATTAATCATTTTAATTTTTTAGGTCTCGGACGCAATATTTTTAGTTTTTGCATATTGTTATCAAAAAGAAAAAGCCTAATTTTTCACAAATTATTTTTTTTATCAAGATCTTTATATTGATTGGAGTTATTTTTTTTTCTTCTTGTATAAATTCCGAACACTTCTAAATTTTTCATAAATTGAATTGTGAGAGTGCTGTTGTGAAAGTGAAATAAAATCTATTCTGGAGCTAAAGCCAGCCGTCGCGATATTTCCCCTACTCACATGGAGATAATAGTCATTATTATTAATACGTATGTTCGCCAGCAAAAACGTTTAGAAATAATTGGCATTATATAAATAACTCTACCCAAATATAAAAAATCCTTACTTAAGAAATTGGACATATTTCAGAAGATAATAATTTCATTATTAATGATCATTGATCATTTGGCAAATGTGAATTAAGATGTCTTTTTTGTGAATGCGAATGTTCAAAATGAAGTGAACATTCGTTACAAACTTATATTTAATAACAAAACCTATGATAAGGTTCTTAACTTGGTAACACTACTTTATTTTCTTGGCTGTGCTCTAGTTGCTTTCTTCATCACTGAGTGAGATTTTAATATTAAAACATACGCTATATATTTTTAAACAATAAAAATAACATTTCAGCTTTTGTTTACGTGAACGAATATGTTTTTTCCTTAACTACGAAAGAAAAAAATCCCTAAGTTTTATTAGCCTAAAATCCTGAGATTTGTTTAATTGTCTTTGAATATAAACTGTTACTTTCTCGCATAGAACTCAACATTTAACGCGTAAGTACTCGTCCTCCCACGAAAAAAAAACAACGACGGGAAACGTCATCAGCTTTGGCAACAGCTCAGACTCTATGGCCAGAAAAAATTACAATTCCACTAAAACCATTATGGGTTGCACTATAAAAAGCCAACTTCTTCACAGTAATCACGTACTATGCATGAAATGTGTGGATGTGTAAAACAGGAATGGGAAGAGGGATATGAGAGGGCCTGCAAAAAGGCCTTAATTATGATTTGTGCTCTCATATACTACATTTTCCATTTTTTTTCCAAAAAAAAAAATTACCCAAATACTTAAAGTGGGGAAAATGTGTTCCAAAATTGGGAATTTTTTTATCAAAATTGTCGAAATGCTTTTTATCTGAATTGCGCTCTCATTTTTCCATTTTTTTCAAATACCCGAATTCCCAATGTGGGGAAATGTGTTCCAAAACTGGGGATTTTTTATTAAAATGATCTACAGGCTTTTTTTACCTTGTCCTTGTATTGCGCTCTCAATTAATACATTTTTAATTTTTTTTTTCAAAAAAAAAACCGAATTCCCAAAGTGGGGAAAATGTATTCCAACATGGGATAATTTTTTATTAAAATGGTCGACATGCTTTTTTACTTTCGCTCTGAATTGCGCTCTCAATTACTACATTTTCCACTTTTTTCCAAAAAAATAAACGAATTCCCAAAGTAGGGAAAATGTGTTCCAAAAGTGGGGATTTTTTTATTAAAATAGTCGAAATGCTTTTTTAGTTTGGCTCTGAATGGTGCTCTCCATTACTACATTTTCCTTTCTTGTCAAAAAAATCCCGAATTTTCAAAGTGGGGAATATGTGTTCCAAAAACCAGGATCGGGATGAGGAATATGAGAGGGCCTTAGCTCTGAACTGCGCTCTCAATTACTACATTTTCCATTTTTTTAAAGAAAACAAATACCCGAATTCCCAAAATGGGGAAAATGTGTTCCAAAATTGGGGATTTTTTATTAAAATGGTCTACAGGCTTTTTTACCTTGGCTCTGAATTGCGCTCTCAATTACTACATTTTTCACTTTTTCAAAAAAAATACCCGAATTCCCAAAGTGGGGAAAATGTGTTCCAAAAGTGGGGATTTTTTATTAAAATGGTCTACAGGCTTTTTTACTTTGGCTCTGAATTGTGCTCTCCATTACTACATTTTCCTTTTTTTCCAAAAAAATACCCGAATTCTCAAAGTGGGGGAAAATGTGTTCCAAAAATGGGAATTTTTTATTTAAATAGTCGACAAGATTTTTTATCTTGGCTCTGAATTGCTCTCTAGATTACTACATTTTCCATTTTTTTTATAAAAAACCCGAATTCCCAAAGTGGGGAAAATGTATTCCAAAATTGGATATTTTTTATTAAAATGGTCGACATGCTTTTTACTTTGGCTCTGAATTGTGCTCTCAATTACTACATTTTCCATTTTCCCAAAAAAAATACCCGAATTCCCAAAGTGGGGAAAATGTGTTCAAAAAGTGGACCTTTTTTTATTAAAATGGTTTACATCCTCTTTTACTTTGACTCTGAATTGTGCTCCCCTTACTACATTTTCCTTTTTTTTTTCAAAAAAAATACCTGAATTCTCAAAGTGGGGAAAATGTGTTCCAAAAATATGGATTTTTTATTTAAATAGTCGACAAGATTTTTTTATCTTGGCTCTGAATTGCGCTCTCAATTATTACATTTTCCCAAAAAAATACCCGAATTCCCAGAGTGGGGAAATATGTTCCAAAATTTGGGGATTTTTTATTAAAATGGTTGAAATGCTTTTTTACTTTGGCTCTGAATTGCGCTCTCAATTACTAAATTTCCCATGTTTTCAAGACAAAAAAATACCCAAGTTCCCAAAAGTGGGGAAAATGTGTTCCAAAATTGGGATTTTTTCAAATGGTCTACAGGCTTTATTAACTTTGCTCTGAATTGCACTCTCAACATTTTCCATTTTTTTTTTCAAAAGAAAAATACCCGAATTCCCAAAAGAGGGGAAAATGTGTTCCAAAATTGGGATTTTTGAAATGGTCTACGGGCTTTATTAACTTTGCTCTGAGTTGCACTCTCAACATTTTTCATTTTTTTTCGAAAGAATAATACCCTAATTCCCAAAGTGGGCAAAATGTGTTCCAAAATTGAGAGATGTGAACTGGAATGACTAAAATTTGTATTTTTCCAAAAAAATTAGTATTAATAAAAACATTAATAACTCAGTCAATTACAAAGGGATTTTTAAAAACAAAGTGGCGTTTTACTCCTCACTAAATGTGTTATTTAAATAAATTTACAAGTGGTACGGTTACCAAACAAAATAATGTACAAAAACGTATCCAAATTCAAACAGGTTTTTTTTT
The DNA here is from genome assembly GCA_947397865.1 of Polietes domitor. NCBI lineage: Eukaryota > Metazoa > Arthropoda > Insecta > Diptera > Muscidae > Polietes > Polietes domitor. Next base: position 139,111,683 of record OX377622.1, on the reverse strand, counting down.
TCAAAAATTGAGACCAAAATTAAAAGTAATTTATTGCTTGTAACTTGTAACCGGAATGGTCATAAATTATTTAACAGAATTTAAGTACTCCTAAAGACCTTTCAAAAAAGGTATTGAAGTTTAAAATTGGTTAAACAAATAGGAATATACAAGGATTTTAATATACACTTGTCTGTAGAATTTTCAATTTTTGTTGCTATAAGTGACGGATAATAAAATTTTAAATTTTTTTCCTAAGACCCGTATAAAATATTTTTTAAAGCAGAATATTTGCTGAGATTTTCGGAATATTAAGAGTCAATTAGCCATGGGATTTGACATGGAATAACTCAGATATTTTCCAACAACATTTTTTTGGTTTTTCCAGAAGGTAGGCTTGAAACCCTTCTTGAAGAATTTTTGGATTGGAATTTTTAGATTGTGAAGAAAAGAACTGTGTATTGAATCATTAAAAAATAGATTCCAAAATATATTGGACGGATATATTTTGATTCAATCCTTTAAAAGACAAAAATAAAGGGTTTTCGAATCAAAGGAAATTTTTAAGATATTTCCAATCGCCAAGAATTCTTTAAGGAATGTGTAGATGAATTTTCCCTGAATAACGAGAAAATCGAAGGCCTATTTGGTAGGCCCTCCCAATTCCACCCCTGGTTAAAGGGTTTTCGAATCAAAGGGAATTTTTAAAATATTTTCAATCGCCAAGAATACTTTAAGAATCGGGTTAGGAATGTGTAGATGAAATTTCCCTGAATAATGAAAAAATCGAAGGCCTTCAAAAGGCCTTCCCTTTAAGAAGGTTCTCCCAATTCCACCCCTGTTTGAAGTATATCGCACTCATACGTGGTGTGTGTAACTTATGAATACTTTGCCATTACGTTGATGAAAACCGTGGAAAAAACAGCGAAAGGCAATTTTGGAGTGAATACAACAACAACAACAACCACAAAAAACCAGCAAAGATGTGAAACAAAGTCTCGTTAGAATTTAATTCGTTTTTATTTCTTTTTAATTTTTATTACATTTTTACAGTTTTTATTAGCTTTTTTCGCTGGCTGGCTGGCTGGTAGTCCTATTCACAAACGTTTGGACTCAACAGAAAAAAACATCAGAAAAACAGGAACTCACAACGATGTCCTTTGGACGAGAGGTTCCCTCCAGTCTAGTTGTGACTTGATGACGGCGAAATCGTAACGGCACCAGAACTGGTGCCGCTTTTTCAAACTCGTTCTGGCTGATGCTGATGTGGGGTGTTGTTGGGTGTGTTGTTGCTGGCCCATGTTAGTTATTGTCCTTTGGCGTGTGTTTACGACAAACACTCACGAAGGAGTAGGAAATTAAAAATGGCGAAATAAAGTTTAATTTTTTATATTCACTTTTTTGTGGATAATAAACAAAACAAAGCAAGAGCAGCGACATTGGCGAATAAAAATTGTATTTAGTAGAGAAAACACACACATACATGTGCATATGTGTGTGATGTGTTTGTGTGTGTATGGAAAATGGAGTAAAATAAACAAAGAAAAACAAAAACTGCAAACAAATGAAATTAGTCTTAAAACAACGAGAAAAAATATAACAAATAAGATTGTTTTATGTGGCTTTTGCTTCGTTTTTTTCCCCCGACACGAGTAAAACCGTGGAAATTTCAGTGTTGGTGCTGGTGGCCACATTACTCACATCCCAGGTCCCTCGCTCATCTCGCTGGGATGGCCATGGACGATGGAGGTGCTTTAGGATTTTGCACAAAATTGCTTTATTTTCTTTTTTTCTCTCTATGTTTGTTTGCTTTGTTGGTAATATAAATTAACTTGAATGTGGAAAAACAACATATAAAATAATATCCAATTAAGTTATGCGACCGAACACAGACATACACACATAGTTCCCCCAACGAGACTTTGGAAATGATGGTGTAAAAAATATTCATTCATAAGGTCTTAAATGCCAACAGATATCTTTATGATTCACAGATCCTAGCTAAATTCTTAAATATATCAATGCAAACACACACTTCTAGAAGTCAGTAGTGAAGTTTATTGAGCGATTTTTCTAAGAAGTCCTTCCAAGTGAGATCTTTTCTTCCTACCATTTGTGGGAAATCCCATTTTATTTTGCTTCCCTTCGAAAAGGTCTTAGTTTCCTTCAAATTCTATAGGGTGAGCTATTTAAAATTTTAAATTAGAATCGATTATAAGAAAGTTCTGATTATTTTTTCAAATTTCTGCTTTTATTGGAAATGTTGAACTTTGTCATTTAATAATGGAACACAGTATGATTTATATTACTAACACGACTTACCTCCTCCGATCAACCCAATTTTTCAGTAAAGCCCAAAATCCACACCAAACAGTCACAACAGTTGTGGGTGCATTGGCTTCTCTGAAGCTCATATGCGGCAATTTTGTTTATTGACATAGCCACCGATATGAAAATGATCTTCATGAAGGCTGAACTGAAGGCCGATCTCTTCACGAAAATGTTTAAAGACTCACTACTTTTTTGGAAGTAAGTTTTTAATATTTGTCAATTTTGTTCGAGCGTATAGCGTCCCATTTTGTAAATTTCAAACATTAGTGGATGGTAATTCTTTATCTGTTTACACTTACCCCTCCAAGCAGGCCACAAAATGGTTCATGTAATGTGTTCATCTGCTCCAAAGCATCACAAAACTGCTTCGGTCTCTACAATTTTTCTCAATAATTTTTTTAAATAATTATTTCTTACATTAAATACAAAAACTACAAATAAAAAAATTAGATTTTTTAATTTTTTGGGGGTAAAAAATATCATTTAAATCCACAGTGAAATGGGGGAGGGGGGGTTTAGAAGTATGGGTCTAGGACATCAAATTTTTAGAACGTAACTATTGGTCGCAAATCACGATTATCAAAAGGGTTAAAGACATTAAAGAATTACATTGGAAAATCAATATTGTCTTTAAATAATATTTTTATATATTTAATTTTCAAAAATGTATGATGATCTAAAAAACATTATAAAATTTTGTGATAGTTTTTTCATAACATATTTTTTGAACTTATATCTACAATCTTAATTTGTTTTTAAAAAGTCTAAGATTTTTTGCTCGATAGTCTAATACGATTTTTTTTTTGATAAATTTAAATAAAATTTGATAAATTGTCTGTAAGTATATAAATATACTTTCAGAAAATTTATCCGGAAAAATCGATTTCGTTGAAATTTCCTTTGATGACCTTTGATCTCGTTGATCCCTTAAACTCTGACCTTTGACCTCTAATACGATTTTTTTTTTGATAAATTTAAATAAAATTTGATAAATTGTCTGTAAGTATATTAATATACTTTCAGAAAATTTATCCGGAAAAATCGATTTCGTTGAAATTTCCTTTGATGACCTTTAATCTCGTTGATTCCTTAACCTTTGACCTCTAACCTATGATCCCATAGACCTTGATCCCCTTGATTCATTTGAACCCTTTGTCCTTGGACCTTGGACCTTTCATCCCTTTGACCTCTGATCTTTGACCTTTAACTTTGATCCCTTTAATTCAGTGGATCCCTTCGACCATTGACCTCTGACCTTTGATCCCTTTGACCTCTAACATTTGATCCAATTGATCCATTTAATTCATTTGATCCCTTCGACCTCCTGGATCCGTTTGATTCCCTTGATCCTTTGACCTCTGATTTAAGAATTGACTAGATTAGTCCGCAGTTTATAGGGTGTTTTTTGCTTACAGCTTTAAAGTATTTTTTTTTTTCAATTATAAAATTAATTGAATGTATTCGGATTTCATAAATTCTTACATACATTGATCGATTGATTTTAATTCATACAAGATGAGCAGTCGCAAAATGTTTAAACAATCGCAGTAACAATATTTATTGACAAATTGCACTTCCTATTAGAATTTGGAGAATCCCTGCTATTTCTATAGTCAATCATAATTGGAAAATCTGACTTTTGATTTTTAAATTTTAAATTTATACATGTTCAGCCTATGTTGGAGAAATTCGTCTTATATGCAAAGGTCAAAGGGTCAAATATCAGTATCGCATAAACAGCTTGGTTATGCTATGCACCAAATAAAATCACAAAAACCGTGTGTTTAATTCACGTCACCGTGTGTTTAATTCACGTCACAAGCTGACCTTAAAATTGTGGAAAAGCGTAACTAGATTTTTCGTGACTTTACAGGGAAAGGAAAAGACTTAAGATCTGAATAACCAACAAGTTTTGAATATCTAAACGGAGAATATTTGAGAAAAGTCTATTATTAAGAATTTGGCTTCGAAAAAAATCCAGATTTGCTCTTTCTATATTAAGCGATCACAAAATGTAACTTAAATCAATAAAGAAGACATTTGGTATTAATTCGATTCGTGAATATTTCACATGCATTAGCAATAGCGAATCATTGTCGGTTAGGCTAGTATAATGTATAATAGCTTACGTTTAAGGTCCACACATTTAAATACCTTTTTCCGTTACAGTTTGAAAGTCATTGAGTAACAGGCCTTACATCCCTAAAATTTGTATTAACTGTTCCTCCCAGTGTGATTAGAAATTATATATTCACTTCTATGAAATAACCTAAAAAAGGTGACAACTTGCGAAACTACTTCCACGAAATGGCCAAACAATGCTGTTTTTATTTTGATCGTAATACAATTTTAGGAACTAAAGCATTTGAGTACGAAATTAAAATAACGATAATATCATGTAGTTTGAGAGGCATTGTTATATGAAATATTGTTTATGTTCACTATCAAACAGTAGATGGCGCCATATCAAGGGTTTCATAGCAGAGACATAAACCCTTAATGAATTGCCAACTATGTACAACCACAAATTTTGCATACTAGTAGCTATAGCTGTAGTGTTGCCGAGTTTATGTCTAGACGGTGGGCCGTGGAAGGCTACTTCCAAGAGAAACTGCGAGAGCCCAAAGTAAGGCACCTAAACTACACGACGATTTGAAGAATTCAGAAAGTCTATCTATATATCTACAATTATTAAGAAAATGTATGATATCTAATCACTTTAATTAAATTTTTTATTTATATTTGCAACTATGTACGAGCCTATATACACGCCGCACTGTGTTGGAAGTGGCTAGTGGAAAAGTAACTTTTTTCCGATTATTTTTTTCAGTGTTTTTAATGATGCAATTTTGTCACAGACATTCCAAGTAAACAAAAAACACATAAAGCTTATTTTTATGTTGGCCCGTTGATTTTTAATTGATTTTAGAAGTCAAATATAGAAAATTTTCACGAAAAGAGGGGATTTCAGGGCTGTATTCAAAATGATCTCATTTGATTTTGGTGACAGATATTTTGATTCGGAAAAAAAATCTGCCTTCGGACAAGTATCTTCTGTAAAAAAAAGGAATGTTGTTTGAGACATTTTCATATGCACCTTTTTTAGAACGAAAACCCGACTAAAGGTCCATTTTTCCTTTAAATTTGGGTTAGGTAAGCAATATCTAAAAAGTCCCAGAGAGTCCCAGTTCCAAACCACTACAGAAACGTTACATAATTTGTTTTCAACGAACTGTGAAAAAATCAGCTGCCCATACCTGCCCTCCTGGGAGTTATAGCGATTTTAGTATATCACTCTCAGTATTTATTCCATAGAAATAGAACGGAAATTCTCGGAATCACTTATTGAATAATTTAATCATATTGGTTTTCGGGTGACTTTCCGTCATCCCACGTCAAATTTTTATTATATTCAGACCGGTTTCGGCTAATCGCCATCTTCAGTGTTTTCTTTTTTGTCACTAATTAGTCCGCATGTGTGTCCGTCTTTATATAGTGTTTTCTTTTAGCTTGTGAGCTGAAATAATTCGTTCATTTTTGGTCCCCATTGGCCAACTATCAGAAGAAGCATTGGAAGCAGGAAACAAGGACTTCAGAAACACAAGGCTTTACCATGCGAGGAAAACATCAAGAAAAGACAATTGTGAAGACATATTACATTATCTGCTCGCCAATTCTGATCCCGCAATCACAAGTAGGAGAATACTGAAGGAGAAGAAACACCTGGAATTATCAGAGGAAGCAATGAACTTATTGGTAGATGACTGATAATTTGTAATTTTTCTGTAGAATGCAATAAAATATGCCTGTGTTATAAAATAGTATCTTCAAATTTTTTTTTATTCTACATCTATTCTAGCACTCCACAAAAATGAGCATAAATCTCTTAAAACTGAAGCTATTGACTTCAAACCGGTATCAAATTAAAGCTTTGATTGCCACCTTTCAAATAAGAAATGATATAGATTTTGGTTTTTTATAAAATTTCAGAGTTTTTCAACAAATATCGAAAAATCATGAAAATTTGACGTTTATAATTCTTGTTCGGACCACCCTATAATTTATTTAAAAAACTAATCATAGGGTATTTATCAGAAATTAAAGGAATAATTAAAATATTTTTTTTTGTAAATTTTACGAACAATTTTTTTTTGACATTTGTTGAAAATTTGACCCAACAATTTTTTTCGGTGTAAATTTTTTTTCACTCATTCTGTTTGGGATTTCATTCTGACCAATCTGTAGAAGTTTCTCATCGATACAATTAAAAATACAGTTTAGGCAATATGATTTCCAAAAAATTCCGCTTTCGCAACACTGTGCGCCGTTGACATTTTACTAAATATTCTATCAATGCTAAAATTATGGTAGGGCTGTTTTTCTTTAAGTCGGGATAACAAGCTGTGATAACAAAAACGTTAATAAAAATTTAATTTTTTGCTCAAAATAAAAAAATTCTTTTTTCACATTGTCGCCAACTACAATATAAATATATGTATCAAAAGAAATTTTCAAAATAATATTTTGTGTCGACTTTATTGGACTTAGCCTCGATATCTATCATTTTGACTTACACTGGATAATTATCCAGGCTGAGTCAAAACACACAAAATTATTTTTTCAAATTTGTTTTGTGTATGTGACACATTGATATTGCTTTTGGCGACAATTTTAAAAAAGATTTTTTTATTTTGAGTGAATTTTTAACATGTTATTTAGATGTTTGTTATCGCAGCTTAGTTATCCAGTCTTAAAGTAAAACAGCCATAGTATATGCTTGTCTGCACAAATTTATATATATGTGGTACAATCATTCTATGAGGGAGTGAGAACAAAATTGTTTATAATCTGGCTTCAAACAATAAAGGATAAAGTTTTTTTTGCGAAAAAATGTGATATATTTTTTGTTAAAATAAATACATGATATAGACAAAGTCTATGTGAAACGAAGCAGAAAATTTCCTTAGATTTTCCGATTCTAATGAAATTATTACTTCTGAATAAGGGAAATATAACTAGAATAGAACCGATTTTCGAAAAAATATTAAATTATAGACATTATGGTGGATCGGAAAGCAGGAATTTTGTGATAAGGTATTTTTTAAAAAATCGTAAATTGCGTTTTGTCCTTTTCAGTTTGAAGTCAGTTTTTTCGAATAATGGAACAAAATTTTGTATTTTATTATTTTCTAAAATAGTAAATTTTTTCTAATAGGAGATAGATTTAATAGAAAATCATGAAGTCTTAAAAATACAAATATAGGGTCCGCCATCTAACTTTTTTTTTCAACTATTCAACCGTTGGACTATTATTTGTGGGGTGCCCTCAGCAGCCATTTGAATGAAATTATTTTCCATTATTAACCGGAGCAAATAAAAAAAGAAATTTGAGAAAATATTCTGTAGTCTTTTTTATAGCATTTTCAAAAAAAAAAGTTATTTGGCGGACCCTATATGTTGTTTAATTGTGGATGATTGGATTATTTATTCGACCTTTATTTGGGTATATTTGGTTGTTTAATAATTAAGCTCTATCCTCTTCGAGGATCATCTTCACGAAGTGAATTATAAATAAACAAAAATAGGCGAAAAGTCAACCTGCTTCTAAGTCATCTCTTGCATCAGAGTGATCCTCGAAGGGGATCGAAATATTGTAAAAAAACGTATAAAAAGAACTGACCTAGAGCCTAATTATTAAACAACCAAACATCCAAATGTATTTGGTTTATTTTTTCTTATTTTCTTGAAATTTTTAATAAGCCAAAAAAATATCTCTTTATTTTTTTTAAATTTCATGATGGAGTTACAGGCGGTACCTACTCTTCAACAATTATAAACATGACTGCAGTCTAAATAAAAATATTTAATAGAAATAATGAAAACAACTTTCATCAGGCATCAAAAAAGTTGTGGATGTTCTCGCCAAAAATGTATCTTTTGCTTGTGAAATGTGTTGTTATCATTGTACATTAGGTGTGGGTTAGTGTTGTATGGGAATTTTAGGAATTCTATTTGTGAGGTTCGGAAAAAAATCATAAGCCACAATATGGTAGTGGGGTGAGTGTAAGTGGGCGCTCATGGCGGTTAAAGGTGAGGGAAAAGTTGTAGAAAAGCCAAAAACTGCCCCGGAGTCGCCCCCAGAGGAGTTACATGTAAGACCATCCCCCAATTAATTTCCCCCAACATTTTTTTCTAACACACTTACTCCCTATCCCCACTTCTTAATGGGGCGGCCATACAAAAACTAGTTTTTATAAAATTTGCTTCCACCTCTCTAACTACTCCAAGGTAGCCGCTATTGGAGTCAAAATTTCAAATTGTTGGTCGCCTTGGGGTTAAGTGATTAACGCAATTATTTTTCGCTATATAGACAGTTGTACTCTTTTTAAAATAGTAAAAACGCGATAGTTAATAAATTGCAAACATTTTTCCAAATGTCAAAGAAGATTTTGTTATTTTTTATTTATTTTAAAAATTGGAAAATTCGCCAAAATTTCAATTTTGTTATTTTTAATTTTTATTTATTTTAAAAATTGGAAAATCGTCTAATATTTCTATTTTCTTATTTTTATTTATTTTAAAAAATTGGAAAATCGTACAAAATTTCATTTTTTATTTATTTTAAAAATTGGAAAATCGTCCAATATTTCTATTTCGTTATTTTTTAATTTTTAAAATAGTTAATTTAAAATTAAAAATCGTCCTAAATTTCAATTTTGTTATTTTTTAATTTTCATTTATTTTAAAAATTGGAAAATCGTCCAATATTTCGATTTAGTTATTTTTTTAATTTTTATTTATTTTAAAAATTGGAAAATCGTCCAAAATTTCAATTTTGTTATTTTTTAATTTTTATTTAGTTTAAAAATTGGAAAATCGTCAAAAATTTAAAATTTTTCGTTTTTTTTTTTTAAATTGCAACCTTAAAAATGGAAAATCGCCCAAAATTTTGTTATTTTTTAATTTTTATTAATTTTCACAAATGGAAAATCGTCCATAATTTCAATTTACCTATTTTTTAATTTTTATTTATTTAAAAATTGCAAAAAAATGAAAAATCGTCCAAAATTACAATTTACATATTTTTTCTTTATTTTAAAAACTGCAAAATCGTCCAATATTTCTGTTTTGTTATTTTTTAATTTTTATTTATTTTAAAAACTGGAAAATCGTCCAAAATTTAATTTTTTTATTTTTAAATTTTTATTTATTTTAAAAATTGGAAAACCGTCCAATATTTCTATTTTCTTATTTTTTAATTTTTATTTATTTTGCAGAAAATCGTTCAAAATTTCAATATCGTTATTTTTTAATTTTTATTTTAAATGTTGGAAAATCGTCCAAAATTTCAATTTTGTTTTTTATTTATTTCAAAAATTTCAAAAAATTGCAAAATCGTCCAAAATTTAAATTTTGTTATTTGTTAATTTTTATTTATTTTAAAAATTGCAAAAAATTGGAAATCGTCCAAAATTTAATTTTGTTATTTTTTAATTTTTATTTATTTTAAAAACTGGAAAATCGTCCAAAATTTCAATTTTGTTTTTTTTTTTTTAATTTTCATTTATTTTAAAAATTGGAAAATCGTCCAATATTTCTGTTTTGTTATTTTTTCATTTTTATTTATTTTAAAAATTGTAAAAAAATGGAAAATCGTCCAAAATTTCAATTTTGTTATTTTTTAATTTTTATTTATTTAAAAAAATGCAAAATCGTCCAAAATTTCAATTTTGTTATTTTTTAATTTTTATTTATTTTAAAAATTGGAAAATCGTCCAAAATTTAAATTTTTTATTTTCAAATTTTTATTTATTTTAAAAATTAGAAAATTTGTTATTTTTAATTTTTATTTATTTTGCAGAAAATCGTTCAAAAGTTCAATTTCGTTATTTTTTAATTTTTGTTTATTTTAAAAGTTGGAAAATCGGCCAAAATTTCAATTTTGTTTTTTTTTTTATTTATTTTAAAAATTGCAAAAAATTGGAAAATTATCCAAAGTTACATAACACAATAGTTCTTCTCTTTCAAATCCATTAGTTCATATTCTAACCTTTATTTCTTTGCCCGAAGATAAATAACGTCAAAAAAGAAATAAAAACCATCAAAAATTTCCAATACAAATTTGAGTGAGATTTCATACAAAAATTAATTGACCGGTATTTTACCTCATTCTTCTATAGCACAATTCAAACAATGACCTCCCACTTAGGAGTCCCAAGTACCGGATGATATGTAACGCTTGTCATTGAATCAAAAGCCTTTTGTGAGATTTGCACAAAAATATGAAATGATTACTTCCGCTAGCTAGGTATACATTAGGGCGTACCTCAAAAAAAAAGTTCGCCGTACACCTTCGAATATGAAGTATTATTGAAAAGTAGTTTCAAAAAAAAAATTTTTATTTTTTTATGCCGAACGTAGGGGTCGCGCTTTTACATTTTTCTATATAACTTGTATTTATAAACGGATTTTAAAGTGTGATACATTGTCTCGACGAGGCCGATTTTTTTGTCTTTGAAGTCATTGAGCTCAAGCACCCCCTTCTGGTACTTACCCATCATTTCTCAGTTGCTACTACCCTAATGTACCACTCTAATAATCGAAAATTAAAGCTCGCATAAAATCATGAATCATGTTTGAGCTCAATGACTTCAAAGACAAAAAAATCGGACAAAAACATCGATGTATCACACTTTAAAATCCGTTTATAAATGCAGAAGTTATATAGAAAAATGTAAAAGCGCGACCCCTACGTTCGGCATAAAAAAATAAAAAAAATTTTTTTGAAACTACCTTTCAATAATACTTCATATTCGAAGGTGTACGGCGAACTTTTTTTTTTTACTTGTAACCTGGTACGCTCTAGTATACATAGCTCTCAAAAAACGGAAACGTGCAATAGCATTTAACAATGGTAACAGGTTACTTCCGTTTTTTGCTTTATTCCGTTTTTACCCGCTTCCCCTTATTTCCACTGTCCAACTTGCACAATTTCTGGTCAGTGTGAGGTCCTGTCATGCGTATTGTTGTTCACATTGTCCCCCACCCCCCACACACACATTCATTGTAAATACACCAGAACAAATTTAGAGAATTTAGAGAAAGAGAAAATAATTATTACGACACATGAATCGAATACCCTTGAGAGTTTTTGTTCTTCTGCACTCTCCCAGCACAAGCGGCATAACCTTTTAATGTCAATGAAGAATGTTTTGGTCTTCCAAAGAGAAAAACAAAATTGATACCAATCAATAGCCCACCCTCCAGCTCTTATCCAATTAACGCGCTTCATTGTTAGAGATCCACCTACATTTCTGTTTGGTCATTCACACACACATCCACTCGCTTAGCAAAGAAATGGTCAATGATCGATGATTTCTTTCATTTTTCCAAAGAACAACTGAAAATCTCCTGGAGTCCTTGTGTTGAGAAAACATACTAAACTACCTGTAAGGTTTCCTTTGATTTTCTAATTGCCAGCAATAGCCTTTGTCCATTTCGTATCCTACAAGAGAAGTAAATGGGATTTGTGTCTTTGCTTCGTCCTTTGACAGAGATTTTTTCTCAGCCCAACCTGAGTGAGTGTGTGGATAAGTATCCTTTTCCAAATTTCCTACACCTTATTTTCCCATCTTAAGGGCTTAAGTGTATCGAATTTCCTAGGGTCGGTGAGTGTGGAGTTCTTGTTAAGATCCTTCCTTGAACTCCCACAACGAGTTTCCTGGGGATTATGCAATCCGGAGTTCGTCCTCAATGAGGAACGAATTTATGTAAATATTTCTAAAATTGTACTCAGCCCGTATTGTTGGAAACTGTAGTTTTCCCTCGAGTTTTCAAATGAGAAAATTAATCGATTTGTTATTTGTATTTTATTGTTTTATAAGTACACATATGGAAGTAGATATAAATGTGTGTATGTATGTATATGACATTGTCCTTGACAATTTAAAGTGATTTATTGTTTGCCACCAAAAAAGGACCCGCATATAAAAATACCAAATATTCCCATCGGATAAGATAAGATCCTAAAGATCTTTGTCGTGTTAGTTTTTTTTTCAAAATGATCTTGTGAACTTGAACTTTCCTTTCCCTCTTCATAGCTCGCAGAATTTACAGCGCAGTCTATGAGAATGCTGAAGTGTACGTCAAAAATTAGCCACGAATAAGATTTCTCTTCTTTTGAAGGGTGATCGATAGATAGATAGGAAAGAATGATAGAAAATGGATTGGAATGGAGACTTTTCGAAAAGACTATGAGGCCCAATTCATACATAGAGAAATGTGAAACATTTGTCATTTGACAAAACGATTTCAAGCTGTGATACTTTAAAAGTTTCACAAAAACTGATAACACTATGTAACAAAAAGTGAAAATTTTGTCTCCGAGACTTGAAATTTTTTTTTTTGTATGTATTGAGGCATACTGATTCATAAAATCAGGCTTTTATAGATATTTTTAAATTTGTTTACTAATATTTGAACTCTCATTTAGGAAATATAGGTCCGATGTTCAATTAAAGGCAATTATGTTGGCCACATATGTCATTCCTAAACCACGAAAATTCTCAAAAAAATGCAGAAAATTTATTTTATTTTATTTTTTTCAAACAAAAAAAATAATTTTTTGCTTTCACAAAAAAAATCATAAAAAATAGAAAAAATCGAAAAAATAGTTTGTTCTATTTTTTAATAAATAACTTTCTAATGCAGAAAACAAAGTATACACATAAAAGATCTAGATAAATGTAAATGATATTTATTTATAAATAGCGCAAACATTTTATACAGAAATAATCGTACTCAAATATAAGAATAATGAAAGGTTTTCATCTCCTCTGTGTCAATTTAAGTGGAATGATACATATTTTTGTAGCTCAAAAATTTACAATATCCTTTATCTTTGAATATCCTGAAAATCATATTTTTTAATTTCTTATTTTTAGGTATTTTAGCTTATTTTATTTTCTCAGAGCAATTTGTGAGCTCTATATTTTTCAAAATTATTACTTTATTTTAGTAACACGAAATTGTATTTATTACAATCTAAAATTGTTTTAACTGAAATGATGGGAAAAATAAATGTAGCAAGAAAATAATAATGATGGGGATTGATAGCAAAAAATCATCGTCATCTGAACTTCTGGCAAGGGACCAAAATATTCCACATATCAAGTCAATCCATAGACAGGAATTTTTGGAATCAATTTCGAAAGACTTCAATGCGTGAAATTAAATGACCTACAGATTCGCATTGCTTAGATAGTGTAACCGAAATGTTTGTGAAATAACCGAGTTCAAATTAAATTGATTAATTACAATCTTAAAAAGAACAATTATTTTAAACGACTTTCATTTTTTGCGATTTTTCATAGAGCCATTATCAATACAAATGCTTCGTGCGATTTATCGTTCGATTATACCACAGATAAACGTTAGGCACTATGATCCACAATGTTTATAAAACACTTATTTCCCAAGCTTTTTCGTATAAAAATCAGTTCATATATTTCTAAAATTGGTAACATCATGAAGAAATTATTTTGTGTAGTCCGTATTGTATCTTGAGGGTCCTTTATTCGTTCTTAATGTCGCCAACACTATAACAATGTCTGTGTAAAATTTCTTCTAAATTAATCGGTTTAAGTGTGCCATAGTTATTTCAATTTTGAATATCCCCACTGTGAACTGATACTACCCTAGGGTATTTGAATCAATATTTTCCTTAAAACTAAATTAAAAGAGCCTGTTTTGAGAGTTATTCACTAAACTTATTAAAATCTTCTAAATTTTTAGGAAATTGTATCTGAAATTAGTGAAAATCGAAATTTCCAGTTGAAAATCATACAAAAAAATTAAAAATTTTCCATTTGATACATCAAATGAAATTAAAAAATAATATGGAAAGTTTTTCAAATGTTGTATTTTCTATACGAAACGGAAACTTTTGAATTAATGTTGAAGGTTTTTTGAATTCCAATTGATAACCCAGCAAAACATTGAAAGTCGCATTTAAAAATCCTAATTTTCATATTTCCCGCACGAGAGGAACTTTTTTCAATGATCCAACACTCAGGGGATGTCCCCCATAAATGCAGTGCATTGCGTTTGCAGGAGGAAGACAAGGTACAGGAATGAGGAAAGAGGGAGTGGAATGAATGGATTTTTCGTATGTGGTCACGAAGGTAGTGTTCGCTTGGCACCCAGAAGATCTCAGGTTCGAATCGTTGCTCGGGAAAAAAATTTTTGTTGTTTTTATAATTTTTATAAATAATGTTGAGTTTTTATTATTTCATTGATTTACACAATTTTATACATTTTTGTTTCATTAATTTACTTCAAATATTTAATTTCCTTATTAATTTGTGAGCATTGAGGCATGCTGATTGATAGTAGCTGGCATAACAAAAAAAAAAAAACAAGAAATTTTTGAAGAAAATCTATAAATAAATTACAAGTTTTGACCCTTGAATGAGGGAATTTTAAAAAATCATGTATCATTTTTTGCGAAGTTTTTGCATAAATAGATTTAGTCATACGTGATGACGACAACTTCTACATTCATCCATAGATTTTCTTTACTAGGCCTTGTCTTCTTCGTTAAGATGTCAGCTATCACAAAGTAAAATAAAATATTCTGTTATCTAATTTGTAAAGGAATTTTTCGCGCTATTTAAACAAAAATTAAAAAAATATGATTTAAAAAATCTTTTGCGTCTACCAGGAGTATCATAACTTCTACATTTACATTTGCTTTATTTGCGTCAGAGAGTTATCTATAAAAAATAAAACAAAATATTTTTTTTATTTTTTTTAAGGCTAACCCAGTGTTTTTTGTAATTCCCAATATTTGTAGCTATCATGAGTGTCTTTTATTTGACATACAATCAGACTTATATTTCCAAAATGAGAATAGAAAAGGTATCTTCACCGAAAATTGGAATTTTAGTAAAAAAAATAAAAAATAGTTTTCGAGTTTAGAAAGCCAAAATACGTAAAAAATGTTACACATGTCCCTCCGATAAATAGTGTTATTTGTCCCACATAATATCAATAATAAAAATATTATTAATTCATTTAATACTAATTTAATTTTATATTTGATTTTAATAGGAATGGAAAGTAGTGAAAAAGTGGATTCTTTGCAACTATAGAAAATAGAAAATAGTTTTCGAGTTTAGAAAGCCAAAATACGTCACAAATGTTACACATGCCCCTTCGATAAATAGTGTTATTTGTCCCACATAATATCAATAATAATAAATAGTATTAATTCATTTAATACTAATTTAATTTTATATTTGATTTTAATAGGAATGGAAATTAGTGAAAAAGTGGATCCTTTGCAACTACTGAAAAATAAATTTTATTTTTTTTTTAAATATGACAACTCCATGTAAAATACAATGGTGAAGATCCCAATTTTCACTAATTTTCTAATTTTCTCTTTTTCGGATGATATTTAATTTTGATTTTTATAATTAAATTTATGTCTTTTGATTTCCAAACAGAAGCCTTTGCAATTGGTGTCTTTTTGCATTTGAAATGAAAACTAAGTAATATCAATTAATGTTTTTTTTAAATTTCTAACGGATGTTTAATATTAATTTGAGTTTTTTACTTGAAAAGGTGTAGAATTAGAAACTTCAACATCTCGGAAAATAAGGTTTGTCTATGTCTTTTTCAGCTCTTCAGTAGAAATCGTCAGAGATCCATGATATAAAAATTCAAAAACCTACGTTTTTCATCCTTTCCCCACAGGTTGAAATTCCGAACGATTGCCTACGTTTAGGGGCGGCAAAACACGTCCTAATCATTAGATCGATTTTCGTTCTAATCGCATAACCTAAATTGTTGACTGGGCGAGCCCTGGGTGTCCTTTAACGTAATAAACTGTTTTTAACTGAGTCAAAAAACACAAAGCGAACTCATAAATCTCTCGAACATAAACGCGGTTCATTTTCACAGCATTCAATTAAAACTCTAATTTCTCTGTTTATTCGAAAATATTTAACAAGTTATCCTCCCTCTTTTTTACTTTCGAAAAAATCTCATCTCACGTCTCACCAAAATGTACCTGTTCCAGCCACAACTATGTTTACATCTACTTGTGTCTCATGAAAACCATAACACGATGCATTCGTCATGGATATCAAATAAAAAAACAATCCAACGTTCCAATCCTATAAATCTTGGCAATCTAATGATTTTATCACAGAAGCGCACACACTCACACAAAGGCAGTGAGGGTGGGCTGCCCGTGAAAATTAAGTATCCCGACAAAATGATCCGTTAACAAAAAAAAAAAAAAGAAAAGAAAAAACCTGCCACAGGGAACAAATTCACATTCTCTCAACTCTCCGATTCCCACACACACACACTTTCGGCACTCGCACAGAAAGTCCTTGCCCGGGGGATGCAGGGAAAATGAAAATGTTTTCATAACTGTTACACTATTGTCATCAAGGATAACAACGAGGACAAGGATCAACGCAGCGCAACGATCAACCTGTTTGGTTCAAAAACGAAGGCAAACAATTTCTCACAGATTCTGCACTCTTTGCTTGTGAAATCTCCCAGTTCCCACTGGCTCCTTCTTCGTCCTGGCAGTCCTATGCGGCGCTGTGTGGTGAGTGTGGAATTTGCACCGGAAGGATGTTCAGGTGAAACGTGTGGTTCTTATTAGTTGTGTGAATATAGTTCCGTTTGGCACACAATGCACAAGGTCCCATTGTCCTTAGGGCTAGTTCCGATGTGACTGTGCATCGTCTTCGGTTTTGTTTAGTTTTGCATTTCCGTTTCTGGTGCATTTTGCATGTATTTTGAATGGTGTCGCTTGAGGAAACATTGTGGGAGTTTTTTTCTTCGTTTTGTTTCTTTCTCTACTCACAAATCCTTGTCATTGTATCCTTAACCTTTTATGCTGTCGATTTTCGCAAGGATTTTAAATGTTTTCCCTTCGATTGTTTTGACAGTTTCAATTGCTTCGCAAAA
Organism: Polietes domitor; assembly: GCA_947397865.1. NCBI lineage: Eukaryota > Metazoa > Arthropoda > Insecta > Diptera > Muscidae > Polietes > Polietes domitor. The sequence continues at coordinate 139,094,382 of OX377622.1, read as the reverse complement.
ATAACAACAAATTGTGAAGTGAAGCGTGTAAAAGGATTATGGGAATATTTGCTTATCGCTGTGTGGTGTCTTGTATTGCCCTTGTTTCTTGGGAAAGGTTTGTTTAAAAAAAAGGTTTGTATTTTCCTTAGGGATATCTTGTCGCCGTGTAGGCACTTCGAAGGAGTTTAATGGGGCGTTATCCCAGCAATTGCATTTAAATTGTTTACACAGGCTTACGAAATAATATCCAAAATAATTTTGGAATTTTGCTGGCCAATGTTTTCCAAACACTACCTGTTATCTGCGAGATCATCCTGTTATGGGTAACTAAATCTACACCATAACTATACTATTTAGTTGGAAATATTTGTTAAGTCATAGAAGAAGAAGAAGAAGAAGAAGGAAAACGGAGTATTAGAAATATGATCCTGGCTTAAGAAAACACCATTTATTGTGGTAATCCTTTGACAGAGATTTGTGTAAGACTGAGTAAAGACAGCAGAATCCGTAAAGAAAACAAACGCTCCTTAAAGCCGGAACTATGCATTAAAAATTTTACTGAAGGACTAAATATAATATTTCCTAATGCATTTGTTTCTCTAAACTCGAACAAGATATTAATAAATTGTTTATGTATTTTTTTTAATTTTTACTAAAATTCAAATTTAAAAATTCAAATTCAAAAAAAAGGAAGAAAAACTGTGTTTCCAAGCCGGAAAAAATACTTTTTGTGTGCATTGAGGCATGCTGATTCATAAAATCAACACAAAAATCATGCATATTTTTTGTGTTAATATTATTACTCTGTGGGCTTCAATTGTACCAAAAAATATATTTTTGTTCAATTTTTTTATATTTTTGTTGCAAAGTTTATCTTTTGAATTTTGATTGAAATTTCTTTGAATTTGAATTTGTATCTTTTTACTTTCAGCTAGAAACATTTGCATTTCAGCTGGTGTCCTTTGAATTTGAAATGAAATCTTACGAAAGTGGAATGCGCAACATTCGCAAAATTAAAAAAGTCTTCAAATCGGAATTTTAGTAAAAAAAATTAAAAATATCTTTAAATCGGAATTTTAGTAAAAAATAAAAATGTCTTTAAATCAGAATTTTAGTAAAAAAATTAAATCGGAATTTTAATAAAAAAAATAAAAATGACTAAATTGGAATTTTAGAAAAAAAAATAAAATGTCTTTAAATCAGAATTTTAGAAAACAAAAATAAAAATGCCTTTAAATTGGAATTTTAATTTGACATTTCAGATCGATTAACATTTTTATTAAAAAATATGCATTTGTTGTTTTTTTTTGAATTTTAGTAAAAAAATTAAAAATGTCTTTAAATCGAAATTTTAGTAAAAAAATTAAAAATGTCTTTAAATCGAAATTTTAGTAAAAAATAAAAATATCTTAAATCGGAATTTTAGTAAAAAATTAATAATGTATTTAATCGGAATTTTGGTAAAAAATTAAATCAGAATTTTAATAAAAAAAATGTCTTTAAATCGGAATTTTAGAAAATAATAATGTCTTTAAATTGGAATTTTAATTTGACATTTCAGATCGATTAACATTTTTTATAAAAAATATACATTTTTTTTGTGATTTTTTGAATTTTAGTAAAAGAAATTAAAAATGTCTTTAAATCTGAATTTTAGTAAAAAATAAAAATATCTTAAATCGGAATTTTAGTAAAAAATTAAATCGGAATTTTAATAAAAAAACAAAAATGTCTTTAAATTGGAATTTTAGAAAAAAAAAATAAAAATGTCTTTAAATCGGAATTTAGAAAACGAAAATAAAAATGTCATTAAATTGGAATTTTAATTTGACATTTCAGATCGATTAAAATTTTTTATAAAAAATATACATATTTTTTCTTGATTTTTTTGAATTTTAGTAAAAAATAAAAATGTCTTTAAATCGGAATTTTAGTAAAAAATTAAAAATGTCTTTAAATCGCAATTTAGAAAACGAAAATAAAAATGTCATTAAAATGGAATTTTAATTTGACATTTCAGATCGATTAAAATTTTTTATAAAAAATATACATATTTTTTCTTGATTTTTTGAATTTTAGTAAAAAAATAAAAATGTCTTTAAGTCGGAATTTTAGTAAAAAATTAAAAATGTCTTTAAATCGGAATTTTAGTAAAAAATTAAATCGGAATTTTAGTAAAAAAAAAATAAAAATGCCTTTAAATTGGAATTTTAGGAATTTAGGAATAAAATGTCTTTAAATCGGAATTTTAGAAAACAAAAATAAAATTGTCTTTAAATTAGAATTTTTGTAAAAAAGGTCTTTAAAATTAAATATTTCTATATTTGACATTTCAGATCGATTAAAAATGTTTATAAAAAATTATACATATTTTTTGTTGATGTATGTATGACTCGATGCTACCAAAAATGTTTTTTTGTCTGGGAAACAAAATTTTCATATTTTGTTGCAAGAGTACCGTTTGAATTTTGAGTGATGCTTTTTGAATTTCACTTTCTGTATATTAAGGCTTGTTGATTCATAAAATCAACACAAACATTTTTTATGATAATTTATTTAATTTTTTACTAAAATTTAAATTTCCGTCGTAATAATTTTTGCAAAAGTAAATTTTTAATTTAATTTTTTTTTCTTGATTTTAATTTTTTTATTTTTATTAAAAAAAAATTAAAATTAAAAAGTGTAACATAATACACTTTTTAATGGCGAACATCCTCATACAAAAAAAAAACAATGTCAATATATCAATATATAAAAGATCTATGGATAAATATAGAAACTCTTTGCAAAAGCAAAATAATTTTTTTTCATGATTTTAATTTTTTTATTTAAATGGCGTGAAAAATATTCTTTACAAATTACAAACCAGAATATTAATATTTTGTCTTTCATGCAGCAGTACATGTCGTCCTCACGTATGAGTAAATCAATTTAAGTAGAAACTTGGTAAGAATGACACATGATTTTATTGTAAAGCCTTTACTTCCACAATAAGGTCTATTATATCTTCTACATTTATCCACAGATTTTCTTCAAATTGGTCTCCATTTTTCTTTACGATCTCAGCTATTATGAAACAAAGTACTGTGTTAACTAATTTGTAAAGCGGGATTTTGAGATATTTAACAAAAAATTTAAAAATCACAATTTGTTAATTTTTTCGTCTACAAAGAGGGTCATATCTTCTACTTTTATCGAGAAAAATCAAAATATATATTTTTTAACTCTCTTATATTTTTATGGGATTTTTCGTGGCAGCTAAAAATGCTTTTTTTTTCAAAAAACCAATTTTGGAGACTGTTTTTGGGTACCGTCTCTATGTGAAAGTGAAATTCGCAAAATTTTTAGCCATAATAATTACGTTTAATGGAACATATAAGTGGCTGTGATCGTACTTAAAATGAGAGTACAAATACTAAAAGGTACTTTGACGAAAATAGGAATATTAGTAAAAAATAAAAAAAATCCATAAAAAATTGTTTTGATTTTATGAATCAGTATGAGTAACTCAAAGTACAAAAAATACATTTCTAGGTCTCGGGCACCCAGACTTTTTAAGTAGAAAAATGCCAAAAAAAATAGCAATATATATCTGCCTCGCAAACTCAATTGAATGAGAACAGCGTCGGTCTTAATTTAACCATTTCGAAAATTAAAATAAAAGAAATAAATTCATAAAAAACTTTAACAAATATAACGCGTCTATAACACATCAATATTTTGATAGTAATTGAAATTTCCTTCAAAATAAGGTTCCTTTAAAATCGGTTTAGTATTTCAGGTGTTACAGGCGATTGAATGAACACACCTTTTAAAAAAAAATGTTCTATTTTTTTTCAAAAATACGTATACAACATCTTTATGAGAAGAATACATACACAGACTTACAAAATTGACATGGAATGTCTCATGTGATGAACGAATAAAAATGGCTTGATAAAACACTGAGTCTGCAGTTTTCCTTGGCATCGAACAACATAAATGAATAAGAAGGTCCGTCCGTCTCATTTCAAAAATTGAGCGAGTTTCTTTCATTTACATTTTAATCGCTGTAACTGTCAGAAATCAAAGAGTCGGACCTTCTCATAGATTTATGTTTTTTGCTTGGCATGAAAGAAGTTAATAATTTATACAGAAGTTTCCAATATAAACAAACAAATAGAAAATGGGTCTGATAGGGGCAATTGGATCACTAACCAGTCGATACTCCGTATCATGTTGAGAGCCTTTAAAATGAATATGTCTTTGGCCTTAATCAGAGTACATACTTATGTCAGAGTCAACATAGAAGAAATGAGAATTGCTAGTACTCAACCATATAAAAACCATCGACACAATAAAAATCTATTTGTAAGTTATGAAACGTTTCATAATGAGAGATAAAATGTTTAGATTTTTTCTGAGTACATACTGTTTGGTAAGGAATAAACTAGCAGGACATTTTTAATAGAGTCATGCTAATGAATTCACATTAATTAAAAGTATTTTGAATAATATTTAAAATAAAAATGTTACGAATATCATATAGAAAGAGTGGTTTAGGGATAGTCTCATAAAAATTGCGAAAATAAAGGGTGATTTTTTAAGAGCTTGATAACTTTTTTTTTAAAAAAAACGCATAAAATTTGCAAAATCTCATCGGTTCTTTATTTGAAACGTTAGATTGGTCCATGACATTTACTTTTTGAAGATAATTTCATTTAAATGTTGACCGCGGCTGCGTCTTTGGTGGTCCATCCGCTTAGTCCAATTTTGGCATTTCCACGTTTTTGAGTAACAGAGACCCAATTGGTGCGAACGGCGACGAATCGAAAATTGGTGGTCATCATTAACACTGGCCGATACAGCTGCGATATTTTCTTCAGTTCGCACTCTACGTAAGCGTGTTGGTGGTTTAATGTCCAACAATGTAAATTTGGTGCGAAATTTAGTCACAATAGCCCGAATAGCCGCTTCAGTGGGTCGATTAAACTGACCATAAAATGGAAGCGCGCAATGAACTTTCTTAACAGAGCACGCATTTTGATAATAAAATTCAATAATTTGCAAGCGTTGTTCGTTTGTAAGACGATTCATGATGAAATGTCAAAGCATACTGAGCATCTTTCTCTTTGACACCATGTCTGAAATCCCACGTGATCTGTCAAATACTAATGCATGAAAATCATAACCTCAAAAAAATCACTCTTTACTTAAAAAACTTATAAAGGTTAACATTTTAACGAAGATTGCTACTTGATATAAATCAAAGTCAAATTTTCACATCGTTTTCATAGCAAACATATGATAACATAAATAGGCACAGAACTTTTTCTCAATCTGTTTGACGATTGATTTTCAGCTTTATATTTGAATTATATATATCATTTTGTCAGGATGTAGAACATTTTTATTTGGGAGTGTCTTTCATAATTATCTACAGATTTGGACTAGTCTAATATATGCGCTCAATCCAAATAATAAATAAAAATAAATATAAAGTATATTTTTCAATACACGAAAATAGGAAAATTAGTAAAAAAATTAAAAAATCCATAAAAAATTGTGTTGATTTTATGAATCAGTATGAATTACTCAGAGTACCAAAAATAAATTTCTAGGTCTCGGGCACTTTATATAATGTAAAAACTAAAATTAAAAAAAAGCTGAAACCTTGACTATTTGCGTATCAAGTTGCACATTTCTTATAGTCCTTTCAAAATACCAGTCATATTCCATATTGTAAAGTAAAAGTTACAAACTTTTAGCGAGCACACTAACATTATGCAATTTCAAGCCTTAGAAAAACCTCAGTCAAAACACTAAAACCGTTTTTAGATAATATTTTTATTATCCATTTTGTAATAAATTTCTCTATACTGTTCAAATACATCCTTCTATGAATTTCGTAAAAAATTACGAACAAAATCTACTAAATCCAGCTAAAATCTAACGGACACGCTAATATTATGCAATTCCAAGCCTTAGACCGTTTTTACATAATATTTTTATTATCCCTTTTGTAAGACTTTCTTTATATTTTTTTCTTCAAAAAACATCCTTCTACGAAATTCGTAAAAAATAATGTTGACTTTCTCTTCCAGCGGACACGCTAACATTATGCAATTCCAAGCCTTAGACCGTTTTTTACATAATATTTTTATTATCCCTTTTGTAAGACATTTCTTTATTTTTATTTTTTTCAAAATAACTGCATTCTTCTACGAATTTCCTAAAAAAATCATGCAATTCCAAAACATATCTTCCCACAATTTCTACGAATTCTTAATTTCCGTCCGGTCCGTTTCCATCCTTTACGAAAAAGGATATTAAACACATCCTTTTTCATCACCTTCGAAAGTTTTGCCGGCATGCTAACTGTCCCGCTATAAACGCTAATATTGTGTTAATTGTTAACTTATAATGGACAACAATGGCAACATTATCCTTCGGACATGCAACCCGAGGCCGTAACATTTGCTGTCGCTGCATAGTTACGGCGAAAAAGGGACACTAACTCGTTGTAAACCAAAACAAATAATCACTTTTTGGGTTTTACTGGATTTCGATGGTTGCTTGGTTGGTTAGTCTATGTGCTGGGCTCGCCGGATTTATGAGGCCTCATAAAACATTATCCTTTTTCAACCATACCACACCATACTATATGCACACACCCACAGACTAGCAGAGAGTTAAACACTTTAACTTTATCGCACAGCCCTTTTCAATGTGTACCTTCTTAGCCTTTCGTTTCGGATTCGAGGAATTCCTCGATGATGTACTCGCCCACATCACCGACATTACGAATTTATCTTATCCTTATGCATATCCTTGACAAGTATTTGTCATGTCTTAAGAGTTTATGACTCAACTAACTATCATATGTTGCAGGGCTATAAAGAGGATAAATTTCGCGGAATTTTCGAAATGTATGGATGCAAGGATGGCAAGGATATCTGGTGTTGCAATAACGTAGACGTTTTTATCAATGCTGTAAATTTTATTCCAACCAAAGTAAATGCTTTTAGTTTAACAGCACATCAAGGACATTGCTGCAATTAACATAAATATGTAAAAATCGCTTAATTTGAGTGTTGTTTCTGATTAAGAATCCTCGAAAGTAACCTTCATATAATTATTATGATGCTCTAAATATTTTTAGAGATCTTCTCGTTAAACTGTTGCCTCAAAACTGTCGAAATAAATCGCACTTAAAAGAATCTGAATTTTGGATTTCTTCCCATTAAACTGATGCCACAAATTTGTCCAAATAAAATTTATTTAAAAGAATCTGAATAATTTTAGAATGCATCCTATCAAACTGTTGCCACAAATTTGTTCACATAAATTGCATTTAAAAGAATCAAAGACTCAGAATCATTTTAGAATTCTTTGCGTTAAATCATTGCCTCAAATTTGTCCAATTAAAAACTTTGTTAAAGAACTACAGACAAATTGGGGTTTGTTCAAATTTTGACAAAGTTTATCTAGGACAAGGGTTCGTTTGGACGACATGTTACTCTTTTTGGAAATCCTTAACTTGATTTCTTTTTTCATGTCCTTGGGCTAGTCATACATTGTCCCTTTTCCCTTCTACCTTATTAAAAAAGAAACTTGGGCAAGCATCGTGCACTTTCATAGTAATTAAACAAAAATCTCGTTTTCATTGGTCCATTCCCTTCATTATCCTTGCTTTCAAAGAAGTGGTACAACATCAACCCTACAATTATGGTTTTCATTATTGTCACAAATGTTTAGCGAAAATTATCCCGCTGTTAGAAATCATTTTCAAGCATTGGTTAGAAAAAGTAACCGGTAACCGCTTAATTTTAAATGTGCGTTTCGTCCCGAATTTTTGCAGTTATTGCAGAAATAACAACTTTCCTTGAATATACTTCAAGAAATTTCAAAATATATGATAAAAATAATCGGTAACCGATTAATATTCAAATAATTATGGTCCTATTAATTGTTACAAAGGCGTAGCAAAAGTTATCCCGCTGTTAGAATCCATTTTCAAGCATGAAATACAAAAAGTAATCGGTAACCGCTTAATTCAAATGTGTGTTTTGTCCACTATTTTTACAGGTATTGCAGTAATAACATCTTCCCTTAAATTTTCTGCAAGAAATTTCAGAAATAGCCGATAAAATAATCGGTAATCGATTAAAAGTACCCGGTAACCGCCTTAGTTAAAATGTGTGTTTCATCCAATTTTTAAATTCGACAAAACTTTTGTAGTCAGAACACATTTAATTAAATTTACTTAAAAAAACAGAAGTATGTGATAAAATAATCGGTATCCGATAGATTTTCAACAATTATATTCTTAGAAATGGTCAAAAGTGTTTCGATAAAGTTAACCTGTTCTTGGAATTCATTTTCATGCATTTGATACAAAAAGTAATCGGTAACCGTTTAATTTCAAATGTGTGTTTCATCCAGATTTTTTGCAGATTTTGAAGGCTCTACGCCTTCCTTTAAATGCAATTAAAGAAATTTCAGAAAATGAAAATAAATTAGTGAGTAACCGATTAATTTTCAACAATTTCTTATCAACAAAATTAGCGAAGGTTATCCCGCTCTTAGAATTCATTTTCAAACATTAGATACAAAAAGTAATCGGTAACCGCTTAATTTAAAATTACGTTTCGTCCAGTATTTTTACAAGTTTGTAGTAATAAGACCTTCCCTGGATTTTTTAGATTTTACAGGCTTAACCTATTTCTTTTAAATTTTATTAAAAATATTTCAGAAAGTGTATATAAACTAGTTGGTAACCGTTTAATTTTCAACAATTATAGTCTTTTTATTTGCCACAAATCGGTAGCGAAAGTTTTTCCGCTGTTAGAATTTATTTTCTTGCATTGGCTACAAAAACTAACCGGTAACCGCTTAATTTTAAATTCGGGTTTCGATCAGAATTTTTACAGATGTTGCAGAAATAAAAACTTCTCTTAAATTTACTTCAAGAAATTTTGAAAATATGTGATAAAATAATGAATATCCGATTAATTTTCAACAATTATTACCTTATTTGAAAATTTTGAAAATATGTGATAAAATAATGAATATCCGATTAATTTTCAACAATTATTACCTTATTACTTATCAAAAATGTTTAGAGAAAATTATCCCGCTGTCAAAATTAAGTTTCCAGCATTAGGTACAAAAAGTAATCGGTAACCACTTTATTTTAAATTCGTTTTTCGTTCCGAATTTATACAAATTTTGAAGGCTTAACACATTCCTTTACATTTTATTAAAGAAATTTCAGAAAATGTATAGAAACTATTTGGTAACCGATTAATATTCAACAATTATAGTCTTATTAATCGCCACGAATCGGTAGCGAAAGTTATGACGGTGTTGGAAATCACTTTATTGCATTATATACAAAAAGTAATCGGTAACTGCTTAATTTTAAATGCGCGTCCCGAACTTTTGCAGGTATTGCAGAAATAATACCTTCCCTTAAGTTTATTTAAAGAAATTTCAGAAAATATGTCAAAATAATGGATAACCGATTAATTTTCAACAATTACGGTATTATTTATTAATTTTCTTGCATTATTATATACAAAAAGTCATGGGTACATCCCTTTTGTTGAAGCGGCATTAAAATTTACTGATAAAACATAAAACGAGACCAAGTGGATACTGATTACTTTTTGTCAATAAAGCATCTAATTAAACTTTAAAACCGGAAAATTATTAAATGATCGCTATTCAAAATAATTCAAGGGATTTCATTCGTCCTAATCCTTCTAATATTCGAAAAAGGATAGTAGTATATAAAGGGTGATTTTTTAAGAGCTTGATAACTTTTTTTTTTTTAAAAACGCATAAAATTTGCAAAATCTCATCGGTTCTTTATTTGAAACGTTAGATTGGTCCATGACATTTACTTTTTGAAGATAATTTCATTTAAATGTTGACCGCGGCTGCGTCTTAGGTGGTCCATCCGCTTAGTCCAATTTTGGCATTTCCACGTTTTTGAGTAACAGAGACCCAATTGGTGCGAACGGCGACGAATCGAAAATTGGTGGTCATCATTAACACTGGCCGATACAGCTGCGATATTTTCTTCAGTTCGCACTCTACGTAAGCGTGTTGGTGGTTTAATGTCCAACAATGTAAATTTGGTGCGAAATTTAGTCACAATAGCCCGAATAGCCGCTTCAGTGGGTCGATTAAACTGACCATAAAATGGAAGCGCGCAATGAACTTTCTTAACAGAGCACGCATTTTGATAATAAAATTCAATAATTTGCAAGCGTTGTTCGTTTGTAAGACGATTCATGATGAAATGTCAAAGCATGCTGAGCATCTTTCTCTTTGACACCATGTCTGAAATCCCACGTGATCTGTCAAATACTAATGCATGAAAATCCTAACCTCAAAAAAATCACTCTTTAGTATAAAGGCTAGAGATCATTTTACCATGCTTCATAGGTAGCTTTTGCTTTAAAATGTAATTTCCTTATAATATACAATATCTGTTAAATATTTCAAGAGATTTTATTCTTCAATTTCCTTTTTCATTTTCGAAAACATATTGTATGAAGGACGGTATTTTTGTGGGAATCTACTAATCAAAATTAAAATTTCTTTCATCTTTCTTTTCATTCTACTGGTTGGATCGCTCTCAAACTCTAGTGAGAAAACACAAAATGAGACCTTGCGGTAACAGATTACCTTTTGTCAATAAAACTGCTACTTAATTTATTACAAGAAATTTTAGAAAATATGTAATAAATAATCGGCAAAGGATTAATTGTCAGCAATTATGGCCTTATTGATTGTCACAAATGCTTAGCAAAAGATATAACGCTGTTAGAATTAATTTTAAAGCATTGGGTACTAAAAGTAAAAGTAAGTAACATTTGTGTTTTGTTCAGAATTTTTACAGTTTGTTTTTTCAGGCTTAATAACGTTCTTCACATTTACTTAAAAATCTTAAATATGTGATAAAAATATGAGTAACCGATTGATTTTCAAACAATTATGGTCTTATTAATTTTGACAAATGTTTTTCGAATATTATCCCGCTGTTAGAATTAATTTTCAAACTTTGGATAAAAAAAGTAATCGGTAACCGTTTAATTTTAAATGTGTGTTTTTTTCAAAATTTGTACAGGTTTTACTGACACAAAACCTTCCCTTAAATTTACTTCAAGAAGTTTCAGAATTGTTCAGATAAAATAATCGATAATTAATTAATCTTAAATTTCTCTTTCATCAGTTCAATTTCTAGATTATTTTTTTAAATAAATTATGTAAATTTAATTTAAATATTTCGATTTATATACTTATAATGAACTATAGCACTTATAGCACTGCCTCAGAGCAAAAAATAATCTTTGCGGGAAAAATCTTAAAATTATTGTAAGCGAAAATAATACGCTTTGTTTGTATTTTAAATTTAAATTATAAATAAAAATAAATTATATAAATTTAATTTAAATATACCAATTTATATATTTATAATGAACTATAGCACTTAAATAAAGAGTCGTCCTCAGAGCAAAATATAATCCTTGCGGGAAAAAATCTTATGTAAGCGAAAATAATACGTTTTGTTTGTATTTTTTCTTAAAAAACTGATACAAAACTAATATCCCTTAATAGCTTTTATTTTTTCTTACTTCAATTGTTCTATATTTCATCTGCCAATGATTTGCCATTGTTAAAATTAGTTTATCTTGCTGATTTACAAAAAGTAACCGGTAACCGTTAAACCCCATCATTCGCGCAAACAAAATATTTTTATAGTTTCTCAAACAACATTATTTTAGGCCCGCATTTCCGCTAAATTTCCGTTCCCTTTTCTCAGCATTTCGAAAAACAAACCCTCCGAATTCACATATTTTTCACCAAGAAAAGCCAATCATCACCTGTAAAAATATTATTCCTATTAATTGTTTCATATTTCTCTTAATTACATTCCATTATCCTGTTATAATCCTTATCAATCTACAGGTTCTCTCCCCTTCCCTTCCCGTGGCCAAATTTCAAATTGAGCCACTATTTGACAAGCAAAAACCAAAACCAACGAAACCAACAAGTGCTGCGTGTGAAATTTTCAAAATGTAAACAAACACTTTTCCCACGCGAACGAACGAAAAAAATGTACGGGATCCTGCGAAAAAGGGATCCCGTCACTCTCGATGAGAGAGTATGTGAAAAGACGCTTATCTACAGATCTTCAGTGTGCCGTTGCCGTTGTTGTTGCGAAGAATTTTTATGGAGCGCCTACTTATTAAGGAAAACGGAGCACCGGAGAACCTGTTTGTTTAAAGCGGTACCAGGACAATAACATTTCGTTGCTTTTGTCTGGCGTTTTATTGTCCTTTTTGCAGTTCAACGCTTCTTTTTTAATTCGATATGTTTTGATGATGAGGGAGGATCTGTACACTTAGCAACAGAGTTTTGTTTTGGCGTGGCAAAAAGGTTCCCAGCGTGCAGGGTTATGAGTGGTTGTTGTTGTTCCCTCCTTGTTGGCTTCGAGAGCAGGTACTTAGCCAGTTATAAAAGCGACTGAATAAGTCAGTCAGAAAATAAATGAATTGGAAGCGATGTATGAGTGTACACTGTACATGGAGGAAGAAAAGATCAAATAAAGGACATTTTTGAAATTGAAGCATTTGTATAATTTATGTTTTCGAACTCAGAGAGAAAGCGGCACCTTTAAACTATGCCCAAAGAAATTTAAACATTATGAACTTCAATTAAACATCAATGTAAACACGATCCTTGAGGTAGATAGCAATGCATGCTTGCCAGGTCCTTGAGATAATTCTTGGCTTTGTTCAAAATTAATTGTTGTCCTTTGAAAGAAAGAAAGAACATGAATATATTTGAAATGTAAAGGATATTGGTTAGAGATTCTTTTTGAACAACGATCCTTATGCAATTCCATTGTGATTGGTTTGACTGACACTAAAATCTATTGTGAAAATTCAAAATGAGACTAACCGCTTACTTTCTTTGTTACCAAAAAGAGTTAGTTAGTGAAATGCGGCTGATCACAGATTTTCGAAGTTTCAGAAAGCGGTGCCTTTAAACTGTGATTTTTGCCATTATTAGATTCAAACAACATCAGACAATGAAAGTCCTGGTTTTGTTAAGAAATAATTTTTGTAATTTTTAGAGTGACGGCATTTGATTGATATATCCCTGTAATGGTATATTCTAAAAATGATACAATGAATAACTGTACCACTATTTTTGTGGGAATCTGTTAGCTAATCTACTTTTACAATTTCCTTTTGATGTATCCTTGCCTGCCTGGTTGCTTTGACGTGAAAATCTCCCGAGAAAACACAAAACGAGACCAAATGGTTACCGGTTACTTTTTGCTAATAAAGCTCCTACTTAAATTTAAAAAGCGGAAAATGATTAATTGAACGCTATCCAAAATTATTCAAGTGATTTCAGTCGTCCTTTTCATTTATAATATTCGAGAAACGAAAGGATCGTGTTTGGTAGGAATCTCTTAATAAACTACTTTCACAATTTCTTTATGATATATCAACTAAAAACTAAAAATTTACCGAGAAAACACAATATAAAATGGATTACTTTATCAAATAAATTTCATTTTATTCGTCCTTTTTCATATTCGAAAAAGGATAACATGAATATCTGTACCACTATTTTTGTGGGAATCTGTTAGTTAATCTACTTTTACAATTTCTTTTGATGTAATAACATCTATCTGGCTGCATTGGCCTGGAATTCGGCCGAGAAAACACAAAACGAGACCAAGTGGTTACCGGTTACTTTTTGTTAATAAAGCACCTACTTAAACTTTAATATTTATATTTAAACTTTAATGCATTAATAATTGTCATAGTAAATAATTCAAGGGATTTCATTCGTCCTTTTCATTTATCACATTCGAAAAAGGATAAAAGGAATCTGATAATCGAAATTACTTTCGAAATTTCTTTATAATGTAACCACCTCTCTCTGGTTGCTTTCACGTGAAAATTTCCCGAGAAAACACAAAACGAGACCAAGTGGTTACCGATTACTTTTTGCTAATAAAGCGACAACTTAAACTTTAAAAGCGGCAAATGATTAATTGATAGATATAAAAAATAATGCAATGGATTTCACTCGTCCTTATTATCCATCTAATATTCGAAAAAGGATAGTATGAAAGATCTTTTAATCATGTTACCTTCAAAATTTCCTTACAAAATAATTTTTTTTTTAAAATAAAGATGCAAAATATTTCAAACGATTTGACGTGAAATTCGAAACGAGACCAAGTGGTTACCGGTTACTTTTTGCTAATAAAGTATCAACTTAAACTTTAAAAGTGAAAACATAATAATTAATCAATTAATACAAAATAATTCAAGGGATTCCATTCCTACTTTTCATTCTCATACTCGAAAAAGGATAGTATGAATGATATTTTAAACCAGTTATCATCGAAATTGAATATCGAAATAATTGTTTTATAATATAAATATTCAAATGATTTCTTTTGTCATTTTCTTTTTTCAAATACAAATTCAAATTCTAACATGAATGAGAATAATGATCATAATTTGGTGAGAATCTGTTAATCGATATCACTTTCGAAATATCTTTATGTGTAAGCACATTCCCCTGATTGAAGCTGCGTTCAAATTTACTGAGAAAACACAAAATGAGACCTAGTGGTTACCGGTTACTTTTGGTTAGTAAAGCACTTAATTCAATTTTAAAAACGGAAAATGATTAATTAATAGATACACATAATAAATCAAAAGAATCTAGTCGTCCTTTTCATTTATCATATTTATTTATTATTATTTTCCTCATATAAAGATAGTGTGAAAGATCTTTTAGCCAAGTTGCCTTCGAAATTTCTTTACAAAATATTTTGTTATAATATAAAGATGCAAAATATATCACAAGATTTCATCCTTCATTTTCTGTTTTTTTTTCAGATACGAAAAAGATTGGTAATAAAAATAATTATTTTTTATGGGAATCTGTAATCGAAATTATTTTCGAAATTTGCTTATAATGTCAGGATGTGCTGGTTGAAGCGGCATGAAAATTTACCGAGAAAATACAACTTTACCGGTTACTTTTTGTTATTAAAGTACCTACTTGAACTTTGAAATCGGAAAATGATTAATTAATCGCTATACAAAATAATTCAAGTAATTTTACTTCTCGTATTCGAAAAAGGATGACATGAAATATCTTTTAACCAAGCTAACTTCGAAATTTCATTACGAAATAATTTTTTAATCGAAGTCACCTTCGAAACTTCTTTATGATGTAACCCTGGTCTCATTGACGTAAAAATCTGTCTAGAAAACACAAGGCGAGACCATGCGGATACCGGTTACTTTTTGTTATTAAAGCACCTACTTGACGCTTAAAAAGCGAAAATTGATAATTGAACGCTATACAAAATAAGTCAAGTAATTTTAATTTTTTTAATAAAGCACCTACTTAACCTTTAAAACCGAAAAATTAATAATAGAACGCTATTCAAAATGATTTAAGGATTTCATTCGCCCTTTTCATTCTAATACTCAAAAAAGAATACCATGAAAGATCTCTTTTTTATGAGAATCTTTTAACCAACTTTCAAATTTGCTTTAAAACTATTTTCTATTGTTTATAAATATTTCCTTTTTCAGTCTCGAAGAATTAAAGATCGTATCCTTTCGATATATCATTTTGATATAATCAAATCCGTCTGGTTGCTTCGACCTGAAAATCGAATGAGAAAATACAACAAAAGAGTTACTTAAGTTCTAAAAACTAAAATTGATTAATTGTTCTTCATATAAAAAATGCTAGAGAGTTCATTTTTTATTTACCCTTTCTTCCTGCAATACCTAACCCTAATCACCACGACTTTTTCTTTGAATTTTCCTTCGATACTTTCATATTTTTGCAACATTCCCAACAAATCTCACCTTCCTTATTGTCAAGATCTTTTTGAAATGATTTAAAAGAAAAGGCAGGCAAAATATTTGAAGATATTTTATTCCTCAATTTCCTTTTTTTATTTTCGAAAAAGTATGTTCTAAAGGATGGTATTTTTGTTAGAATCTTTTAATGAAAATCCTTTAGAAATCTCGTTTTGATATATCCACATCCCCTTAATTGCATCGACCTGGAAATCTAATGAGAAAACACAATATGGGACCATGTGGTTACCGGTTACTTTTTGCCAATAAAACACCCACTTCAATTTTAAAAATAGAAATTGATTAATTGCTAGTCATATAAGAAAATCCAAGTGATTTCCTTCGTCCTTTACCTTTTTTTCCTGCAATAATGATCCTTAAACCCCCACTTCTTAAGCGTGTCGTCTTTTTCTTTGAGTTTTCCTTCGATACTTCCACACACTTTTGCCACATTCCCAACAAATATCGCCTTCCTTAGTGCCAAGATCTTTTTTTGAAATGATTTAAAAGAAAAGTGCGCATATTCGGAAAACGAAAACGTAGTAGGTTTTTTTACATTAATTCAATATGGAGAAACCACCCATCACCAATCCACCATTGTTCTTGGCAACAGGAAAAATTTGTTCGGCCGAACACAAAAGGAAAACCAAATGACGAAAAACAAGAAACATAAATAAACTTTCACACGCGTTTCATTTCACAAAATATATCAACACATGTTTATCATGATCATTTCATTCATTCATTTTCATGTATGGATACGCGTCGTCTGCGACTCGTAACATAGGGAGACTTTTGTGAATATCAAAATATTGCCAAAACCAAATGCAGACCCTCCCCTTTTTTCTCATGCCTGTACACACGTTGCACGTTTCCCAAAGACAAGGCAATGCCATTAGGGCTAAGTCGAGAAATGTGTCTTGCCTGACTCCGTGTACTCGCCGAGGCGAGGGTAAATTACTCCACGACTACGTGATTGTTAGAAATCTTTCAAGCGAAATAAAAATTAAAATATTTCTTTTTAATAAATCGTAGACACAAGAGATTGCCAGCTGTCCTTGCAAAGTTTTGTGGAGAATGTCGCAAGAGCAACAAAATAAACCCTTAAACTGGCTTTGCATCAGAAAAAAGGGGCTGATGACCGTAAGTCTGCTAAAAGGTCGTTGTGCTTGAGTTAAAAACAGGGTGATCGTATAGTTTTGTAATAAGAAGTTCGTAGAGGAGGAAATGGATTTGAAAATTGTGATGATTTGAAACATTTTATGTAAATGGTTACCGATTACTTTTTTTAAATAATGCTTATAACGAATTATTTTATACAGGGTATGAATATTGAGGGTAAATAAAATAAAATTAATATAATTTCAGCTCAGAATAGGTTATGCGAAAAGCCGGTTTCGAGGAAATAGGTAAAGAACGGTTAACTCATTTTTTGGTAAACTGAGATGTTAACACTTAAAAAACGGTTACTTATAACAGCAACCTATTTTGAAAGTAACCATTCTAGAAATTCCACTTAATGTGTTCTCAAAAATATTTACAGACGTGACAGAGAATTGAATTTTATCTGAAATATTTCTTGAAACCTTGGATTTTGTAATCGGGAAATATTTCAACTTTCTTTTAAAATTCTAAACAAGATGTTAATAAATGCGAAATTACTTTTGAAATTTATTTATGATGAAACCACGTCATTCTGGTCAAACTGACGTGAAAATCAGCCGAGAAAACACAAAATGAGACCATGTGGTTACCGGTTACTTTTTGTTATTAAAGCTCCTATTTAAATGTTAAAATCGAAAACTTTATAATTGATCGCTATACAAAAGAATTCAATGGATATCATTCGTCATTATCCTTCCAATATTATCCTTTCGAAATTTGTTTATAATCCAAGCAAATCGCTCTGGTTGAAACGGCGAAAAAAATTACTGAGAAACACACAAAATGAGACACAAAATCTCGTTTTGATATATCCGCATCCCCTTGATTGCATCGACCAGGAAATCTAATGAGAAACACAATATGGGACCAAGTGGTTACCGGTTACTTTTTGTCAATAAAGCACCTACTTAAATTTTAAAAGCGAAAACTTAATAATTGTTCGCTATACAAAATAATTCAAGGGATTTCATTCGTCCTTTTCATTTATCGTATTCGAAAAAGGATAGTATGAATAATCTTTCGAAATTGGTAAAATGTGGTTCGAAAACGGTTACTTCTAACAGCAAACTATATTGAAAGTAACCATTTTAGAAATTTCATTTAATATGCTCTCAAAAATATTCACAAAAGTGCCAGAGAATTGAATTTTACCTGAAATATTTCTCGAATGAAACCCATTTTAAAAACATTTTAGGGTTTTGTAATCGTACCGGTTTTTCAACAACACTAATGAACTTATTTATAGAAAATGATCTTATTTTCAACCTTTCATTAGCCAAAGGAAAGTAAATCTTAAAATTTACATATCATTGACTAAAATGCTAAAGGGTGGAACTGTCATTTTTAAATAGCAAAAATAAATTTTACACGCGCTTACGTTTAAGTACTTTAGAAATTCAATATTTTTAATGACAACAACGGCGATTTTTTGGGAACGTGTCATCTGTAATACTAGGTAACAGCCATTATTGACAAGGGTTGTGTCCAGTTTTAATGAGTTTCAGGTAACTAAACAAAAAAATAAAAAAGGTGTGTATTTTTAATTTTCTCGAAGACGTTTTGGCGTTTTGGATTTAATTTTCCGAAATTTTTAAACATTTAATTTTTGGTGTACATATGGTAATTTTCAAGCACTACCCCAGACCAATTGATCCTAGCTCGACAAATGGAGAAAGGAGTCAAACTACCTCCAGAAAAAAGAAAATTACAATGACTATTTTAATAACTTCTCTTGTTTTTCATTTTCTTTAGTTACGACATTTTGCATTTCAGCTCAAGTGATAATCACACATTGTATCTTCAACTCTCTTACACGTGATCTGGAAACAAAAAATCTTGAATTTTTAATGACATACCTTCCAGTTACATTGCATTACAATGTATGGGGATTGCTTGACATTTCCCAGCAGGAAGTTTGTATGAAATTTAAAAAAAATTATTGCATGACTTCATATCCTTTAAGGCTCTTGTGTAAAACCAACCCTTAGCTTTTACACGTATTAATTGCCATTAATAACAACAAATTGTTATGTGTTTCTTAAAATGCATTTTCTTTCATTATTTACAAAAAGTAACCGGTAACCATAAAATCTCATTTTTATATATAATGAAAAATTTGCAAGCATTTTAAGAGGAACTATTTTTGTAATTAGGAATGCATAAACGTTTATAAAATTTAGCGACTAATTGTGATATTTTAACTACTAAAACTTATATTTCTATAAGTAATCGTTTTCGAAAATCGCAATTGCAATTGCAATTTATTTATGATATAACCGCGTCTCTCTGGTTGCATTGATGTGAAAACCTGTCAAGAAAACACAAAACGAGACCAAGTGGTTACCGGTTACTTTTTCTTAATAAACCACCAACGTAAACATTAAAAGCGGCAAATGATTAATTGATCGCTGTATAAAATAATTCAGGGGATTTCATTTCTCCTTATATTCGAAAAATTATAGTATGAAAGTTATTTGTGATATTTTAACTAATAAAACTTATATTTATATAAGTAATCGTTTCAGAAATTCACAATAAATACGTACTATTTCTTTATGATGTAACACCGTCTCTCTGGTTGCATTAACGTGAGAATCTGCTGTGAAAACACAAAACTAGACCAAGTGGTTACCGGTTACTTTTTGTTAATACAGCGCCTACATAAACATTAAAAGCGGAAAATGAATAATTGATCGCTATACAAAATAATTCAATAAATAATAATCCTCAATTTCATTATTTTCATTCGAAAAATGATAGTATGAAAAATATTTTATTCAAGATACCTTCGAAATTTCTTTACAAAATAATAAAAACATGCATCACTGTGACATTTTTATTGAAATATTCTTCCAAATGTATATATGTATAAAACAACAAAATAATTATCTCATAGTTTTTAATAAAATCCAAATAATTCAAAATTAAATTTAATATTTAATACTATTCAAAGAACTACTTGTGGTCTAACATCAACTGGGTAAATGTTAACTCTTAAATATATAACAAATTTGGAATATTTGTTTAAAGATTCTTTTAAATACATTCGTCACCTCGTTCAATTTAAATAACAGCTTACTTTTTGTTGTTTTTTTAATATACATTTTTGAATATTTTTCTTTTCTTTTAAAGATATTCGGTTATTCCATTACGCCAACTATATTCAATTTAAATCATAAATAAAATATAAAAATTAGCTAAGTTTATAAAAAGAAAATATTTCCCATGCTTTTTCAAAAATGTTTATTTACACCCCACAATAAAAAAGTTCTCATGACGGCAAATCAAAGTTTCCAAAATCGAATATCATTCAAAGGAAAAAAACTCCTCAACTTTCATCAAGTGTCCGATTACTATTTGCAAATACTGGAAAATTACTTGTTACTTAAACTAAATGGACAATTTGCAAAGAAATTCAAAACTTTGCCTTGAAAAAAAAACGGACTTCTTAAGCACTACGTACACGTACGTACTTTATTTATTAAAAACCGGTTATTTTTTACGATTTCTATAACCATTTTAGATGCAGAAAAAAAAAATCCCAATTGTTTTTAGCTGTGTGTAATACAATACCACTTTTAAGCCATAATAATTTGCAAAATATTATAAATATGAACGAACGAACATCAATCACACTCATACAAAATGTACTCGGTTCACAAAAAATATATGAAAAATCATAAAACGAACCCTAAGCGACTCCTTACTTAAATGACATGCCTGAACTTATTGCGCATGTCTTTTTAAGGTTTTTAACCTCCCCTTTCTTTTGGCAGCATAAAGCGGTGTCGCTCGAATGCAAAATTATAATTACGAAATTGTTACACATTTCACAAAATTCTATGCCATTCCTTTGCCTTTTTATACCCTCCACCTCCAGGATGGGGGTATACTAACTTTGTCATTCCGTTTGTAACACCTTGAAATATCGACCTGAGACCCTATAAAGTATATATATTCTTGATCGTCATACAATTCTAAGACGATCTAGCCATGTCCGTCCGTCAGTCCGTCCGTCCGTCCGTCCGTCTGTCCGTCTGTTGAAAGCACGCTAGCATCTAAACGAAAGGAGCTAGAACGTTAAAATTTTCCATAAATGCGTCTTATAGTCGTAGATCGGTTGGGATTGAAATGGGGCGAAATCGGCCCAAAGGGAAACATTTTTCCCTCACAAGGACTAAAAATACCCATAATAATCCCTTATATTTTAGCGTATTTAAGCATGTTTTTTGAATATGCCTGTTTATATTTGCTTGATAATGGGTATTCGCATTCCCCTTACAGCAAAAACGTGCACCATAAAGTGATTCCTATTTGTAGGGGGTAAAATGGGGCAAAAAAGGGATAAAAATGGTACATATTAAACGACAACAGCTAGAAACACGAAATTCGGTGTGGACATTCCTCTAATTGAGTAGATACATAATATAAAATAATTTTTTCCAAATTCGTACTTTTAAGGGGTAAAATGGGAATAGAGGGATAAAAATGGTACCAACCAAAAGGCTGTACCTAGAATAATGAAATTCGGTGTATACATTCTTCTGATTGAATAGACAAGTAAAATAAACGGATTTTTTAAAATTCGTACTTTTTGGGGTTAAACTGGAAAAAGGGGATAAAAATAGTACCAATCAAATGACCGTAGCCAACCAAAAGGCTGTACCTAGAATAATGAAATTCGGTGTATACATTCTTCTGATTGAATAGACAAGTAAAATAAACGGATTTTTTAAAATTCGTACTTTTTGGGGTTAAACTGGAAAAAGAGGATAAAAATAGTACCAATCAAATGACCGTAGCTAGAATCATGAAATTCGGAGTATACATTCCTCTGACTGTGTAGATACGGAAAATAAACTGATTTTTCGAAATTCGTACTTTTTGGGGTCAAAATATAAAAAGGGGATAAAAATAGTACCAACCAAATAACCGCAACTAGAGTCATGAAATTCGGAGTATACATTGCTTTGACTACGTAGACATGAAAAATAAAAGGTTTTTTTCCAAATTCGTACTTTCAAGGGATACAATGGGTACGGAGGGATAAAAATGGTACCAACCAAACGGCTACACTTGGAATAATGAAATTCAGTGTATACATTCCTCTGATTGCATAGACACTTAAAATAAACAGATTTTTCGAAATTCGTACTTTTTGGGGTTAAAAAGAAAAAATGGTATAAAAATAGTACCAATCAAATGACCGCAGCTAGAGTCATGAAATTCGAAGTATACATTCCTCTGACTGCGTAGACACGGAAAATAGACGAATTTTTCGAAATTCGTACTTTTTGGGGTTAAAATGGAAAAGGGGGATACAAATAGTACCAACCAAATGACCGCAGCTAGCGTCATGCGATTCGGAGTATACATTCCTCTGACTGCGTAGACACGAAAAATAAACGGATTTTTCGAAATTCGTACTTTCAAGGGATACAATGGTACAGGGGGATAAAAAAAGTACCAACTAAACGAATTCGGTGTATACATTCCTCTGACTGCATAGACACGAAAAATAAAAAGTTTTTTTCCAAATTCGTACTTTTTTTTTACGGCAAAAATTGGTTGAATCATGAAGTTAGGTTATTTTGCCCTTTGCACATGTACGTCTGATATTTGATTTTAAAAATTTGTACTTTTGGAATTAAATTAGAATGGAAGTACAACCAACTGTAGCACCCATTATCTTCCAATATTTATGGTATGTAAGCTTTTTGAAAATATAAATATAAGAATATTTATTTTTTTATTTGAAATCGATAATGGTTTGATATAATTAAAATATTATATATATTTATACAATTATTTTTTCAATATTTGTATTTGTTTTAGTTTGGCTATATTACAAAATTTATATTTTCCTGTAATATTGCTGCACTTCTACGAAAACCGACAACCTCTGTGGAATGCAATCCATGGTGGAGGGTATATAAAGTTCGGCCCGGCCGAACTTAACGCCGTTTTTACTTGTTTATTATCAACATGTGATATCATATCATCCACGAAGACAACCCCTGGTCCCTGGCTGTGCCCTTTATTTGTTGATGTCTCGTTGGCTCACTCACCAGGCATTTGCGTGTGTCGTCACAAGTCTTACACACACCTGGTCACACGCAAGAAATCGTACGACTGGGGGCAAGATACAAGATTTTCAAGTAAGAAAAACAAAAGAACCAGGGGAATATTTTGATATGCTAATTCATTGTTGTTTCAGCGACAAGAAAAGCGGTTGCCGTTCTATTCATAAAATCGGACAAAAAGCAATTGGCTCTAGTGGTGGATATGTAGTTTGTACATTGAAATGATTCAAGGGAAATTATTTTTTTTGTAGGGAATTTAAAATACTAGCACTCAGTTCAAGTAAAATTTTGGTATCTGCCAAATTGCAGAAAAGTAACCGGTAACCATTAAATCTCATTGGTATTATAGAGGGTTATTAAAATATATAAATTACTGCTAGAGGTGTATAAATATAAAAAATAAAATTTTTGATAAGGAATCTTTTGGAATTCATTATTTATACAGCGAAAACATAGTTGTCATTCTATTCATGGAGTTTTATAAAAATTTATAGATTTGGATACGAATAGTATTGATTACAAAATATCTTTCATGTCTTTGTTTAATCGAAAATTTAAAATACTAACAGTTAGTTAAAGTAAAATTTAGCTATCTGCAAAATTGTAGAAAAGTAACCGGTAACCATTAAATCTCATTTGCATAATAGAGGGGTTTTTAAGTATAGAATTTGTTCCTAGTGGTGTATAAATATAAAAAACAAGGAAACCTTCGGAATTCATTGTTTATTGAGCTAAAAATGCTTGCCATTCTATTCATGGAATCTTATAAAAATTGGCTAATGGTGGATATACATTTTATTCATGGAAAACATCGAGGGCAAATTATTGTTTAAAGAAAATTTCAAACACTAGCTTTTAGTTGAAGTAAGCTTTTGTTATGGGCAAAATTGTAGAAAAGTAACCGGTAACCACTAAATCTCATTTGTTTTACATAAGTCTATTAAAGTATGAAATGGGTTTCTGGAAGTGTATAGATATAAAAAACCACAATTTTGGATATGGAATCCTTCGGAATTCCTTGTTTCTTCAGCGGAAATAAACTGATGAAGTGCATGGAATATTATAAAAACACTTACCTAGTTGTGGATATGTATATTAGTCATTGCAAATATTCAGAGGAAATTACTTTTTTATAGAAAATTTAAACTACCAGCTTTCAGTTGAAGTGAAATGTTGTTATCTGCAAAATTGTAGAAAAGTAACCGTTAACCATTAAATCTCATTTGCATTACAGATACCTAGTAAAGTATAGAATTTGTTGCTAGTCGTGTATAAATATCAAAAAATACAATTTTGGATAAGGAATCATTTGATATTCATCTAATCATATTATTGTTCTAATCATCAAATCTTTTAAAAATTGTACAGATGTGGGTATGATTTTTTTTTCATTGAAAACACTAAGAGGAAATTATTTATTTTATAGAAAATGTTAAATACTAACAGTTATTTGAAGTAAAATCTTGTTATCTGCAACGTTGTAGAAAAGTAATCGGTACCCACTAAATCTCATTTGCTTAGTATAAGGTTATTAAAGTATAGAATTGGTTTCTAGAACTGTATAAATACAAATAAGTAAAGAAGGCGTTAAGTTCGGCCGAACCGAACCTTATATACCCTCCACCATGGATTGCATTCTACAAAGGCTGACGATTTTTAGTAGCAGTGCAGTAAGATTACAGGAAAATGTTACATTTTTTAATATAGCCAAACCTAAACAAATAAAAATATTGAAAAAAAATGTTATAAATAAATATAAAATTGTAATTATTTTAAACCACGCCTGATAAGGCAAGGCTACCAATATGCTTATACTATATATATCGAAATAATACTTCAAGTTTGTTCAAAAATTTTATATAAGGCAGCAATCTTCACAATATAGGATTGGGAAACAGTAATAGCCTAGTCACACTGCATGCGAAATCTAGCAGAAATGACATAAGGTCGATTTTTAAATGTCAAATCTGTATGGGATCTGACATTTGTAAATCAACCTTATGTCATTTCTGCTAGATTTCGCATGTAGTGGGACAAGGCTATAAGATAAACTGAATGAAATGAACAATATAAAAACTCTCTAGATCCACAAAAAATTTTAAGTTTTCCAGTTTTTTTTCATTTAGTTCATTAAAAAGCAATAATTTCGATCTGAAACTATATTACACATGTACTTAAAATATTTTAAATTTCAATGGGCATTCAAAATTTTGCTGATTTCTTCAATTTCTGAACAACCGACTACCGATTACTTTTCTAAACTAGGCAAGATAAAAGAATTATAAAAACTAAAAATTATGATAGCACTAAATTACATCAGTTTGGATTAGTTAAAGATCACATCACCTTATTAAAATTTCCAAAAACATATCGAACTTTAGGAAAATATAAATTTCCGAATACATTTTATAACAGATCAAATAAACTGAAAATTTTGCGTAAAAAAATTAACACAAATACTTAAAATTGTTTAGTTTACAATTTCCATTTAATCGCTTTGAAATTACTTGATGTTTTGATTACCCGGTTACCTATTACTTTTCTAAACCGAGCAACATAAGAAAGTTCTAAAAACTGAAAATTAAAGCACCACTAAAATTAATACCTTCAAGACTTATAAACGACTAAAACAGCCCAAACTAAATTCATATTTACCTGAAAATGGCAAAATTCATCATCTAGATCTACTAAAATTTTCAAAATTTCTTGTATATCGCTAAAAAGAAAATTTCGCTATGAAATTATAACACATGTATTTAAAATGTTTAAAATTTCATTAGTCACCCAATTTTTTCCTGATTTCATCAATTTCCGAACAACCGACTACCGATTACTTTTCTAAACTAGGCAAGATAAAAGAATTATAAAAACTAAAAATTATTATAGCACTAAAATACATCAGTTTGGATTAGTTAAAGATCAAATCACCTAATTAAATAGTACAAAAAAATTAACGGAATTTGGGAAATCATAAATTTTCGAATTCCTTTTATGAAAAATCAAACATTTCCGTAAAAAAACTTTAACACAAATATTTAAAATTATTTATCTTACAATATAAATTTAAGAAATTTCAAATTACTTGATGTTTTGATTACCGATTACTTTTCTAAACCGAGCAACATAGGATATTTGTAAAAACTGCAAATTAAAGTACTGATAAATTAATATCTTCAAGACTTATAAACTGTTTAAAACAGCCCAAATTAAATTCATATTTACCTGAAAATGACAAAAATCTCTACATTTACTAAAATTTTTAAAATTTCTTGTATATCGTTAAAATGCAAAAATTTCTCTATGAAACTAAAACACAGGTACTTAAAATTTTTAAAATTTCAATAGGCATTCAAATTTTTCCTGATTTCTTCAATTTCTGAACAATGGACTACCGATTACTTTTCTAAACTAGGCAAGATAAAAGAATTATAAATATTCCAAATTGTAATACCCTTAAAATATATTAGTTTGGATTATGTAAAGATATCATTACCTAATTAAATAGTAGAAAAAAGCCATTGGACTTTGGGAAATCATAAATTATTGAATACATTTTATAACACATCAAGGAAAATCAAAAATTTCTGTAAAACAAACTTAACACATATACTTAAAAATGTTTAGTTTACAATTTACATTTAAAATTTTTCAAATTACTTGATAGTTTGAACAACCGATTACCGATTACTTTTCTAAACCGAGCAACATACGCAAAATCTAAAAACTGCAAATTAAAGCACCACTAAAATTAGTACCTTCAAGACTTTTAAACTAGTTAAAACAAATTAACATTTACCCGAAAAAATACCAAAAATCTTTGTAATTATTATGCATTGTCCTGAAGGTTATTGTGGCAATACCTTCAAACGTTTACCTGCTTTGACCATGATTGGTTGTATGGTTTCTGCCGTCATTGACATTGACCGTCAAATCTGTTTCACATTTAATCATAATCGTTTTATGGCCACCACCAAAAATATTTACATTTACAAAAAGTTACTAAATCACTTTTATTCGTAGGTGACATATGTGCTGCATTCAATATTAGCCACGGTCACATTTACCTAAACAGTTCTTGAGAATTTTGGCGATTGATTTTATGGTTTTATAATCGTCCACAAACGTATACTTATGTCTCACAGCGTTGGCCGGCAACGAAAAAAACCCACAATATTTTTCAATTAACACTTAAAAGGACCGTGGCAAAAGGACGACTACACACACAATTCACTAAGCGTATCGATCCCCCTTTTTAGCATAAATAATGTTTTTATGATGGACTTTAAGCAACATCAATACCAAGCCATGCCGATTTACTCGTGAAAAACACTTGCTGCGTTTCGGTTTTGGTCGCTATGGTTTCGTTGGCGAGATCCTTGTGCTGGCGAGATCCTGCTGTTTTGAGGGATTTCTTTTACGCAGACTAACAAAATCGCCTAATTTGCTGGCAACCACGCTGAAACGATGATGATAACCTGTGGCGTTGATTCCCGCGAAGTTTAGTCCAAATCTCTGGTTGACTTTGAAGAGAGCTCTTTGTTCGATGTTTACCAATATTTTGCGTAGAACCTTTAATGATTGGAATTAGATTGAAATGCGGCAGAGCCAACAAACCAAGTGTAACGAATTGCTGCACCGGGAGATTTCAACAAATTAGCACCTTGTCAGATGGTGGTATTCAAATGTTTACAGGGAACTAGAAAATTCGCGGTGGAGAGACTCGGGTAAATGCAGAGAAGAAAGGACAACTGTGGTGTTTCAAGGACATTTGACACAAACATTAGTTAGCCACAATTTGATAGGCTCTCGGAGGGATTTTAAACTTAAAACGAACATTACAAATCTCAAGGAATACGAAGAATCCTCTCCTCGACATCTTCCTAATATAATCGTAACTCTCATCACGATTTTAAACTAGATTTTTCCATAAAAAAATTCAAATCCTATAGAAATCGCGGTGGAGAGAACTCGGGTAAATGCAGAGAAGAAAGGACAACTGTGGTGTTTCAAGGACTTTTGACACAAACATTAGTTAGCCACAATTTGATAGGCTCTCGGAGGGATTTTAACCTTAAAAATTTCTTCACAAATCTGGAGTCATTGCAAGGAATACGAAGAATCCTTTCCTCAACTACTGGATAATATTGTCGTTGCTCTCATCGCGATTTTAAAACAGATTTTCCCCAAAAAATTAAAATCCTGGATAAATTCCTCGAAAAATCGCGGTGGAGAGTACTCGGGTAAATGAAGGGAACGAAGGACAACTGTAGTTTTTCAAGGACAACGGCCATAAACATTTGTGATCCACAATTTGATAGGCTCTCAGAAGGATTTTAAACTTAAAACGACCATTAAAAATTTCGAGTCATTGCAAGGAATACGAATACGTTGAATCCTTTCCTTAACATCTTCATAATAAAACCGTGCGACAATTTTACATTTATTTTTTTGGGACCTGAGCCAGACAATATACATGTTTAACTAAAGATCGTATGTGAAAAAGCTGTTTACTCAATTTTTCATTTGGTGATCGTTTCTCATTTTTCTATAGGACTTTTAATTTCCAAAGGATACAAATGTTTTGATAATTTATTTTCATACTTTAACGAGTCGTACAACGTCGACATGGGTATCAAATGAAAGAGAAGACTATCTACTAAAAATATTTTAAATATAATGCTTCTATCTGTATTAGTTTGGTATTAACAATATTTTTAATGTTCCGCCCTAATTTATTTAGTTTATTCATCTTTTACTATTTAAATGGGGGAAAACTTGAAATGGTTGTCAATGCTAAACTAATATAGAAAGAGGTACGGATTTTTTAGTATTTTTAACATACATTCCTCGCTTTCATTTGATAGCCATATCACCTATGTATGGCTCTTGAAAGTATGAAAATAAATTATTAAGACAAATATATCCTTTGGACTTTTAGTTTCCAAAGAATACCATGTTTTGATAATTTATTTTCATACATTAACGAGTCGTACAACGTCGATACGGGTATCAAATGAAAGAGAAGACTAACTCTTAAAAATATTTTAAATATAATGCTTCTATCTGTATTAGTTTAGTATTAACAATAAATTTAATGTTCCCCTTATTTATTTAGTTTATTCATCTTATACTATTTAAATGGAGGAAAACTTGAAATGGTTGTCAATGCTAAACTAATATAAATAGAGGTACGGATTTTTTAATATTTTTATCATACATTCCTCGCTTTCATTTGATACCCATATCACCTATGTATGGCTCTCGAAAGTATGAAAATAAATTATTAAGACAAATATATCCTTTGGAAATTAGAAGTCCTGTAGAAAGGAGAAAAGATCACCAAATGAATAACCGATTACATAGATTTTCTACATATTGTCTCTAGTTTCATATGTCGCACGGTGTAATCGGATTTCGAATTCTGATAAATTCCAATTTATTGCAAGGAAATGTGGAAAAGTACTTTAACGAAGATTCATCACAAATTTCAAATCATGCGAAAATTATTATTCATTGCAAGGTAGCCATTCTAATAACGATTTGATCCACAAGCCTTAAAAATTCCGAATCCTGCAGAAAATCCAATCAATTACAAAGAAACCATTCTGAGGGTCCTTCCATTCATAACTTGATAATATAATTATGAGTCTCATGAGGATTTGAGTGCTGAGTCTTCTCGAAAAAAAATCAAATCCTGGAACCCCGCTTCTTTTAAAAATTTCAGATCCTGTAGAAATTCCAATCCATTGTAAGGAAAACATGCAAAGGATCCTTTCTTCCACAACTTAATAATAATCATGTCTCTCATAAGGATTATAACCCAGAAGCTTCCCTTAAAAATTTCGAATCCTGAATAAATTCCAATTTATTGTAAGAAAACAATTCTAAGGATACTTCCTTCCACAACTTAATAATATAATCATGGCTCTCGTAAGAATGTCAGTCCAGAAGCTTCCTTTAAACATTTCGAATCCTGAAGAAATTAAAATTTATTGAATGGAAACCATTCCAAGGATCCTTCCATTCACAACTTAATAATATCATCATGACTCTCATAAGGAATTTAGGCCAGATTCCCCCAAAAAAATCCTTAAAAAATCCAAATCCTTAGAAAATGCCTATTCATTGCAAGGAATCCATTCTCTTAATAATTTGAGCCCTCAAGCTTCCCTTAAAAATCGAATCCTGCAGAAACTTTGCAAGAAAACCATTCTAAGGACCCTTCCCTCCACAACTTGATAACATAATCAGGGATCATAAGGATTTTAATCCAAAAGCTTTCCTTAAAAATTTCGAATCCTTCGAATTTTTATTCATTGCAAGGATTCTCATAATGATTTCCCTTAAAAATTTCGAATCCTGAAGAAAATGCAATTATAAGGAATACATTCTGAGGATCATTCCTTCCACAAATTGATAATATAATCGTGGCTCTCATAAGGATTTTATCCCAGTTTCTTCTCGAATCCTGAGGAAATGTCTATTCATCGCAGGGAATCCATTCTCATAAGGATTTGAGCCCACAAGCTTCCTTTAGAAAATTTGAATGCTGCAGAAAACCATTCTAAGGACCCTTCCCTCCACAACTTGATAACGTAATCAGGGCTCTCATAAGGATTTGAACCCAAAAGCTTTCCTTAAAAATTTCGAATCCTTCGAAAATTTCTATTCATTGCAAGGATTCTCATAATGATTTCCCTTAAAAATTTCGAATCCTGAAGAAAGTGCAATTCATTATAAGGAATACATTCTGAGGATCATTCTTTCAACAAATTGATAATATAATCGTGGCTCTCATAAGGATTTCATCCCAGATCCTTCTCGAATCCTGAGGAAATGTCTATTCATTGCAGGGTATCCATTCTCATAAGAATTTGAGCCCACAAGCTTCCTTTAGAAAATTCGAATCCTGATTAAATTCCAATTTATTGCAATGAAATCGTTCCAAGAACCCTTCCTTCCACAACTTCGTATCTTTATCATGGCTCTCATAAGGATTTGAGCCCAGATTCTTCTTTAAAAATTTTCGAATCCCGAGGAAACGCCAATTCTTTGCAAGGAATCTAAGAATTTGAGCCCATAAACTTCCCTTAAAAATTTCGAATCCTTCAGAAATTCGAATCCTGCACTTGATAATATCATCAAGGCTCTCATAAGGATTTTATGCCAGATTCTTTTTTCCAAAAATTTCGAATCCTAAGGAAACGCCTATTCATTGCAAGAAATCCAAGGATTTGAGCCCAAAAACTTCGATTAAAAATGTCGAATCCTTCAGAAATTCGAATCCTGCACTTGATAATATCATCAAGGCTCTCATAAGGATTTTAGGCCAGATTCTTCCCTCAAAATTTTCGAATCCTAAGGAAACGCCTATTCATTGCAAGAAATCCAAAAACTTCCCTTAAAAATTTCGAATCCTTCAGAAATTCGAATCCTGCACTTGATAATATCATCATGACTCTCATAAGGATTTTAGGCCAGATTCTTCCCTTAAAATTTTCGAATCCTGAAGAAATTCAAATTTATTGCAAGGAATCCATTCTAAGGACCCTTCCTTCCACAAGTTGCTTAATATCAGCATGGCTCTCATAAGGATATTAACACAGAGGAAATAATTATTGATTGAAAAGAATTCAAGGATTTAAAGCCAGAAACTTCCCTTAAACATTTTCGAGTCCTGAAAAAATGACAACTCATTGCGAAGGATCCATTCTGAGTATCCTTCCTTCCACAACTTGAGAATATAATCACGACTCTCGTAAGAATTTTAGTTCAGAAGCTTCCTTTAAAAATCGAATCCTGGAAATATGCAATTGATTGCAAATAATCCAATCTAAGGATCCTTTAAGGATTTTAATCTAGAATCTTCTCACAAAAATTTCGAATCCTGAAGAAATGTCTTGGAAGCTTCCTTAAAAATTTCGAATCCTGAATAAATCCATTCTAAGGACCTTTCCTTCCAAAATTTGGATTTGAAGCTTCTCTTAAAAATTATAATCCTTAAGAAATTTCAATTGATTGCAAATAATCCATTCCAAGGACCCTTTCTTTCACAACCTAATAAGGAGTTTAACCCAGAATCTTCCCACAAAATTTTCGAATCCTGAAGAAATGTCTATTCATCTCATGGAATTGGATTGGAAGTTTCCTGATTAAATCCTTTTTAAGGACCTTTCCTTCCACAATTCGGATTTGAAGCTCCCCTTAAATATTAGAATCCTTAAGAAATTTCAATTGATTGCAAATAATCTTTTCTAAGGATCGTTTCATCCACAACTTAATAAGGATTTTACCCCAGAATGTTCTCACAAAATTTTCGAATCCTGAAGATATATCTATTCATCTCATGGAATTGGATTGGAAGCTTCCCTTAAAAATTTCGAATCTTGAATAAATCCATTCTAAGGACCCTTCCATACACAATTTAGATTGAAAGCTTCCTTTGAAAATTCGGAATCTCGAAAAAATCCAAATCATTGCAAATATCTATTTGTGGAAGGATCCTTCCTTCTACAACTTGATAAGGATTTTAAAACAGATTCTTCTCAAAAACAATTTCGAATTCTGAGAAAATGCCTATTCATCCCAAGGAATTGGATTTGAAGCTTGTCCTTAAAAAAATCGAATCTTCAATAAATTCAAATTCTTTGCAAGGAATCCATTCCGAGGACCCTCCCTTACCTTGATAGCAATCATTAGGATTTGAACACAGATGCTTCCTTCAAAAAATTCCGAGTCCTGACCTGAAAAGAATCCCTCAAAGTAATTTCCATAATTGATTGATATTATCTCTAGTATAATACACGTTGGCTCGTTCCATAATTTTAAATTATGTACTTCCTCCTCTCGCCTATACCAAGTAACCCTTGGGTACA
Source organism: Polietes domitor (assembly GCA_947397865.1). NCBI lineage: Eukaryota > Metazoa > Arthropoda > Insecta > Diptera > Muscidae > Polietes > Polietes domitor. The sequence continues at coordinate 139,061,367 of OX377622.1, read as the reverse complement.
AATTATCTTCTCTCCCCCCCTACTCGCTGTACAGGACTATGAACAAAAATTTGACACGTTCCATAGAATGAACTTAAGTGTGTCCTTTTTCCCTTTGAATTATGTACAATGCCTCAATATCACCTCAACAAACACAAAAGGCCGACGACAACAGGAAAAATACGTTACAAAACTGAATAATAGAATTTCTAAAGAAATTACAACAAATGTTGAGTCGCTGAGGGATCAATCAATGAACTGCAACCCCCAATTAACAGGGAAAAAATGTTGAGCCAAGGATATCCTGGCAACCTTAAGAACAATGGAAAATTGCGCCAAACATTGTAAGTGAGGGAGAATGGAGACGAACAGAGGTAACAACTCACGATGAGCTCACTGTGGTCTTTCTCTCTTTCATTCTCTCTTACATTCGATCGAAAGGTAAGCTATGTCTGCTTTGAGAGCAAAGAACTGCAAAGAGAGTTTCTGGAGTGAAACTCACAACTGTCTCATTCCGAGCATGAACTCAAAATGAGCACGCTCACTCTTTCTCTCTCTCTCTCTCTTTCTCCTTAACACTCTTGCCTACCTCTTGAGTTTGTCGTTAAGAGTAACTTCTTAAACATCTCACAACTCCTGAGTCCTTTTCTCTGTCCTGTCTCTCTCCATCCCTCTCTCGCTCCTATTCTCTCCCATGCCCCCGTTACTTAACAAGGAAGCACAGAAGGCAAAAAAAACGTTACATTCCCTTACGCAAAACCTCCACTTCCTTACAAGATCCTGATCCCTCCAACAACATTGCCTGTGCTTCTTCATGATCACATCATTTTGTTTAATGTTTATCAAAACGAAGGACCGGTGTTACATATCCTGTGAATGTGTATGTACATGCGCACTCATATCTCCATGTGGCACGCGCCACAATCGATTGACGCCAGATGTTTTTTAGGGACGACTTCGGAGAGGCCAGAAAATGACAAACGTTCTTTGGGCGCCTTTCTTTTCAAAAATGACAGTTTTTTAAATTAATTTTCCGTGTTGTTGTTTTTTGTGTCAAGGATCCGTGATCCCTGTAATGTAAAAATGTCAAGGTTGTGAATTTCAAACGGAAAATTTCGTTTATATTGTAATTATTTCGAGAAATTGCAGAATCATCAAACTCTGGGAGGAGACATAACGGTTGTAGATCAATGTTTTTGTGACAGGAAGTTTGGAATGATCGACGAATATTGCTTTTCAACACCTTCAGATTACAACCTTCGAAATTGATTCGAAATTTTAAATCGACATCATTTTGAGAGCAGTCATTAGATTCTCTTCACAAACTTGATGAAAATAAATTCTCGGCAAAGAATTGAGTGGAATTGTACAAACGCTGGACTAATAATATACAGGCTTGCCTGATGTGTGATTTTATCTCCAACTGTGAGGATTTTTAAAAGGACAAAAAATATTAAATGGACATAAGGATTTTAGTGGGGAGTTTATATTTCTTTTCGGGAATTTTGCGCTCAAAATAAAAAAATTAAGTTTAAATGTGATTTTTTGATATTCGGCCTATATTTTTAATTTATTATTTAAATATTTATTTGAGAATATCGAGCTTGAATTTTCAATATTTAAATAATAAAATAAAAAATTAATTTTTAAAATTGTCACCAACAGCAATATCAATGAGTGTATGAAAACTAATTTAAAAAAAATAAATAATTTATGTTAAAAATGTTGTACTTAGCCTGGATAATTATCCAGTGTAGGTCAAATTTATGGTTAACGAGGTTAAGTCCAAAAAAGTCAAAGCAAAATATTTTATTTTTTTAAATTTGTTTTGATACAAATATTTATATTGTAGTTGGCGATAATGTGAAAAAAAATATATATTTTTTTGTTTTGAGTATAGACTTAACTTGTGATGAATTAAAGTAGCATTTTTACATTATTTGAATTTTTAAATTTAATTTCGGTTATTTAATACCTTTTACTTAATTTACTTGGTGCGATTTTTTAAACGCAAATTCGGCAAGTGAGTTGTGCTTCTCGTTCGTTTGTGAGAATCATCTCCTTATAGAGGCCGGGTTTGATGTTGAAAAGTCGCTCCGAAGCCACTTGAAAAGACTTTTGACATGGTCAAAATCATGATCGTGGTAGTCTGCAGCCAAGTAATAAATGTCACCATGCCATTTGTAAATAAATTTGCATTCTATTAAATATAGAAGCAAAATGGTCTCAAGCCAGGACAATATCCCAGTTCAAATCAAATTTCTTTTTATTTTAGAAATTTACTCATTTTTTAATTATTTTAAAGACGATAAAACACTCACATACGCAGCGTACCCTAACATATTTCAAATGATGCATTCGAGTTACTGCTGTAACAAACAAATTACTTTGCTGTCGTAACATAACTCTATATTAACGTTCTTGTAATGGCAAAAAGCCCTAATATTCCCTGATTGTTAACAACTGAGCAAATCATTAAAGTTTTGTGATTATTTTGGTTGAATTCTTCGAAAAATAACCTTTTTGTATTTAGGGATCATTGGGGATTTTTCATGGCTGCATCGGGGACATAGCATAGACATTAAGAATCTCAAATTGTTCAAAGGGAATATTTTTGCAACTTTCCGCGCAAGTAACTTTAATATTTGTATTCTCATTGTAGACATATGAGTCCGATCACATGTTCCTCCTAGACGTTTCATTAAAGATAACTATTACGGCTGCAAATGTTGTGAATATAATTCTCACAACGGAACCAGTGGTTTTGGAAGGGTCTCAAAAATAAAAAAAATAAAAATAGAGAACAAATCTGGAAAAATATTGTTAAATATTTTTTTTTTAAAGAAAAAATGACAATATGTAAAAAAATCTATGGATATATATATATATAAGTTATGACCCTCTTTGTATACGTAAAATATTAAAACCCTTATTTTTTATTTTTTGGTTAGATAGCTCAAAAACCCATTTACAAATTAGATAACAGAATATTTAAATATTTGTTATCTGGGATCTTAAAATAGAAGACGACGCATATTTGCAGAAAATCTATGGATAAATGTTTCCACAATAAGGGTCATAATTTCTACATCCATAGATTTTAAAATAAAATATTGCTTTAATCTAATTTGTAAAGGAAATTTTCGCACTATTTAACCAAAAATTTAAAAAATGTCATATTTTAATCTTATGCGTCTACAAAGAGCATTATAATTTCTACATTTATACATAGATTATCTTTCAACTGACCTTGTTTGTTTTTCATTAAGATCGCACCTGTTATAAAATAAAACTAAACATAATATCTAATTTGTAAATGTTTAAAAAATCATATATCTTTTTTAAATCTTTTGCGTCTTATTTATACGTCCTTATTTATACATAGCTGTTTTACATATATACTACGATTTCTTTGTTAGAATGTTTGCTATTAAAGAACAAAACAAAATATTTTTTTCTATTTTTTATGTTTTTTTAAAATTGTTTTTTTTTTTTTTTCAAAAAACAATCTCCCAATTTGTTCCTAGATCCCTAGACCACATTCCAGCTAGAGAACATATACTTTTTAAAACCTTCTAGACTTTCTGAAGCAATAAAATATAGAATTTTTAAGGTATTTTTAAAATAACTCGTCTGAAATGGCAATTTTGCAGTAAAATCATGAAAACACGAAAATTACATAAAAACGTGGACACTTTCTTGAATTTCGCACAAAGGTTATGAAAAATACAAACAAACTAAACGAATTGTGCCAATTTCAAGATTGTGTAGTGCTAATTTCGCTAACGGACACCAAATTGTTCGGAAAATTTTCATTTTTATTAACCGATACCACTTCGTGACATTCGACTAGAGCTATATCTTATGAACTTTTTTCAGAGTTACCATTTTTTTTGTACATATGTAACAAGTATTATTCAAAAGAGAAACAACAAATTCTGTAACTTGGATCTACGTAGGAAATCGAAACTGTAAAATACTGTAATTATTTGGTTTTTTGGAATTAAAATTTCTAGTTGTTTCTTCTTGCATTTCATCGAATTCAAAAAAGCTGTATTTGTTATTCGAATATATTTAAGATTATAAAAATGAAGAAACATTTCCAATTATTTTTTATTTAATCGGAATATGCGTATAAAGATTTTGAGTAAACATCCTGTTACTCATGTCCTATATAAATTAAAATCCCCAAAACTCTTTAGACATCCTATTTAGACCCATACTTTGTCAAAAAGCATATCCAATTTTCTGCATTTATCATAGAAAAAATGCGGGACTGAAGGGTTTATCGCCGAGGAATTTGATCGTTTTTGTGTAATATTTCTTCAAAATATATATCGAGGGCTTATATTCAAATGTGGCTATGAACCATTTTCTCGAAAATGAGTTTTTGATGCCAAACTATTCTCAGATTTGGATGTCATCTGTCATATAAATTTGGAAAAGATTTTTTTCTAAAGCCATTTTTTTAATTTTCTGATTTGGGTATTCCCTCGCACGTTAGTTTGTGACTGCATAAGTGGCTATGAACATAAAAATAATAGAAATAAAATAGTTCAACAATAAAACCGAAAGGTTATAATTCGCTACATCGATTTTGTTTAAAACATTTTTCTAGAATTAGGACATATCGTACTATCAAATTCCATCATTTCGCGTTAATAGCATAAATAGGAAAAATGGTGGCTGTAAAGTCAAAAATTGTGAAAAGTATATTAAGAAACACCAGCGTAACTTTTTATTATATTGAGAATACCAAAATATTTTTTTGGCATGTGATGCTGACTTCATGGGGAATATTTGTGTATGAAATATAAGGAATTGCAACGGCGAATTTTGGATTTTTCATCAATTGCAGCGATTTTCGCGACTGGCTACATATATGTTACAAGCGACCAATCTGACGGATGACGCTGGAATCTTTAAATTCGCTGTGAACATCACAGAAAATGCGTTTTCTATACAATATCGACAAGATTTCATGAAAAAAGTTATGGAGGTTACAATAAATCTTATTCTTATTTCAACATTCATAGTGCTCAATTTTAAACATACAAAAGTGGCTATGAACCATGAAACCGCGAATAATAGGAAATTTCGAAAACTTTTTAATCGTAGCAATTAGTAATCCGTTTTAGATTAAACTGTAGAAGAACGATTAATAATTTATCTTCAAATTAAGGAGAAAATCGGTTTTTTCGCTCTCCTGAAAAGGTATGTTTTTGTTCATAGCCACTTATGAATATAAGCCCTCGATATGTATCTACGTAATTTCAAGCAACTATATAAAAAAAAGTGCTACACTTAGAGAACAAGTCTGTTTATAAAAGCAGCGATAGGCTGATAGGCAGCAGACATTTTTCTGTTATTACAGCTGTTTTTTTGGCATAACAGCAGTTTTCTGCAATCTTACATCACCATTCACACTGCTAATGAGTTTGCAGTCTGCTAAAATTGGCTGTTGTTAATTAATATATAAACATAGATAAGCGTTCATAAGGGAGTTTAGCTCGAATTTTCTTTTATATTAGCTTAGAACAATATGCGTATCATATATATTGCTAAAACAGCTGTTTACCATCTCAGCAGATACAAATCTGCTGTCTCTTTTTTAACAGCAGTAAATCTGCTCTTTCAGTAGACTTTCTGCTTTCTTTTGCTGACATATTCCTTTGAGTGTACTGATAGATGGATTATTGAAATGCAATTTTGCCGAAAATATCTGTCGGACGAATGTATCAAAATATTTCTCGAAGATCCTAGCAATAAAATATGAGTGGTTTCCAAACGCTCCAGTAAAAATTTCCTAAAATGTTGGAAAATTAACTAAGTATGGGTAAAGTTTCCTTCTTTCAAAGCCATAGTAAATAGTTCATTTACTAGAAAAAGGGTAGTAGATTTGCTTAAAAACATTTCTTTGGAACTAATAAAAAATTCTTACAATTGACTACATTCAAACTTATGTGGAAGAATATTTTCAAGGTTTTAAGTGAGAAAAAAATCTGAAATTTTTTGTATGGAAAAAATTCCATTTAGGAAATTTTCCTTATGGTAGAGGTGTCATGAAACTTTTAAGAAATATTTCATGTTGTCATTTTTTGTATCAGTTTTGCATACTCTGAAGCAAAACTATTTGTTTGATTTTTAGTTAAATTGAACTTATTTTAACTTCACCTTTTTTTCCTTGTATAAAATAAAATTTTCCTCAGTTTCAGTAAAAATTTACTCGTTTTGAGGAAAAAAATCAGCAAAATTGTCCTCACTTTGAGTAAATATTTATTTGATTTGAGTAAACATTTACTTAGTTTTAGGAAATTTTCAGCAAAATTTTACTAAGATTTAGTAAAAAATTACATAGTTTTAGGAAAATTTTGCTTAAATTTAGTAAAAAATAATTGGTTTTAGGAAAAATGTACTTAGATTTAAGAAAATTTCAGCAAAATTCTACTTATATTTAGTAAAAATGTACTTGGTTTTCCTAAATTTTAGTTAATTTTAACTCATGATAGGGTTAACTTTTTTATGAGTGTAGATGAAAACCAAAGTCAAAGACATACATTCGTTGCGAAAGTTCTGACGAAATGGGGCAGCGCCCATCGAAAGTGTGCAGTTAACTTTTAGCTGCAACAATAAGTGCCTCACTTTGCCTTTTTCCTAATTTTGGGTTCTGCTGAAGACTTCAGCACAAATAAAACAAAAACCAAAATAAATGACAACACAAAATCATTTGTTTCCCAATTATTGGGAGACTGCTCCAAAACCAGTGTTTCTATGTAAAAATGATATTCGCAACATTTGTAGCCATCATAAGTATCTTTAATTGAAAACAGGTATGATAGGACTAATATTTCCAAAATGAGAGTACAAAGGTACCTTAGCCAAAAATTGGAAATTTAGTAAAAAAATTGTTGGTTTTGTTTTTAAGAAACAGAACCAAAAAAAGTAAATTTTTTGGGTTCGAACATTTTTAATTTTTTGTGATATAGCCTTGAAACTATATCACTGTCTGACAGTCAATATTACACTTGAACCGGATGATATACGTCTGAAACTATAGACAGAAAAGCGTTAATTGACATTTTTAGATTTTCATTTTCTCATCCTGTTGTCCGTTAACAGCACTACAATGTTCCAAAGGATACATTTTTTAAAAAATTATTTTAAAAACTTAACGCTAAACTAATGCAGATAGAAGCATGGAATTTAAAGTATTTTTAGCAGATATTCTCCTCTTTAATTTAACACTTATACCTGTACCTATGGTAAAAATAAATATTTAAAATAATTTTTGAAAAATTATATCCTTTGGATATTTTAAGTCCTGTGAAGAGGCAAGAGGATGAGGAAATGAAAAACTAAAAATGCCAATAAACTCAAGTTTGCCTATAGTTTCAGACGTATATCAACCGTTTCAAGTGTAATGACTTTTTCAAAAATGTTCGTATTCAATTGATTATTTCTAGGCAGGTCTTTGTCTATAAATGCTACTTTTTGGGGATAGAATATACCAGAATATCCTCCCTCGGAGTATAATCTTCTCTTTAAGTAGTCAAGGGCTTTCGACCGAGGTCTTCTCGTGGAAGGACTTTTTGGGTGAAAATATATCAGAATGTCCTTCCTCAGAATTTAATGTTCTCCTTAAATAGCTTATGGGCTTTCGATAGAGTTTTCACTGTTTATTTATTATTCAGCAGGATCTTCAGTATATCCATAACTCATTTTCGCTTTGACAGGTGAATAACTTCCTATTGAATTAGTCTTCTCATAAGTTTATTCCTTTAGAAATTATACAATGTCCTTGGCTAGGTTCTCACGTTATCCTTGAGAAATATGGCTTATTATATATGCGAACAAGTACATTCATACACAACACACAGTACAACAATAAGCAAACCCTGAGAATATTCATTACAGCATGAAATCGCCGATCGATAAACCAACCAAATGAGACAGAGAAAAGAAACAAAACATTTGAATAAAAAGCAAACGCACAAGAAAAACCAAAATCAATTATCAACCTGTGAAACCAAGACAGACAAAATCAAAAACAGAAACAAACCAAACACTCCACAACGATTTTCCCAGGACATGATAATGAATGCTTAAGGACAAACCGAATAGACTCACTCACTCACTCACTGAGTAAGGATAATGCATAATCAAGCAAAAATCATTAATACTTTCAAATAAAGACGATACGATATCAATGCAACAACACATACACACACACTTCCCAACCCATAAAAAGGAAAGGAATCCTTACAATGCATTACGAAAAAATTCTCACAAGATTTCAATCATCCAACATACGGAAGATGCTGTGGGAATTTTTGAATTTGCACCCATATTGAATATGCATCCATGCAGCAGCCAAGCAACCTGCTCGCCACTTTCGAAAATGCACCCAAGAAAATTACACACAGACATGCAGATATCGAGCAGAGCAAAGCAGAGATGCATATTTGAAAAGGATCCTTTTACGACTCTCGACAACAAGTTGCTGACAACAAGATAAACACCTACAAAATCAACCACCATCACCATCACCATCACCATCACATCAGCATAAGGATAAGGACGAAATAAGAAGGAACGAAGGCACAACAACGACACCAACGAAAATGACTCGTCAAAGGACTAAAGTACTGGTGTCTGAACAGCACCTGTTAGAGAAACAAGGATTTGTAGTGGAATCTGGGCAAGGCCCAAGAAATCCAATTCCCATCGTTAGGCATGCACAACTCTCAGACACAAACTCGCACACACACATACACACACACACAAATGAACTATTTTCCCGAAGAAGCAGAAAAGGATAGAGGAGGAGTTTGAAATTGACGGAAGTTGATCACACTTCTAACGTGCGAATAAATAAAACGATCTCCTCGAATTTCAAAGGAAATTTAGATTTCAGTTCATTCGATCCTTTTCTGCACAAAAATCGAGAGCAGGTCACTGAAAGAAAAAAAGAGCAAAAAATAAAAAAAGGCAAAAACGTCTTCGCTATTGTTTAGTTTGTCGTCGGCGTCGTCGTTCGCAAAAGACAATAACCTTTGCCGGTAGCCCGGCAGAAAACGGAAGTCAATTCAAAAGTAAGCAACCAACGATTTCCGTTCTGATTCCTTTCAACAAGAATGAAATCTCCGGGCAAGGAAGTTAAACCGTTTTGTTTGTTTGTATCACAACAAGTGTGAATACATAATTAACAGGTTTATGTCCTTTTAAACGGGAACACACACACCACTCACACTCCCTCTCTCTTACAAATATAATATTCGATTCTCTTCTAAATTGTGTCGGAGTTTTTTTCGCTTCCATTTGATGTCCTTTGATTTTTTGTTTTGTGAATTTAAATTTCAAGAATTCCTTAATTGTTTGGAAATAAAAACTCGGTTTTCTAGTAATTTTGTCTTCTATTTTCTTTTCAATAAAACAATTACGAAGGCGTTTTAGGGTTTTGTCTTTGAAAAATCAAAGTAGGTTTGAGATTGTAAAGACAATGAATAAAATATAGTTGAAATAGGTTGAAATTCTAGAAATTCAAATTTTTTGTTTGCCTCCACTTTCATTTCCGGTTGGAAATTTTTAAGGTTTTACTTTGAAAGCAACGAAAATCCAATAGAAATTGAATGGAACGTTTCATTGTGTTAAATGCGAGCACTTCCCCGAAAAAAAACTATCATTAACAAATAAGTCAAAAATAAAATTATCCAGAACTTACAAAACCATTCATCACGAATTACAGTAAGTCTAGCAATTACTCAAAGTCATGCGAAGAGTTGCAAAATAACTACTTACGCCCACGCTTTCAATAGCCAATTATTTTTGTCATTACTAGTAAGTCATACTATACTATGCAACAAAAATTTTGCGCCCGAGAAATAAAAATGCATTTTTCATAAAATCAATACAAATAATTTTGTGTGGATAATTTTTTTCGTCGAAGATACCTTTAAATTAAAAATATTTAATCTCATTTTAGAAATATAAGCGCGATCACATCTGTTTCTATGTTCAATTAAAAATTCTTTTTTTGGCACAAAAACCCAAATAAATAAAAACAAGTAAAAACGGCGTTAAGTTCGGCCGGGTTGAACTTAATATATCCTCCACAATGGATTGCATTCCACAGAGGATGTTGATTTTCGTAGAAGTGCAGCAATATTACAGAAAAATATAAATTTTGTAATATAGCCAAACCAAAACAAATATTGAAAAAAATATAAATAAATATAATATTTTAATTATTTCAAACCACGCCTATAAGGCAAGGCTATCAATACTATAATTCAAAAAATAAATATTTATATATTTATATTTTCAAAAAGCTTAAATACCATAAGTATTGGTTGATAGTGGTTGCTACAGCTTGTTGTATTTTCATTATATTTTAATTCCAAAAGTACAAATTTTGAAAATCCAAATTCATGATTCAACCAATTTTTGCCGTAAAAGAAAAAGTACGAATTTCGAAAAAACTTTTTATTTTCCGTGTCTACACAGTCGGAGGAATGTATACTCCGAATTTCATGACTCTAGCTGCGGTCATTTGATTGGTACTATTTTTATCGCCTTTTTTTCATTTTAAACCCAAAAAGTACGAATTATGAAAAATCCGTGTATTTTACTTGTCTATGCAATCAGAGGAATGTATACACCGAATTTCATTATTCTAGGTACAGCCGTTTGGTTGGTACCATTTTTATCCCTCTATTCCCATTTTACCACTTAAAAGTATGAATTTGGAAAAAATACTTTTATATTATGTATCTACTCAATGAGAGGAATGTACACACCGAATTTCGTTTTTCTAGCTGTTGTCGTTTAATATGTACCATTTTTATCCCTTTTTTGTCCCATTTCACCCCCTACAGATAAGAATCACTTTATGGTGCACGTTTTTGCTATAAGGGGAATGCGTATATCAAGCAAATATAAACAGACATATTCAAAAAACATGCTTAGGGATTATTATGGGTATTTTTAGTCCTTGTGAGGGAAAAAAATTTCCCTTTGGGCCGATTTCGCCCCGTTTCAATCCCAACCGATCTACGACTATAAGACGCATTTATGGAAAATTTGAACGTTCTAACTCCTTTCGTTTAGATGGTAGCGTGCTTTCAACAGACAGACAGACGGACGGACATGGCTAGATCGTCTTAGAATTTTATGACGATCAAGAATATATATACTTTATAGGGTCTCAGGTCGATATTTCAAGGTGTTACAAACGGAATGACAAAGTTAGTATACCCCCATCCTGGAGGTGGAGGGTATAACAATTGGGGAAAATATTTTATTTTAATATTTTATGTAGAAACTAGCAGTACCCGCTGCTTCGCACACGAAAAAGCTAGTTACTTATTATTAGTTCTATCCGTCTCCGTTTTGGATAGTATTTATTTTTCTTTTGGTGGGTATAGATAAATCTAAAATAGTAATTTGGAAACCTCCTATTAGATTGCACTCATACGCAGTCAAAGGAGTTTTCAACAAAAAATTACAACCGAGCCTTATCCTCGGTCTCGTATTTTTATTTCCCAATAAGAGCACATTTTGAAAGATAAACATGTAAATGTTTATTTGGTACCACGTTTATCCCTTGTCGTCCATCGCATCCTCCTTATAAGTACAAATTTTGAAATATCCATTTATGTTCCTCGCTTACGTAATTCAAGGGCTGCCCACCATTTTTATCCCTTTTTGCCCCGTGCACCCCTTAAAAGTAAAAAAATTAAAAAAAAAACATTTTTACTGCGCTTCTACATGGTCAGAGGAATTTTCATACCAAATTTTACGATTCTCGCTGTAATACTTTAGTTAGTACCATTTTTATCCCTTCTTGTCCCAATCACCCCTTATTAGTACAAATTTCCAAAAATCCATTTTTAGTGCAAGTCTACGTTGTCAGAGAAATGTAGATACCGATTTTCACGAATATTGCTGCAATACTTAAATTGGTACCATTTTTATCCCTTTTTGTCCCGCTCTTCCCTTAAAAGTACAAATTTCGAAAAATCCCTATTTGTAGCTCGTCTGCATGGTCATTGCAAGGAACACACCGAATTTCATGTTTCTAGCTACTGCCGTTTAGTCAGGACGAAGGTTCGATGTTTATCCCTTTTTGTCCCCA
>OX377622.1:138836640-139049055 GCA_947397865.1 Polietes domitor | reverse complement strand
AAATATTAAAATATTAAAATATTAAAATATTAAAATATTAAAATATTAAAATATTAAAATATTAAAATATTAAAATATTAAAATATTAAAATATTAAAATATTAAAATATTAAAATATTAAATATTAAAATATTAAAATATTAAAATATTAAAATATTAAAATATTAAAATATTAAAATATTAAAATATTAAAATATTAAAATATTAAAATATTAAAATATTAAAATATTAAATATTAAAATATTAAAATATTAAAATATTAAAATATTAAAAATATTAAAATATTAAAATATTAAAATATTAAAATATTAAAATATTAAAATATTAAAATATAAAATATTAAAATATTAAAATATTAAAATATTAAAATATTAAAATATTAAAATATTAAAATATTAAAATATTAAAATATTAAAATATTAAAATATTAAAATATTAAAATATTAAAATATTAAAATATTAAAATATTAAAATATTAAAATATTAAAATATTAAAATATTAAAATATTAAAATATTAAAATATTAAAATATTAAAATATTAAAATATTAAAATATTAAAATATTAAAATATTAAAATATTAAAATATTAAAATATTAAAATATTAAAATATTAAAATATTAAAATATTAAAATATTAAAATATTAAAATATTAAAATATTAAAATATTAAAATATTAAAATATTAAAATATTAAAATATTAAAATATTAAAATATTAAAATATTAAAATATTAAAATATTAAAATATTAAAATATTAAAATATTAAAATATTAAAATATTAAAATATTAAAATATTAAAATATTAAAATATTAAAATATTAAAATATTAAAATATTAAAATATTAAAATATTAAAATATTAAAATATTAAAATATTAAAATATTAAAATATTAAAATATTAAAATATTAAAATATTAAAATATTAAAATATTAAAATATTAAAATATTAAAATATTAAAATATTAAAATATTAAAATATTAAAATATTAAAATATTAAGATACTGAAAAATTAAAATATTAACATGAAAACTTTCATAGAACTCCAAGTTGTCCTTGAGTAGGCCACAACGATGTCGACTTTGCCCGGCCACAATTTCTTCTTGGCTATTTCATTTTGTCGTGTTCATCAACTCGAAGACCTTTATACGAGTTTATTTTTTCATCTGAGAGTCCAAGGGTTATAAAAATATAAAAATTAATTTTAATGTGACAGCGAAAATATTTTTTCTCTAGATTTGTTTCAGTTTCCGCGCAAGGAGAGTGCAGTTGAAATTTCATATGATGTTTTAATTAGTGTTGGGGTTTGCTGTGTTTGTCTCGTTGTGTTTGTTTGTGTTCGTGCATATGTTGACCTTTTTGTTGCCAAGCCAAAGAAGGAAGGACAGAAAAGGAAGGATTCGACAATTTATAAAATATAATAAATATAAGGAAAATAAATGAAAACTCTGCGGAAAAAAGTACAAGGAATCAGAAAAGAATTTATACAGGAATCAAAAATATAAAAGTATGAAAATAAATTATTGAAACGTCTATTTTCTTTGGAAATTAAAAGTCCTGTAAAAAGGAGAAAAGATCGCCAAATGAAAAACTGTGTACACAGTTATTCTACGTACAATCTCTAGTTTTTAAGACATTTTTAAGTCCTTTAAGTAAATGTAAAATGGTCACAGGGTGTAATCAATCGTTAGGGTGGGTCTATTTTTATCGCACAAAGTATTAGGCAAAAACGTAATCGACGGAAAATTCTAAGATCATTTCTCCAAGAAACCATGGGTCTAATATGAATTGCTAGCCCGCGGAAAGACTATCTATAAAAAATATTTTATAAAACTCGAAGGTATTTTTTTGTCTATAAAATAAATAAAATATTATAAATAAGAAAAATAATATTTTTTAAGATTTGTTTAAAGCTGGTAGAAAATTGGTCGAAATTTGAGAAAAAGTTAAACAATTTTTGAAAATACCTTGTAAAAAAATACTTTATTTTCGATCCACCCTAGTGTCTACAAATTCTTATTATGTCGGCCTGTCTGTCCATCCATCTTGTAATCAAAGTGCAGCTCGCAATTGTAGGCAGAAACAAATGAAACTTTAATTTGAAGAAAATCGGTTCAGATTTAGATATAGACCCAATACGAATATCACTACCGATTTGACTCTCTTCACTCTAGGTAACACATAGATCTTGGTTATTCTGATATCTTCTCAATTTCTCACCTCTTAGCTCATTTAAAGATTTAGGGTTAGAATTCCTCCTTCTCGTTGGTAATTTCTCTCAAATTATTCTCATCTTCCAGGACGTCTAACGAATTCGAGTTCTTTCGATCTCGCGTTCTCTCTTTGAGAGACATGAGACATTTTAATGATCTTGGAATCAATCAAAGGTTATTCAACTCTCGTCTCAATCGTAGTTTCTTATCTCTTAAATCATATAGAGATTTAGGGTTACCATTCCTCCTTCTCGATGGTAATTTCTCAATTTCTCTCAAATTATTCTCATCTTCCGAAATGTCTAACGAATTTGAACGAATCTGATATCTTGTAATCAATCAAAGATTATTCTGATCTCTTCTCGATTATAATTTCTCCTCTCTTAGAGCATTTCAAGATTTTTGGTTTCCATTTCTCCTTCTCGATTGTAATTTCTCAATTTCTCTCAAATTATTCTCATCTTCCACGACGTCTAACGAATTCGAGTTCTCTCTTTGATAGAGATGGAACATTTTGAAGATCTTGGAATCAATCAAAGATTGTCCAGCTCTCTTCTCGATTGTAATTTCGTATCTCTCTTGGATCATTTCAAGATTTAAAGTTGCTATTCTTCTTTCTCGATTCTAATTTCTCATCTCTTAGATCATTTAGAGATTTAGGGTTTCCATCCTCCCAGTTTCCGTGTCGATGCCGTCCCCCATACCTTCGAAGTTGAGCCCGATGTCAATGGTGATTATCCCGACGAGCTGCGCAATAGATTATGAATTCTATCTACACACCTATACCACCAACCGGCCGGAATCCATTGACATGATCTATCAGTTCCGCCAGGAGTTGCAAACATTTTTCACCGAATTTTTTTCAAATTTAGCATAACACGTTATACTTGAACTGGAAGAACCTATTGTGAAAGTGGGTCACTTCATTCCATGTTCGGATACAGCACCAATACAAATATTCTTCCCGATTTGACAAATTGGGTCAGGTCATATTAGCCTATGATTAGAAAGCATACAAAAATCCTTCCCGTTTTCACTTTTTTACCGAATAGAATTGTATTCGGATAGAAAGTGGAGGGTATAATAAGCCTTTTCTTACTTGTTATATTTGCATATGACTGAAATACACAATCTCTGAAAATTGTAGGCTCTACGTCCAAAGTTATAGAATTTATGAACACAATACGACTGAACGTTTTTTACTTCTCCTGAAAACTCATCAAAATGTGGATTTCGTCATTTTCCATTTCAGGTGACGAAATACTAAAATTCAAAATTTCGAAAATTTCTAAACCAATTGTGTTCCATTACGAAATTTTTATGTCTTGTAGTAGATAACATCTCATAGATTATCTCCTTTGAGCAACAATACTTATCCACATTTCGATAAAGAATAAATAAGATCAATAGCGAAACATTTGGTCCTTTTCCTTTATTTCCATTTCCTTTATTCATTTTGATATCTATTGATTAAGAGACTCTTTAATAAATTATGTTGTCCTTAAATTGTTTCTTTTTTTGCTCAAATAATTGAAAGCTACTATCTCAATGTGGCAGACAGTGCCGTCTATACATACATACATACTCCATATATTATTATTGTATTATTACGTTTTAAAAGATAATTTATCTATAATTTCATTACAACCAACTCATTTTGCTAATGAACAAGCAGAGACACAGTCAATAATATTTAAACTCATTACATTCATTATAAGCCACAAATGCGTTACCAATTGCCAGGGAAGCTGTTGCTACTGGCTTTTGGCGGTAATGATGGTGATGATGTTGTCGTTGCTGTTGTGTTATTTATCAACAAAATAATAATTTACAAATTATCAATAAACATCCGGTGCGGTGCAAAAGGCACAAAACCAAATACATTTGGTTTTTCACACTTTACTAAAATCACAATGACAAACACACGCACTCGCGTGCAAGCGCTGGTGGAGACATCCAATAATCATAATTGGGATTCGAGGTTGGCAAGCGAAGGCAGGAATACTATTAAAAATAGTGAAATTATAAAAACTTCTATAAATGTATTTAAATCGTTTACCTTTAGTTTTGAACATGATTTCGGCTCAGTTGTGAACACGGGCTATTGTTATATTGAGGGAATGATATTTGGTTAAGATTTTGAAGAAATCTTTCAAATTCCAAATAACAAATTCTATCTTTGCCGGGGACACGAAAAATTGCCAAAAAATATTAAAAATAAAAAATATAAAAAATTATATGAAAAAATGCCCAAAAATATTGGGTATTTTTATATTTATATATGAAATGTATAATTTCAAATATGAAAAATGGCCCTTTGGACGATTTTTCATAAAGTCGACCGTGAAAACCTTTACTCTGCGTAGCCGGCCATACTCCAGAGGAGAAAATCTTTTATTCTGACTGAAGGCTGGCAAACCCGAACACCATCACTCAGATATATTTTTCGGCGATTTTTCATATTAAAAATTACTCAAATTTTTGGTAAAAAATTACTCAGATATATTTTTCGGCGATTTTTCATATTAAAAATTACTCAAATTTTTGGGCGATTTTTTCGAGATTTTTTACAATTACCCATTTTTGGATACCTAAAAATAATGGGTCTTTTGTCATAATTTTTGGGCAGTATTTCAAAAATATAAAATATCGTACGTTGAGTCATATTTCATAAATTCAAATATGAAAATGTACCTATTGGCCGATTTTTCACAAATGCGACCGTGAAAACATTTACTCTGCGTAGCCTGGGCATAGGAGGAAATCTTTTATCCTGACCGAAGGCCGGCAATACCGAACACCTTTACTCTGATACACTTTTACTCGGCGATTTTTCATATTAAAAATTACTCAAATTTTTGGGCGATTTTTCATATGAAAAGTGAGCGATTTTTAATTTTTTATTTTCCTTTTTGGAAAATTTTCATCTTTTGGCCCAATTTTTATTTGGGACAATTTTTCATGTCGCCATTTTTCCATTTTTGGGCGAATTTTCATATTTGATTGCGCGTACTTTTACTTTCCGTTTTGGTATATTTTTCATGTTTTTGGTCCCATTTTTATTTTGGGCTATTTTTCATTTATTTTTTGGTCCAATTTTAATTTTGGGCGATTTTCATTTAATTTTTTATTTGAAATTTATTTTTTTATGTCAAATACTCAAATTAATGTGTGATTTTTTACATGAAAAATGGTCCAATTTTTTGGGCGATTTTTCATTTTTGAATTGTCAATTTTTCATTTATTTTTTGGTCCAATTTTTATTTTGTGTGATTTTTCATTTATTTTTTGGGCGTATTTTCATTTACTTTTGTTGGTTACATTTTTATTTTGGGCGATTTTTCATTTATTTTTGTCCAATTTTTTACTTTGGGTGATTTTTCATTTATTTTTTGCCCAATTTTTATTTTGAGTGATTTTTCATTCATTTTTGGTTCAATTTTTACTTTGGGTGATTTTTCATTTATTTTTTTGATTATTTTTTTGGGCGATTTTTCATTTTTTTTGGGCGATTTTCATTTATTTTTTGGTTCAATTTTTATTTTGGGTGATTTTTCATTTATCTTTGGTCCAATGTTTACTTTGGGTTATTTTTCATTTATTTTTGGGCGACTTTTTATTTATTTTTTTTCCAATTTTTACATTGGATGATTTTTCATTTATTTTATGGTCCAATTTTTACTTTTTATTGTTGATCCAATTTTTACTTTGGGCGATTATTCATATATTTTTTGGACGATTTTTCATTTATTTTTTGGTCCAATTTTATACTTTGGGTGATTTTTCATTTATTTTTTTGGTTAAATTTTTATTTTGACGATTTTTCATTTAGTTTTGGTCCAAGCTTTACTTTGGGTGATTTTCATTTATTTTTTGGGAGATTTTTAATTTATTTTGTGGCCCAATTTTTATTTTGGGTGATTTTTCATTTATTTTTGGTTAATTTTTTTTTAGTTTGGGCGATTTTGCATTTATTTTTGTCCAATTTTTACTTTGAGTGATTTTTCAATTATTTTTGGTCCAATTTTTACTTTGGGTGATTTTTCATTTATTTTTTTATTAATTTTTTTGGGCGATTTTACATTTATTTTCGGTCCAATCTTTTACTTTGGGTGATTTTTCATTTATTTTTTGGGCGATTTTCATTTATTTTTTGGTTCAATTTCTATTTTGGGCTATTTTTCATTTATTTTTGGTCCAATGTTTACTTTGGTTTATTTTTCATTAATTTTTGGGCGATTTTTTATTTATTTTTTGTCCAATTTTTACATTGGGTGATTTTTCATTTATTTTATGGTCCAATTTTAGTTTGGGTGATTCTTCATTTATTTTTCGGGCGATTTTTACTTTGGGTGCATTTTTGAGTGATTTTTCATTTATTTTTTGTCCAATTTTAATTTTTGGGTGATTTTTCATTTATTTTTGGTCCAATTTTTACTTTGGTTGATTTTTCTTTTTTTGGCGATTTTTCATTTATTTTTGGTCCAAGTTTTACTTTGGGTGATTTTCATTTATTTTTTTTTGGAGATTTTTCATTTATTTTTTGGTTCAATTTTTATTTTGGGTGATTTTTCATTTATTTTTGGGCGATTTTTACTTTCGGTGAATTTTTGGGTGATTTTTCATTTATTTTTTGTCCAAGTTTTACTTTGGGTGATTTTCATTTATTTTTTGGGAGATTTTTCATTTATTTTTTGGCCCAAATTTTATTTTGGGTGATTTTTCATTTATTTTTTGGTTCAATTTTTACTTTGGGCGATTTTTCATTTATTTTTGGTCCAATTTTTACTTTGGGTGATTCTTCATTTTCTTGGGCTATTTTTCATTTATTTTTTGTCCAATTTTAATTTTATTTTTGGTCCAAATTTACTTTGGGTGATTTTTATTTTTTGGCGATTTTTCATTTATTTTTGGTTCACGTTTTACTTTGGGTGATTTTCATTTATTTTTTGGGAGATTTTTCATTTATTTTTTTGGCCCAATTTTTATTTTGGGTGATTTTTATTTTATTTTTTGTTCAATTTTTACTTTGGGCGATTTTTCATTTATTTTTGGTCCAATTTTTACATTGGGTTATTTTTTATTTATTTTTGGGCGATTTTTTATTTATTTTTGTGTCCAATTTTTACATTGGGTGATTTTTCATTTATTTTATGGTCCAATTTTTATTTTGGGTGATTCTTCATTTATTTTTGGGCGATTTTTCATTTATTTTTTAGCCCAATTTTTATTTTGGGTTATTTTTTATTTATTTATTGATTCAATTTTTATTTTCGGCGATTTTTCATTTATTTTTTTGTCCAATTTTTACTTTGGGTGATATTTCATTTATTTTTGGGCAATTTTGCATTTATTTGTGGTCCAATTTTTATTTTGGGTGATTTTTCATTTTTTTTGTCTAATTATTATATAGGGCGGTTTTTCATTTATTTTTGATCCAATTTTTACTTTGGGTGATTTTTCAAATATTTTTTGGACGATTTTTCATTTATTTTTTGGTCCATTTTTTTACTTTGGGTGATTTTTCATTTATATTTTTTGGTTAAATTTTTATTTTGGCGATTTTTCATTTATTTTTGATCCAAGTTTTACTTTGGATGATTTTCATTTATTTTTTTTTTGAAGATTTTTCATTTATTTTGTGGTCCAATTTTTATTTTGGGTGATTTTTCATTTATTTTTGGTTAATTTTTTTTAGTTTGGGCGAATTTTTATTTATTTTTGGTCCAATTTTTACTTTGGGTGATTTTTCATTTATTTTTTGGTTCAATTTTTATTTTGGACGATTTTTCATTTATTTTCTTGGAAACTTTTCATTGGACGCTTTTTCACCATCTTTACCACTATTTTTTTTCAAATGTTGTTAACTTATTACCTCATTTTGAAAACATGAGCTTTCAAATGACATTTTATTGTCTAATTAGCCCTAAATTACATGTTACCCTCTTAATGAAAACCTACCTATACATGTCCACACATACATGATATCTGTGTGTCCATGTGTCGTCCATGTGCTATGCCACAATTGCGGCTGTTGCACCTATCAACGGTCTGGCATCAGCCGCCGACTACTGCTGTTGCAGTGAAAGGTCAATATGTTCAATGAGGTTTCAATTTTTGCAAATTATAATTGAAAAATTATAGTGAAAAATATAAATTTTAATTGAGTTCATTTAATGTTTTAATTACCCTTCTATGGTGTTGGAGCTGTGGCGTTTATATGCACATATTTGCACACAGTGCATTCGCCGAAAGGTGTGAATTTTTATGATGTTACAAAAATATTTATACAACACTCTCAATACGCAGTAACACACACGCACACACACACTATTCGTTTGGGGTTTTGTTTGTTCGCCGGCGTGTGCAAGGACTACATGTGCATATTGACACACACAGCAATTTTCACATTTATGCCACAAATACCACAAATATACTGCAGTATATTCTCATGTTTGCCATGGTGTAAAGGCACAATCCTGTAATGGAGCATGAGCTCGTTATTAAAGCACACTTGTCATTTTAATATTTAAGAGGCAGGAATTATTATTGCAGCTAAGCACTGTTAATTAGTTGTAGTGACGATTTTTTATTTCAATATTAACCCGAAACTTTCCTGCTGTCAGTGGTCCACTCCAGAAGCGTTGGCGAAAGTCTTTTGTGTGTGACGATATGGTCACGCTAGCACCATTCGGGTTGATGAGGTTTCCGCTAGCATGAAAAAAACTAAAACTATTTCTTCCAACATCTGTCGATGCCGCTATCACTTTAGGCACTGTTTACACATTAAGATTTTTTGTACAACTTGAATTCTAATTCTGTGAAGGCTTTTCAGATAAAAATATAGTATCATTTAGTAGATCTAAGTCTTATGTTAAAGATAAAACTTATTTTCCATCGGAAAATGCTAAATTTGTTAAGTTCTCGTCATAATCTATTTTCAAGTTGCACAGTAAATTTTTAAGTGTAAACAGTGCCTTAGCAATTATTAGTTTTTCAGGAAAATGTCTATGTTTATTTACACAGGAATTTGGTCCTTGGAGTTTCAACGATTTTTATACCATTGAAATCGGTCCCTTTATATATATATATACAGGGTGCGCCATTTTACATTTTAAATTTAAACTACTGATTACTTTGACTTTGAAAGGTAGAATAACATTAATTTTTCTTTTTATTTTCAGGTTTATGTTTGACATTTGTAAAATGGGGATATACGCGCGAACAAAATTGGGAAATATTAAAAACTTAATTCCGAAGTAGTTAATCTTTAAGTCAAAATGTGAGTAATTTACGTGGCAAATTTTCGTGTTTTCAGATGAAGCTCATTTTCATCTCGGTGGCTATGTCAATAAGCAAAATTACCGCATATGGAGTTCAGAGAATCCACACGTGACTTTTGAGAAGCCAATGCATCCACAACGAGTCACTATTTGGTGTGGATTTTGGGCTGTACTGAAAAATTGGATTGATCGGATGAAGTAATGTCGAGCCAGTTGTTGTAATCATATGAATGATATTGTGTTCCATTTTAAAATGGCAAAGTTCAACTTTTCCAATAAAATCAAAAATTAAAAAAAATAATCAGTACTGTGATTGTAGACCGATAAAAAGGGAGCGAAATAAGTCCAGAGTAAAAAAGTTTCCCCACAAGTACTGAAAATATCCCCTGATAATTTTAGTATTAAAGCACGAACAAAAAAAGGGAAACATTTATACTTTAGTTTGTGAAATAGGGATAAAAATAGTACTACATAAACGATAACAGCTACAAACATTAAATTTATTTGAAATATATAATTGTAGGGGCATAAAATGGTACCAATCAAAATGCTGTGGTTATAAACATGAAATTCGGTATATATGCTACTCTGATTGGCTAGACTCATAAACAAAGATTTTTCAATATTCCTACTTTAAGCGACGAAATGTGAAAAAACGGGATAAAATTAGTACCGACTAAATCCCTGCTGCAAGAATAATATTCGGTGAGTACACACATTTTGAAAGTTGTACTTTTAGGGGGAAATTGGACGAAAGGGGTTAAATATGGTACCAAAACAACAGAACAACAGTGACACGCCACTCTGACTACATATATATGAAAAATAAAGATATATTTCATTATTTGTACCTTTAGAGTCGAAATGGGGAAAAGGGGATAAAATTGGTAACGACTAACTAGCTACTAGTAATCGATGAGTACACTCCTCTGATGGTGTATTTTAAATATCCTCCACCTTCAGGATGGGGGTATTCTAAATTTGTCATTCCGTTTGTAAAACCTTGAAATATCGACTTGACCCCCAATAAAGTATATATATTCTTGATCGTCATAAAATTCTACGACGATCTAGCCATGTCCGTCCGTCTGTCCATCTGTTGAAAGCACGCTAGAATTTAAACGAAAGGACCTAGGACGTCCAAAATTTGCATAAATACGTCTTATAGTCGTAGATCAGTTGTGATTGAAACTGGACGAAATCGGGTTAGAAACACGAAATTCCTCTAATTGACTAGATACATAATATACAAATATTACAAATAAAATGGGAATAAAGGGATAAAAATGGTACAAACCAAATGGCTGCACCTAGAATAATGAAATTAGGTGCATACATTCCTCTGATTGCGTGGACACGTAAAATAAACGGAGTTTTCGAAAATCGTACTTTTTGGGGATAAAATGGAAAAAGGAGATAAAAATAGTACCAAATAAATGACCGCAGCTAGAGTCATGAAATTTGGAGTATACATTCCTCTGACTGCGTAGACATGCAAAATAAAAGATTTTTTCCAAATTCGTACTTTCAAGGGATACAATGGGTACAGAGGGATAAAAATAGTACCAACTAAACGACTACAGCTAGAATGATGAAAATCGGTTTGTACATCCCTCTAATTGCGTAGACAAGTGAAATAAAGAGATTTTAGAAAGTCATACTCTTAATACCGACTAAATGGCTAAAATATAGGAAAATTTTGAAATTTCTTCTTTTAGTGGGAAACTGGACGAAAGGGGATACAAATAGTACCAATTAAACGACAGCTGCTAGAATAATGAAATTTAGTGTATACGTCGCTCTGGCTGCATAGACACGAAAAATAATAAGATATTTCGATGAGATATTTCGATCGTACTTTTGGCGACGAAAAGAGGGGGATAAAATTGGTACCGACTAAATGACTGCTAAAGTTTTTAATATATACTATATATATACTTTTAGCGGTAAGGCTGACCAAAAGGGAATCAAAATAGCACAAACTGAGCTAGAATAATGGAATTCGGTGTATACAATTTTCTGACTGCATAGATACGCAAATAAAGATATCTATTGATATTCGTACCTTTAGTGTCGTAATGGTGAAAAGGGGATAAAATTAGTACAAGTTAAAAGGCTATAGCTAGAATCATAAAATTCAGTGAGTAAACTTCTCTTATTGTATAAATTTATAAAAAAAGGATTTTTTTGAAGTTCGTAGTTTTGTGGGGAAGTGGGGCGAAAGGGAATAAAAATGGTACCAAACAAACGGATACAGTTAGAATAATGAAATTCGGTGTATATGTCGCTCTGAATGTTTAGACGCGAAAAATATAAACAATAAAGAGATCTTTCGATATTCGTACTTTTAGGGTCGAAATTGGAATGCATTTTGTACCGAAATCATATCAACCAAACGGCTATGAGTAGTACACCATTTTCAGAGATCATTGAAAATGAGAAATCTTTCGATATTCGCATTTTTAGGGTCGAAATTGGGATGGATTTTGTACCGAAATCATATCGACCAAACGGCTATGAGTACACCATTTTCAGTTGAAATTGAGAAATGAAAATTTAAATTGAGAAAATACAAATTGAAAATGAGAAATCTTTCGATATTCGCATTTTTAGGGTCGAAATTGGGATGCATTTTGTACCGAAATCATATCAACCAAACGGCTATGAGTACACCATTTTCAGTTGAAATTGAGAAATGAAAATTTAAATTGAGAAAATACGAATTGAAAATGAGAAATCTTTCGATATTCGCATTTTTAGGGTCGAAATTGGGATGCATTTTGTACCGAAATCATATCAACCAAACGGCTATGATTACACCATTTTCAGTTGAAATTGAGAAATGAAAATTTAAATTGAGAAAATACGAATTGAAAATGAGAAATCTTTCGATATTCGCATTTTTAGGGTCGAAATTGGGATGCATTTTGTACCGAAATCATATCAACCAAACGGCTATGAGTACACCATTTTCAGTTGAAATTGAGAAATGAAAATTTAAATTGAGAAAATACGAATTGAAAATGAGAAATCTTTCGATATTCGCATTTTTAGGGTCGAAATTGGGATGCATTTTGTACCGAAATCATATCAACCAAACGGCTATGAGTACACCATTTTCAGTTGAAATTGAGAAATGAAAATTTAAATTGAGAAAATACGAATTGAAAATGAGAAATGAAATTTGAAATTGAAAAAAAATTCAATTTGAAATAAAGAAATGAAAATTGTTATTGAGAATAGACAAATTGATATTTAAAACTCTAAATCGAAATTAATTTGCATTTTCTCATATCCAATTATTTATTTCTCAATATTAAATTCTATATTCCTAATTTCAACTTACTTTTCCGAATTTCAGTTTTTATTTTCTCAATTTCAATTTTCAATTTCCATTTCTCAATTTCAATTAGCATTTTCTGAATTTCAGGTTTCAATTTATATTTCTCAACTTCAATGTATATTTCTCAACTTCAATTTATATTTTCTCAATTTCGATTTGCATTTTCTGATCTTCAATTTGCATTTTCTGAATTTCAATTTTTAATTTCCCAATTTCAATTTGTATTTTCAATTTTCATTCCTCAATTTGTATTTTCTCAGTTTTCCTTTTATATTTAATTTCAATTTCTGATTTACAATTTGTTTTTTTTTTTTTCAATTTCAGTTTATATTTTCGCAATATGATATGGTGTCTACACCATGAAATTCGTGATAGTTTGTAATAGTGAAGAAATATCACAATTTTTATAAAAAATATCAAAATTTTCCTAATATGACACAGGCACTACTACGAAAATTCGACAGCTTCTAATCTGCCGGTATTAATGTTTTTTTTGCAAACGATTTGGGTTTTATTAAATTCATTTCAGCCTTACACAATATAAAATATCTAAATCTAGTATCTTTCAAGGACAATGTCATTTATACTAAAGTTATGTCGCAGCATGCTGCTAACACGGTATTAATGTGAATGGAGGCTGTGTTATGGATGCTGCAAAAATCTCTTTGAAATAATTATTTCCACTAAATTCATTGGATATAAATTATATATATGAATATCCTCAATTAACTTCATTTACTTACAACAAAGACATCCTTGTCGTACCTTTCATATGCTAATCAAGCTCCTTTTAACATTTCAGCTCAGTGTCCTCCACCATTGCCAACACTATGCATATCACAGCCACACCAAATGTCATTAATCAGCGAAAGACTGATGGCTCTCCGTGTAAGGACTGATGTTTGCATAAGGATCTTCTGTCGTATATTTACAGCTACTAGTGTTAGTTTCCGCCACCGCACTTGTTCCAGCAGAGATAAATAACAATTTAGTGTAAATCATACCCTCGTGGCAGCTCATTTCACTATGAACGGCGACATTGATGAAATCATAGTCTCGTCGAATGAAATTGAAAATATTTACAATGTAATTTATATGACAGGATCTGGCAAGGATAAAAGACATACTAAACAAAGCCATGTGCATTCACAGGTGGGAATGGAAGTAAGTAGCATTTAGAAGGACCCACATTGTCTCCAGTTTCCTCTGCTTCCACCTCAACGCTCGTGTAGACCACAAACATCCTGATGCTGATGATGACGACGACGACACAAACAAATCATAAGAAACCATCTTCATGTGAAAATGAGCTAAAATCTTGATAGGACAAAAAAGGGTGACCAAAAGAAAAAAGCGAAACAATCTGAAAAGGTCGATAAAATGATTTGTGTTGATTCTGTTGATTTTGACAAAATAAGATAAATGAGTTGTTGTTATTTTGACTTTAAATAATGTCAGAAAACAAACAACAACTTCACGAGCAGTATGAGAAAGGTTTTTGGGCTCTTTTTTTCGTTTTGGCCGTAAAGAATCCCAAGAATTGTTTAACAATGGTTTTACTTAACCAAAGTTATGTTATGGTTTTGGCCGGGTCTCTCTCCACACATGTCGAGATCCTTTACGGTCACTGGTAATATGTTTGGTTTCGGTTATTGTTGGGTTTTTGCCTACACAAACATACAAACATAAAAATTACGCGGTTTTACGCTGTAATGCTTAAGGGTTTAATGTACTTTTTCTCGCTGGGTTTTGTTAATAAATATGAAAAACACGCATCAGGCTAAAATTGACTTGATTCCGTGGTGCTGGTGGGAAAAAATCTTAACAAGAAAGAGGTCATGTGGAGGCAAAAAGGCAACTTCTTTCACACAAAGTGTTAAAAAGCACCTTCATGGGTATAACAACTTTTCGCAATGTTGAGAAAAATTGCGTGAAATATTTTAAAATGTTGACATATTTTCAGTCTACCGCATGTGGATTTTTATGGGGTTCTCGAGTTGGGGAGAAATTATGAAAATGTTGCTGTAGAAGCGGTGGGCCGCGAATATCGTTTTTCTATAATATTATAAAATGAATTTAAGATCGTAGAAGACATTATGAACATGGTATGTGTATAAGAATTTTTCAGAATGTTGTAAACTATTGCCTGAAATATTTTAAAATGTTGATATATTTTTAGTCGTAGTTCATTTGCCGGAAATATGCCCAAAAATCATAATAACACTTAATTTGGCATTATTATTTTGGTTTTATGGGCATATTTCCGGCAAATGAACTCCGATTGTTATAAAATTTAACATGAGGATAAAGGAAATTTACTCAACTTTTTATCTAGATACACAGATGTTAATGAGAAGAAAATGAGTTAATTGCGTTTTGGAACTAAAAATCACACAAAATGTATCCTATCTTCCAAGGCGGCAATTTCGAGTTACTCTAAAAAACGGGGAACCCTTCAACCTTTCCAAATATGTATATATTTCGTTAAAGGCTTTTGCAGGAAAAAAGTTGTGTTAGTTCAAATTGAGACATTTGTTCAAAAACGATATTTTTAAAAAATGTATTACAAAAAAAACTATATTTGGCACAAACGTCATAATAAAGCTAAGAAACCACATTTTCTAATAAAAACATTGAGTGCAAAATCTCTTAAAATGTGTGAGAAACAGTTCGACAGTCAAAAAAAGAAATTACGTTTTTTCAATTTTCAAAATCTGAAAAACGTGAAAATCTGTAATACAAAAAATTTAAATTTTTTCAACGCATTATGAACAAATACGTAAAAATATGTTAAAAAAATATAAAAACAAAAATTTTAATTTTTTTTTTTAAATCAAAAAAATACGAAAAGCCAACTTTGGGCCGATTTCTAAAATATATCCGATAGCCCGATTTTTAATATTAATATACAATAATAATCCTTAGGTCCTTGTCTAATTTTAGTTTTTTACAGAACTCAAAAATGTCGACTGGGACAAAAGTTATTGAATTTTGGCCGATGGATTTCGATTATGAACCAGACTCGCGACAAAATAATTTTTTTTTGAAATTTGTACTTTTAAGGGAAAAAGACAAAAAGGGATAAAATGGTAACAGATTATTGCAGCTGGATTGGTTGGCTGGTTCCTCTGGCCACGTAGACGCGCAAAGAATAATATTTGTAATTTATACTTTTAAGCAAAAAGTATGGAAATGGTACTAATCAAAGTATTGATACTAGAACTGAAAATGTTGGTGTGGATTTTTCAAAATATGTACTTTAACGGGGAAGCGGGACAAAAAGTAATAATAATGGAACCAATCAATGTTTTGCAGATAGAGTCGTTAAATTTAGTAATTTTTCCAAATTTGTACTTAATAATGGGAATGACGCATCTTAAAGGAATGTTTGAAAAAAAAATAATTTGTAAGAGGAAAACGACATATAAACTGTTAAAAAATATAAACTGTAAAAATTTTAAGAAATTACAAAATAGTTAATTGTGAGATAAAATAGTATAAATTACAACTTATTTGAATAGAAAGTAATAGGGTATAATATAAATCATTAAACATATCATCAAATATTTACACGTTTTCTAAGTTTATGAAAAAATGAAGCCGTACGTTAGTGTATGTTGAATTTTAAATTTCACAAAAAAATATGAAAAAAACTGTAATCTTTCATTTCCTGTAAAAATGAACATATAGAATGGGTATTCGCAACCATCCCACCCCTCATGTTGTCTAGATTTTGTATACATATACTTTGAAAGAAAGATAATAAGACATATGAGTCATTCCATGTCAAGATTTTTGACCTCAATCGCTGCAATTGTTTTGAAAGTTGGTGTATGTATTCTTCCCATAAAATTAATGTATATGTATTTTTTGGAAACAAATAGAATTCACGTGTTATGACCAATTTAACAGTGAAAAAAAAAAGTTTTTTTTTTCAATCGCCAGTAACATCTGAAATACTTGACCGATTTTAATGTAATATATCTTGTTTCGAAGGCAATTTCAATAAATTTTAAAATATTGAAATAGATAGCCGTATTATATTTTTTAAAGTTTTTACATATTTGGTTTTCGAAATAATTATATTAATTATTTTTTTGAAACTTTAATGTAGTGTCCCTAGATGTCTTTTTCAGTGACTGTGTGAGTTTGAATGTGGCAAATGATGGCCTCTTCCAGTGAAAATCTTCAGGATGATAATTTGTTCAGTAGTTTATTAATACAGACTGAATGTCTGTTAGTATTTTGGAGTAGGGTCGTTTCTGGGGGTGTTTTTGTCCACCTTTTACCTTTAAAAACTCGTATGTATGGCTTCAAATACCTTATTTCAATTTCACTTGCTTACAAAGTTTAATTTTTATATATTCTCACAATTAACGATTGCGAAATCTATATTCACATTCACAAGGTTGAAAAAATGTGAGGATTTTAACTAAATTATGAAATCATAAATATATTAAATATTAACAGATTAAGTAAGATTACATATAATTTTTTGGTTTTATTAATAAAAAGCAAATCTGAGACTGATTTGAACAAAAAACATCACACAAGGACACCCAAGTTTTAAAATATGTGAATTGTAACTGTTCTTCATATGAAATATTTGCATATCTCAATTTACAAAAGTCGATAATATTGTACAGTTTTCAAATTGAAATATATTAAGAATGTAACACATTAAAATTTAAAACTATTTTGGCCATTTCATATCATACCAACCATTCAAACGGACATAAGGATTTTTGTAATAAATTTACTGACCACGTCCAGGTCAGTAAGTTGGACTTAGAAAGTTATATCATTTTACCATTCTTAGGCCCAAATGTGAAGTCAGTACCAGTATTTCGACAAGAAAATTTATACCAATTTTGTTAACTTAAAACTACTTTTTTTTCAAAACATCGAACTACTTTTTAGTTGAACTTTTTTGAAGCTAGAAAAGAAGCTAAACTATTTTTTGTCACGGATAACTGAATCCTTTCGGCAGAATATAACATCTCTTTTTGCGGTGAGGGGCAACTTTAATCAAACAATCAACCTACCGACTTGATTGACAAAAGGTACTTGGGTCATAAGTAACATAGTATCATACCTTTTTTGTCTACGTGAAGTGTGTATCAATAAATTTCGATAAAAATATGTAATAAAATTATTCGACTTAGCCTGTGTAACTATCCACTCTACGAGGGAGATTTTTGTAACACCAAAAACGAAGCGAGATAGACCCAACGTTTATTATACCGATCGAATTAGAATCAATTTTTGAATCGGTTTAACCATATCCGTCTGTCTGTCTGTCCATCTATTCCTGTAATCAAAGTACAGGTCGCAATTGTAGCCAGAACCAAATGAAACTTTGCACAACGAAGTTTTTCGGGATAAGGACCAAAGCTATTTAATTTCAAGCAAATCGGTTCAGATTTAGATATAGCCCACAAGGATTTCACTCCCGTTTTTACTCCTTCCATTCTATATACGACAAATTCTAACAGATTTTCTTCAAAATTGGCAATACATCTTATATATCAACTAGAAACACCTATGTTGAAAATAGGTCACATCGGTTCAGATTTATATATAACTCCCATACAAATTTACCACCCGATTTTTCTGCTGTAGAAGCCACACATATAGTACCCATACAAAAATCGTTCCCGATATCACTTTTTCCCCGAATTCAATTGTATTGGGGTAGAAAGTGGAGGGTATCGTATAGTCGGGCCTTTCCGACTTTAGCCTTTCCTTACTTGTTGCAATTTATGGCTGACAATGATGACAAAAGCTTTAATAAAGAGTTATTTTTACTCAAAATAAATATAATATGTTTTTTTTTTCACATTGTCACCAATCAGTACATAATTCGCATTTTTGAACATAGTTTCAATAAGATAGTTCAGATAGTCCATGTTTTCTTTGTTATGAAATAAAAATAAATGTTCTGTTATTTAAGTGCTTGTAGCTTTCTTTATTTAACCATAAATTTAGAAAATCATGATTTAAAAAATTCTTTTGTGTCTACAAAAGTATCTATAACATTTTTTGTGTAGATTTTATGACTCAGTATGTCTCAATGCAAATGAAAAATATTTGTAGGTCTCGGTCACAACATTTTTATTGTTTGTTGCATATTGTAATATATTAAAAGCTGATTCAACGCAATATGGTGAATGGAACATGTTTGAGATTTCGAACACAAAACTGTGATTATGGACAAAATCATGCGAATGTCAAAGGCATACCAAAGAGAATACGAAAGAAAAATATGGGTACTAGGTATGTGAATTGACTACTAATTGTCTTTAGCATAATTTGTTGGTTTGGTAACCGACAACTTCTCTTGTTTGTACTCAGACTGTTCGATTTTAAGCCTACAATATGTGTAATGATGTAAGAATTAATGTATCGAAGACAGACATTAGATAACATCAGTAAGGACTACAAGCCTTGAATGTCCTTTTTTGAAGCTACATAAATCGAAAATACTGCGTTATGTCTGGGATATTGAATGCTACCGAAAACACAAACTTTAAATGGTTACTGGCAACAAATACAAATTTCCAAATATGTATTTATAGTTATATCCTTAAAGTCATGTACGAGTACATATGATTATTTGTTTCATTTTCACCACTACAGTGGGAAAAAAACTCAAACAGAAAACAAACTTTAGGTATGATTTTTTTCGGCTGCTGCTGATTTTCGCGTACCTTGAGCGTAACGAAAAATAGAGCAAAAAATGGATGTGCTGCCAAAAATATTTAAAGACTGATGCCTGAATTTATTACACACTCGCACTCACTTCCTTATACGGGGAAAGGAAGGGAAGGGGGAGAAAAACAAAGTATCGAATAAAATGAAATAAAACGTTTAGCACAGTGTGGCAAAGTGATAGAAAAATAAGGAGAATTAATGAAAATAGTCATCAGGGCATTAAATGATTGAAAAAAAATTTTTTTTTGTCAAATTGGACAAGGCTTTTAATTAGAGGTCCTATGAAAAGTTAAAATGAAAATATTTTTTTTTGGAAATTTTTCCATTATTAAAAAACTAATATTTTGCCAGGACAATATCCCAGTTCAAATTAAATATTGATTACAAAAAATACAAACGAAAAAAACTAAAACAAGTGAGCGTTGACACGGCGGAAGTATTGCTGGGTAACGATATCTGCATATACACATACTCAATGAGATGCTTGCAAGTTGTGCTTTATTTCTTGGTGCGATTTTTTAAAAACGGATATTCGGCAAGTGAATTGTGCTTCTCGTTTCGTTTGTGAGAGTCATTTACTTAAAGAGGTCGCTGAATGGAATGCAAAATGGTCTTGAGCCAGGACAATATCCCAGTTCAAAAAATAAATATGTTGGAAATTAAAAATTTATTTAAGCTGGGAAAATAATATTTAATTTATCTCTTACATGAAACACTATAAAATAATTGTAGAACCTGATATTAAATACTTACAATAAATACAATAAAAAATAAATATATTTTGTTGGTTTATTTCCGGTTTTTTGGATTACTTCTAATTCAGACTGGTCCTCCCCAATGTGTAGTTTTCTAACACTGTGCCTCGGCCACCCAACCAGACCCCACCGGCTGCTGCCGGCTCTGTTCTTAACATCGACAGCCATGTATGTGCCTCTTGCAGCCATTGATTTTCGCCAAGTTCCACGAAAAAGTAACCGCTCGCCAAAATAAAAACAACACACACTCATATGTGAATGTGTATGTGTGTGTATGTGAGTACGCTGAATTTACGTTTTAATGTTTTGAAACGGACATAGCAAACTCCAAACTCTTAACAATAAACACCAAAGCCCTGCGCTCCCGCAAGGATACTCGTTCATTATTTCTACAATGCCACAACTTCTACTACCAAACCTAGCCAAACCAAGCCAAGCCATACCCAACCAAATCAAACTGAACCGAACCAAAGCTAGCCGAGCCAAGCCACGCCAAAGTGAGGCGAGAAGGTCCTGGCAAAAACAAAAAAAAAACATTTTTAGTACTTGTGTGTTTTACTGGTTTTTTTAATTCAATTTATTTTTGGATTTATTCACATTTATACACATGAGATTCATTTCCGTTCTCTGTTTATATGAGTATGTTCCTCTGCTACCCCCTTCCCTTCCCCGACCGACTAAAAATGTTTTCAGCATTTTGTATGTTTTTTTAGCTTAACTTTTTTCCTTGCAACAAAAAAACAAATACGCGAAAAATAGTATCCTTCCTCGTAATTTGCAAGGAATCAATGTTTGGCTGCCGGTTTTTTTCGGCTGTCGTGTTGGAAACTTTCTTGTTGGCAGATAAATTTAATGAAAATTGATGAAACAAAAGTTTGCGAAGGTAATTGTCGGTAATACATTAATGAGGCTTTGACTTGCAAATACCCTCTATTGGTGGGGGCGGAGGCGCCGGCTGATAACGCTTTGCTGTGGGAGGTGTTGAAAATGTAAAAGGATTGATTGAAATTATTCGTGTAACCGGAAGTTTCGATGTAAAAAATTAATTGTATTATATTAAATTAAGAATCACCAAATTGAGACAAATTTGTTAGGAATTATTCCCTAATTCGGAATTGGTGTAAGAATAACAAGAAAGGGTATGTTATTGGTCTAATTGAATCAGTGGGAACGCAAGAATTGCTTAAGGAATTTGTGGTTTAGGAAATATGTGATTATTCGAAAATCAAAAAAACCTCATCTTCAAGGTCAAAATCGCAAATGTCGTCAAACAAATCTTATAGGCTGTAGTGTGTGTAGGTGGCGTATACGTGTTGTTGATTAAGGATAATATCACTCATACTCACTGTAGTCGGACTGACCATTAACAGACACAGTCCTGTAAACGGAGTTAAGAATCATTTCTAGGAAGTTCATTTGTTCCAGAAAGTTCTTTATTGAGATCTTAGGTACATTTTTGTAGTTGATTGTTTCCTTGAATTTTGAACGGTTTGCTACCTATGGACCTGAAAAGGGGAAAAAGGTTTAAAAGTCGATTTTTTTAGTTTTTTTTTGCGATTTTGCGCATTGGCTTTTGAGATTCTATCAGCAGTCATTTAGTCGGTACCAATTTTATACTGTTTTCCCACATTGGGAAATTTCAATAAATGAGAAGTTGTAGACACTAGGGTGGATTGAAAATAAGATATTTTTGTCATAAGGTAATTTTAATTTGTTTAACTTTTTGTGATACATACATGTAGGGGTGGGTTTTGCCTTTCAAGAAATAAAACACTTGTTACATCAATTTAAATGTTTATTCTAATGATTGATTAAAGAATAATGAAGGAATGTTTGAAGTTTAACAAGAATAATGAAAGTAAGCACAACGTTAACAAGCACGTCGAATTAAGTTCCTCAAAGCACGTCTATGCTCGTCTAGCTCTCTATGGCAACTCTCCTGTTGACATCGTCCGTCCGTCCGAGTGTGTAAGTCGGTGTATTTGTATGGAAGTATGTGCGTCGGTGAGTCTGCATGACGCCGTCGCGCATGTCATGCAAGACACAACGAAGGCGTCCGTCGATAGCGGCATGAGCCTATACGCCCTGCTCCCACATATATATCATTTTTAATTTAAATCAATTTTCTTCCAGTTTTACAGAAAATTGTCAAATCTTAAAAACATATTTTTTGTATTTTTTATTTATTTTTAATTAATTTAGTTTTTTCGTTTGTATTTTTTTGGTCTGTAATCAATATTAGATTTGAACTGGGATATTGTCCTGGCTCCTGCATCTATATTTATTAGAATGCAAATTTATTTACAAATGGCATGGTGACATTTATTACTTGGCTGCAGACTACTACGATCATGATTTCGACCATGTCAAAAGTCTTTTCAAGTGGCTTCGCAGCAACTTTTCAACATCAAACCCGGCCTCTATAACGATATGATTCTCACAAACGAACGAGAAGCACAACTCACTTGCCGAATTTTAAATTATTTTATAACGAAAAAATATTCGTTCGATTTTTAAAAAATATATTTTATTAACATTTTATGAGTTTCTTGGTGGTGTTCCTGGTACTTACTATACAACAATTATAAATGTGATTGCTGTCAGAATTAAAAATATTTAATATAAGTACTCAGCAAAAAGAGAGCAACCAAAGAAGTGAAAAAGGCGTTCATCTTGAAAATTGTGATCTTCACCAATGAATTCAACATGCAGTTGTCATAGGCGGGATGTCCTTTATTTTCAAAGACTTAAACGTTATTTTAAAGTGTTGCAAAGGAGTTTCCTCTGTTGTGAGTGGTGAATAGCTAAAGCAAACAATTTTGTTCGTTAGAACTGCCAATATGATTCTTAACAAAATATATATTTAGTATGAATTAATTTAATTTTGTTGATATTATGTAGTATTAATAATAAATAAAGAATTAAATATTTGAAGTACATTAATAAAGAAAAAAATTGGTATTCTTTTATGCAAAAATTTTTGAATTGTTAAAATTATACAAAATTAAACATTGTTTTATTTGTAATAAACAAAAAAAAAACAAAAAAAAAAATTTTCCCGAGCCACGATTCGAACCCGAGACCTTCTGGGAGCACAGCGGACTCCATACTAAAAATTCGTTCCCATTCATTGGCATTGTGAAAATGCCTATGAATATTTCAAGGTGTTCCAAACTGAATGACAGAACGAGTATACACTTTATCCATTGTTGGTGGATATATAAAATAAAAATATTTTTATTCAGTATATTCGGGCATATTGCTCCATAAAATCAATACCAACATTTCTTTTTGTCGATATATACTATTTAAATTTTAATTAAAATTCCTATTTTGTATATTCTTTGTAATTTTGGGAGGATTAGCCGTATTACGTCTAATTCTACACTAAATTAGTTGCTACCTTCGATAAAAATATAATTTTTAATGTAATATAAAATAAAATGCAGCCGGAAATGTTATACAGATCCAAAATAAATGAAAACTAGTGTTGTTTGTAGAAATAATTTAAATCGACATGTCCACTTATATTTATTTTTGAAGTGGAAGCGATGTCCTTAAGTTCTAATTTTGATTCAAAATACTTATATTTTTAACATGCACTTCTCAAGCTATAACTTAATACCACTTCATTTATCATCGAATTATAGCAGCTTTATATAGATATACAAAGTATGTGTGTATGTGCATTTTGTATTTGGTGAAAACTCTTGCCATATTTTCCCCAAAAACTTGTCTTTCGACAAACACACGAGCTGCACACAATTTAAACTCATACCAACTCTTAAAAGAATACAATTTGATTTTTTTATTGCAGCAACAAACTTAATTAGTGTTCAATCAACAATAAACTTTTAACTTGACCATAACTTTTAAGTAAATTTTTGGAAAGGCACTCACACACATGCACACACACACACACTAGCACATATCTAACTAACACTAGCCCATACAGAGAAACTGAAAATAGTCCTTTACAAAGATATCCTTGTAAAACATAAGTGAAGTGTATATTGGACAAGTTAAAAAGGCTATAGAAACGCCAACACCAGTTCGAGCAGGAGCAGCAGCAGGAGCAACATCATAAGGAGCAGGGAGAAAATTTCTTGTGGTCATCTAGAGTTTCTTGGAAATATTTTAGAGAAATTTTCTAATATGATTTTCATATTTCAAATAGATTTTTTCTCTGCTATATTGTGGGAATACAGCAGCAATATATTCGATAGATGGAAAGTGTGAATGGATTGGAATGATTTGAAATGTAGAATAATAAACAATTTTTTCCAACAGTTTTTTTAGTTCATTTTGTTTCGTTACGTTCCAAATAGGCGAAAATCAGCAGCTGCTGAAAAAATATTCTTATATTTTACTTTTCAGTTTTATTTCTTCCCAGTCTACACCAAGTCCAATTGAAATTGGGAAATTCCATTTGAAATTGCGTATGTCCATTTTATATTGAGAAAATTCCAATTGAAATTAAGATTTGCCATTTTAAAATGAGAAAATTCCAATTGGAATTCTCCCAATTTCAATTGGAAATGGTGTAGTTTTGAAAACGAAACAAACAATGAAGGATATAACTACAAATACTCATATGCAAGTTTTATTTGTGACCTCTAAACAAAATAAAATTTTTGAAATGTAAAATCGCGGTCTTCTAAAGAACACAAAAAGGACATTCCCCGCTTGTAGTCCTTAATTATAATATCTACGTATTTCTTTCTGAGCTTTACTCCTAATATAATTCCACATAATGTAGGATTAAAATATTACGAAATTCAGACACAAAAGGCTTCATTTCAAATATTTAATTCTTTTATTTTTATAAATTGTTTTTTGAGTTCAAATCTGTATTTTTAATATTCCGCCTCGAGCTTGATTTTTTAATATTTAAATAAGAAATTGTTTAATTTTATTTTCTTTACAACTATTCATGCATTTCAAAATCCATCACATTTCTGCAATACCCTTCCTTTTCTATAACCGAGTAAATATATATTGATTTGTGTATGCTGCTGTGTGTGTGTCTACACAAATTAGTAGTTATTAAAGTTTTATGTTTTCCTCGATGCTTTTAAAAGCATATATATTTGAAATACAACACTATCGTCTACTTGAACACCATTTCCTTGTCCGTCTTGCCATGGCCAAGAAGGCTCGGCCATAACATCTTCATATTCATCTTCATCTTCATCGTCCTGCGTGTTGTTCATAAACTACTTGAGCAATTTTCTTTCTCATATGTATTAATATGAGCATGAAAGGAAAAACTTTTTAATATTTTCTTTTTCTTTTCTTCGTTCTCTTTTTATAAATATTTGCGTAAATTTGAGTTTATTATTAATAATACAAAACAAGTAAGGAGAGCCTGGGATAGGGCGATAACGACTATATGATGATACTCTCCACTCAATCTCAATCGTATTACAAGGTTTTTATGTATATTTAAAAAAGTATAGGCGTTTGAATGAAAACAAGAACAGAAAATTAAAAACTGAGAAAACCAACATTGTTAAAGTAGCACTGTTTTTCTTTAAGCTTGGATAAGAAGTTGTGATAAAAACGTTAATTTTTTACTTAAAAGAAAAAAATATTTTTTTCACATTGTCGCCAACAACTATATATATGTGTGTTTTAAAACTAATTTTGCAAAAAAATAATTTTATTTGAACATTTTTGGTCTTAGTCAGAATAGTTAGAATAGTCATCCAGGCTAAGTCAAAGAATTTTTAAATAATATTTTTTTGAAAATGTTATTGATACACACCTAGTTACATTTGTGTTGACGACAATAGGGCAGTTTTTCTTTAAGCTGGGATAACAAGCTGCGATAAAAAACGTTAATAAAAATTTAATTTTGTTCTCCAAATACAAAATCATTTGTTTTGCATTGTCGCCACTACAATAAAAAACAAATTAAAAAAATAGTTTGTGTTGACTTTTTTGTACTTAGCCTCGAGAACCATAAATTATTAATTATTGGTTATTAATTGACTTACACTGGATAATTATCCAGTTATGTGTGTAATTATCATACGCACATTTATATTGCTATTGGCGAAATAAATTTTTATTTTGAGTGAAATTTGAACTTTTTTTAGGTTATTGTTATCGCAGCTTAGTTATCCAGTCTTAAAGAAAAACAACCCTAATATGAACAATTATTTTTTCCATTGAGTGAAAATTAACCTTTTTCACTTTTTTGTGATCACAGCTAGTTATCCAGTCTTAAAGAAAAACACCCTTCTATCTATATTTTTTTTTAAATATGGATATTGTTCGTGTTCCACAATCAGTTTTATACTGTGGAACCATCAATATTTATATAAGATATCTCTAAAAATTGGACCTAAAAATAAAACATAAAAAGATGAAGTTTGGATATGAAAGGATTTAAAATAATTGTTTCTAATTATTTACGGAATGCTTTGAATGTTTCAAATTTGAACTGACATTTTTCGTCTTTTCGCTCCACTACCAAAAACCACAAATTACCCAAAGCGTATTTGGTATCAATATCGTTACTAGGGCGAGCTGAAACAAAAATAAAAAATAATAATTATATCCTTCAAAAAAGCCTTCAATCGGTATGTCTATGAAAAAATGATTCGTATCAGCTTTCAGATCCATGCTTCCTTTCAGTTTGTATCGCAGTGTAATACAAATTTGAATCACGACATCTTAAATATGTGGTTTCTATGGCAGCTAGAAGTCAAATTGGAGGAGACATTTGAATTTGGGATATACTAACCGATGACTGATGTGAAAATCTGTTGTTATATGTGTTTTCGAGAGCGGTAATTAGTCAAATTTAGAGTAATATTTGTTTGGGGCTATATCTTCTAATATTTTTTGTGTCCCAGACCTAAAAAAAAATTTTTTTGCATTGAGACATACTGATATATAAAATAAACACCAACAAATTTTTAATAGTATTTTTTATTTTTAATTTTCGTTGAAAGTACCTTTATTATTTGTACTATATTTCTGGATACATAGGTTCGGTCAATCGTATATGTTCAATAAAATGTAATAGAAACAGTGGCTTAGTAACAGTCTCCTAAAAATTTACCAATAAACAACAAAATACATAACAGAGTAATATATATTTTTATATATACTTTTTAATTTTTATATATATAGAGAAAAATATTTAAAAATATAAAATATATAATATATTTTTTTTATTATCGTTATTGAGTTTAGAAAGCCAAAATATAGCAGAGAATGTTATACATATCCTTCGGCATAGTGTTACTTTTACCACGGGTGTGATTTATATGGTAAAAATGTCTGTACAAATATTAAAAGTACATTGTACAAAATTTGGAATTTTAGTAAAATAAAACAAGTAAGGAAAGGCTAAAGTCGGGCGGAGCCG
The DNA here is from genome assembly GCA_947397865.1 of Polietes domitor. Classification (NCBI taxonomy): domain Eukaryota; kingdom Metazoa; phylum Arthropoda; class Insecta; order Diptera; family Muscidae; genus Polietes; species Polietes domitor. The sequence goes on along the minus strand of OX377622.1, from coordinate 139,021,367 downwards.
ACTTTATGATACACTCCACTTTCTATCCGAATACAATTCAACTCGGTAAAAAAGTGAAAACGGGAAGAATGTTTCCTAATCATAGGCTAATATGACCTGTCAAATCGAGAAGAATATTTGTATTTGGGCTATATCTAAACATGGAATAAAGTGACTAACTTTCACAATAAGTTCTTCCAGTTCAAATATAACATGTTATGCTCAGTTCGAAAAAATTCGGTGAAAATTCGTGGTTTCTGGGGCGGAAAAGTCTATCTGGGAGCGATATTTGTATTGGAGCTATGGATGTTTATAGAACAAATATAAGATATTTCGCCTAATTTGAAGAGGATCTGTTACAATATGTGGTTTCTAGAGCGGAAAAAGTGAAATTAGGAGCGAAATTTGTATGGGAGCTATATATATTAATCTGAACCGATCTAACACATTTTTACAACAGGTGTTTCTAGTTCACATATAAGACGTTTTGCCAATTTTGAAGAAAATCTGTTAAAATATGTGGTATCTAGAGTCAAATCGGGAGCGAAATTTGTCTGGGAGCTATATACAAATCTGAACCGATCTAACACATTTCTACCACAGGCGTTTCTAGTTCAAATATAAGATGTTTTGCCAATTTTGAAGAAAATCTGTTGTAATAGGTGGTATATAGAGTGAAAATAGTCAAATCGGGAGTGAAATTTGTATGGGAGCTATATATAAATCTGAACCGATTTTCTTCAAATTAAATAGCGTTCGTCCTTATCCCGAAAAACTTCGTTGTGCAAAGTTTCATTTGGTTCTGTCTACAATTGCCTGTATCGTGATTACAAGAATAGATGGACGGACGGACATTGCTAAATCGATTCAAAAAGTGATTCTAAGTCGATCGGTATAATTAACAATGTCTATCTCCCTTCCTTTTGGGTGTTACAAACAAATGCACAAACACATAATACTCTAGTGGAGTGTATAAATATCCATAAATAACAAAAAATAGATAACACTAAAAGCTCTGGTCTGTCGCTGCAATAACTAGCTACACTGGTCTTAAATACCCGTCTCAATCACTGGACCCAAAAATAGAATATAAATTTACTTATATTCATAATAAATATAAATAAATAAATTACAATGTACACTGTTTTTTTACTTTTTACTAAAGGAAGAGAATTTTGAATTGAATTTTGTAAGATAACAAGTTTTCTTTGAAATTTCTTATCATAATAGTTCCAAAAAATTAATATCCCTCCGTTAAAGGCCGATTTAAGTCAAGAAACCAGTAATTATATTCAATTTAATTTTTGCCAATTTACCGGTTCGGTTTTTCAATATTCGTCATGGTATTTCCCTTTCTTTAGTATCTCTGATTTGTACTATCATTATATCGGCATAAGTTCCAGCATGCCCAGGTTACACGCTAAACAAAAGGTGTAAGGTTTATAAATGTTCCGAATATTAGCTTCACGTAGAAGCAGTCATAAAAAAAAAATTGAGAATAAAATTATTTGATTTGAACTGGGATATTGTCCTGGCTCAAGACCATTTTGCATCTATATTTAATAGAATGCAAATTTATTTACAAATGGCATGGTGACATTTATTACTTGGCTGCAGACTACCACGATCATGATTTCGACCATGTCAAAAGTCTTTTCAAGCGGCTTCGCAGCGACTTTTCAACATTAAACCCGCCTCTATAAGGAGATGATTCTCACAAACGAACGAGAAGCACAACTCACTTGCCGAATTTGCGCTTAAAAAATCGCACCAAGTTATAAAGTACGTATGCCATCTTACAAGCATCTCATTGAGTTGCATATGTAAGTATGTGTATATGCAGGTATAGTTACCCAGCAATACCACTGCCGTGCCAACGCCATGCCATTTGTAAATAAATTTGGATTCTATTAAGTATAGATACAAAATGGTCTTGAGCCAGGACAATATCCCAAAAAAAAATATTTTTTAAAATCGTTTTTTGTTTGTACGATCCCATGAAAAATCTGAAAAAATTGCAAAAAGCTATTTTGTGACATTTTTGAATAGCTAGTATTCTAAAGTAGAAAATAAGAAAATAATAAAATAAAAAATAATGTTAGAATATTGAAAAAATTTTCTTTTTATTTTTTAATAAATAGTTTTTCTGACACGATAACAAGCCATTAAAACGTGAAATTAATTTTATTTTCCAACGTCCTAACGATGAAAACAAGTACTGATTGCAAAAAATATATGTATAAATGATGAAGTTTTTCTTATAATAATACATTGCAACAAAATGAAATTTATGAAAAAGCCGTTATCCTGTATTATGACAATTCCAATATTTCTATGTATGGAATCGACATAAAGAAAAGTTATGATTTGATTAAAATTATTTTGCATGCGCTAAACTATGAAGAGCGCAAATGGCGGGTTTGTTGTGGCTTAAAAGTAGCTATATTCCTCTCTTGTTTAAATACCCAAATTGTTACTGATATTTTATCTGGATATATATTATATCTACAACTTTCTTCTGTTTGGTGACTTATAATGAAATTTGACGTATAGTATTTTTCCATTCACACCATCCCCCTAAAATTCACTTTTGTGGGCCATTTTAGTACCAATTCGTTAAAAGTACGAAATTAACCCTAAAATGAATTTTAAGTATTGACTTGTTTTTGTCATTTAAGTTGAGTTTTGTGATTTGGTGTCTACAGAGATTATACTATATAGAATTTGATGGCAATTATTTTTGTAGAATATTTGCATTGAGGAGGTAGAGTTAAAACGTTCCACAAAAATCTTCCTCGTAGTGTTTTAAGTAATATTGCTGAACAGGTCCTATACTTAACAATGTAAGGATTACAAGGTTTCCTATACCGATTCATCATTAGAAAAATGAAGAACGCCTATTTTAGGGGTGTTTTTTACCCTTTTGCACAAAAGGGACCAAAAAGACCCCTATTTTGAGTAGCTAGATGTTAAATGTTCCACAAAAATGTATACTTAAATGTATACTTACATTGTATACTTAATATTTAAGGATAACAAGTTTACCTAGGCTGATCATCATAAAAATGTGCAAAAGTGAGAAATATTGACCTCGCCACCCTAAAATGATCATCATACGTAAAGTAACAAAACGCCCATATACGTGTAATTTTTTTATCCTCTCTATCAGAATCCGTTGTCAGAACCTTGTTATTATTTTAGAAAATTGGAATTTTTGTAAAAATTTTAATATATTTTTGGAGTATAGAAAACCAAAATACATCTGAAAATGTTACACACAGTCATTCAACAAAATTTTTATTACATTCAGACAGTGATTCTAAGTCGTTTGCTATAATGAACGATGTCGCTACCTTTAGGGTGTTGCAAATAAATGCACAAATAAATAATACCCTGGTGGAGGGTATAAATAGTGTACCATTGTTGTCGGGTCAAATAAAAATAGTTTTGCATGGAAGTTCGTACTGAAGGATGTGCTCATTTAGTGTTGCCGAATCAAAGTAATGAGAAGATAAATTCAGAGATCCGCATTGGCAGACCTTTAATAATTTTCGCATATATCGGGTGGGCCATTTAGAACTTTAAATTATAATCGGCTATAGAAAAAGTATTGATTAATTTTTTAAATTACTGGTTTTATTGGAATGGTTGAAATTTGTCATTTAATAATGGAACACAATATCATTCATATGACTTCCACGACTGGCTCGACAGTACCTCATCCGATCAACCCAATTCAGTACAGCGCAAAATCCACATCAAAAAGTGACTCGTTGTGGATGCATTGACTTGTCAATAGTCACGTGTGGGTTCTCTGAATCCCATATGCGGCAATTTTGCTAATTGACAGAGCCACCGAGATGAAAATGAGCTTCATGAAGCCTGAACTGAAGGCCGATCTCTTCTCATCAATTTTCCACGTAAATTTCTTATAGTTTACGTTAAAGACTTACTGCTTTGGAAGTAAGTTTTTAATATTTGCCAATTTTGTTCGAGCGTATAGCGTCCCATTTTGCAAATGTCAAACATAAACCTGAACATAAAATAAAAATGAATATTATTGTAACTTTCAGAGTCAAAGTAATCTGTAGTTCAAATTTAAAATTTTAAATGACCCACCCTATATCAATTAAAAATATACAACTGCCATCGATTGTCCTGAGATAACAACTGTCCTTATTAATTGTATATGCGATGAATACGATTCTCTTCCCAGACCTTTTTTAAAATTATAAAATTATTATATTATTATATTATCATTATGGTTTGACCTGTGTAGCTCGGCAATAGTTCTTACCACTTTTCTCTATTGAAGAGTGTCAAATGTTCGTCCGAGTCCTGCACATCATCACATCATCTGATGGTACTCTACATCTCTTCCTCTCTAAATTGTTGGTTGGTTTACCCCTTCTTCCTTTTGCCTGTTCAGAATACACAGTCCCCCCAGAAGAAGGAAAAAATGTATTGAATTTAATTGATATTTAGTTTGAAATTAGAAAGAAGAAGTACATACATACAATATGAAGAAAAAGAAAACAAATGGGAAAACTTTGCAGTTCTGCAATTAAAAAGTTTTCTTATGAAAACACAAGAAGAGGTTTTTAATTGAGTTACATATTGAATTTTTGCTCATAGAACGGGAGAGAGAGATTTCAAATGTATATGAATATATTGAAATACACAACATACATATATGCTAAAATTCTAATGTGCACAATATTTGTGAGTAATTGTGAGCCGAGGTATTAAATGTTTTTAAAAAAATATGTGAAATTAGGAGTCCAAAGAGGTAATTAGATTTTTGAAATAGTTTTGGTCTTCAGCAATCCTTGAACTTTTCGCCGGAAATGTGTGTGATTCTTCTAAAAAAATATAAATTAATTATGTCTCAAATTTTATGTGGAACTGGAACATTTATCGCTTCAGCTTTTAATTTATCATCTGCGAATTAGATGTCCTAGTCACACCACTTCAAATCGGTTCAAATTGAAGTCCCTATGTATGTTCTCTCACTTCCCAACGCACGACCTAGATGTCAGATTGGCAATGGCATTTTTAATTTCAATAATTTCGCAAATCGGTAAGATGCGCCGAACTATTGAACAATTCAATTTGTAAATTGCTCTTTTGAACGTGTACTTTGTTGTACAAGTGCGCATCCTTACAACTGCATCCTTACAAATGCCCAACCAACCACCTCGCTATGGATGGATGTGCCAAATGGCATTGTGCAATTACTTTGATGTGTGTTAATTTGAACTTTTGCCAATAGATTTTGCACATTTGCAGCGTAGACTCGTGACTGGCAGGAGTAAGAAATTCAATAAGGACAAAGGCAGGCGGGGCAAATCTTAACATGCAAAAGCCACAACATCTCATTCACTTACAATACAAAAGTTTTGCTGTTCTTTTGACTGATATTTGATGTTAGTTCCAGGGCGGCTCGCTATGTGTAAGTGTGTGCATGTGTGTGTGTGTGCGTGTTAAGAAGGAACTTTTGACAGCATACATGTAACACATACTTACATAAGTTCAACTATCAGGAGCGGTGGAAACCCTGAAATGTTGCCCAGGTCAGTTTTTTGTGGGGGCCTAAAGTTAATTTCTAATTTTCTTGATTTTTTGTGAAAAATCGGGGTTTTCTCTCTAACTTTTCCTCGGCAGTTAAACTAGACGGAGAGACATTTTTATTACAAAAGCAAAGCAGAGTTTTATAGTCACCAACACTGGAGACAAAATTTATTAAAAAATTTTTTTGCTGGTACGAAAAAAATCTTAACAAGTTAAGTTCTTCCATCCACCACGAAGAGCATTCCTCAGTATTACCAGCAGAATAAAGGATGTCGACTTTACATAGAAGAATGCACATTAATATATTTGTTTACTATTTTAAACTATAATGCCTTGATGTCCTTAATATTAGGTGATTGTCGGTAGCCATTAGGGTGAAACATTTTCAGATACAGACAAAGTGACTGTATTATTTTGATAAGAAAACTACAAGTTTTAAAGATCCGTTATGTTTCGCGACCACATTGGAATGCACACATTTAATTTCATGAATTTTTTATTCTTTTTTGGGGAAATACACATACAGACGAGTGTAAACACTGAATTTCATGATTCTAGCAGCAGCCGTATGCTTGGCACCAATTTTGTCCCATTTTAATCCTAAAGGTACGAATATCGAAAGGTATCTTTCTTTTTTGTGACTATGCCGTCAAAGCAATGTACACACCGAATTTCATTATTATAGCTGCAGCCGTTTGGTTTGTACCATTTATATCCCCATTCGCCCCATTCTCCCATGAATGTGTACACCTTCATGATTTCAACTTCAGCGGCTTGGTTGGTCCCATTTGAATCCCTCTTTTTCAATTATATCCCTTAAGAGTACGAATTTCGAAAAATCCTTCTATTTTATGTGTCTATGAAATTAGAGGGATGTACACACCGGATTTCATGATCCTAGCTGTTATCGTATAATATTGGTACCATTTTTATCCCTTTTTTCCCAAAAGTACGAATTTCGAAAAATCCCTCTTTTTTACGTGTCTACGCAATTATAGGGATGCACACACCGAATTTAATGATTCTAGCTGTTGTCGTATCATTGGTACCATTTTTTATCCCTTTTTGTCCCATTTCGTCCGCTACAACTTTTATTTTGTTTGTGGTGCTTCCAAGCTACAAGAGAAAAGAAATAATACTTCAATTCATAAAGCAAATATAAGGCAGCAATCATAAACACCCCAAATTAAGGGGGGATAGAGGGTGTATTTTCAGCTACAGTCGTTTGGCTGGTTGTATTTCCATCCTATTTTAATTTCAAAAGTATAAATATTGAAAATAAATTAACTCTCACGTACACAGTATATGACAACTTCATTATTCTACCATTTTTTGTCGTAAAAGCAACAAAATAAATTACGAATTTGGGACGTACTCACTGAATTTCATCATTCTAGCTGTATTCGTTTAGTTGGTACTATTTTTATCCCCTGTAGCCATTGTATCCATTGAAAGTACGAATTTGGAAAAAACGTTTTATTTTTCATGTCTACGCAGTCAGAGGAATGTATACTCCGAATTTCATGATTCTAGCTGCTGTCATTTGGTAGGTACTATTTTTATCCCCTTTTTCCATTTGAACCCCAAAAAGTACGAATTTTGGAAAGTTCTTTTATTTTACGTGTCTACCCAATCAGAGGAATGTATATATCGAATTTCATTATTCTAGGTGCAGCCGTTAGGTTGGTACTATTTTTATCCCTCTATCCCCATTTAATCCCTTAAAAGTACGAATTTAGAAAAAATACTTTTATATTATGTATCTACTCTATTAGAGGAATGTACACGCCAAATTTCGTGTTTCTATCTGTTGTCGTTTGATAGGTACCATTTTTATCCTTTTTTGTCCCATTTCGCCCCCTACAAATACAAATCACTCTATGGTGCCTTTTTATGCTATAGAGGGAATGCGCATTGCAAATATCAACTAAATAAAAGCTAATATGTTCAAAAAACATGCTGAAATACTCTAAATATTAGGGGTATTTTCAGTCCTTGTGAGGGAAAACTTTTTCCCTCTGGACCGATTTCGTCCACTTTCAATCCCAACCGATCTACAACCATAAGACACATTTAGGAACAAATTGAACCTCCTGGTTCATCATCGTTCGGCCGTTATGCTTTCAACAGACAGACAGACAAACAGAAGGACAGACGGACATGGCTATATCGTCTTAGAACTTTACCACGACCCAGAATATATATACTTTATGGGTTCTCCGATGAATATTTTAAGGTGTTACAAACGGAATGACAAAGTGAATATACCCCCATCCTGGAGGTGGAGGGTATAAAAAAACATTTTTAAACTTAGCATTCCAAGCTATTTTTGCTCTGTAGATTTTTACAAAATTTTATCGAGATTTTTTTTTTGCATAAGGCCCCCGTGAAGTGTCAAGCCGCCACTATTATTTCCCACATACCACGACAAGCTAAAGTTCTGTTGGACATGCATATTAAGGGACTTGCAAATCCAATACAATTTTGGAAGAAGTTGATTTTTGGCAAATGCATTTTAGCGCAATTATTTAATGAAGTTATAAATTTCAAAAGAAACTTTACACCAAAATGCATACATATCTGGGTATGTATGAGTGTATGTATTTATGTTATGTGAACATCTAACACGCATTCTATTACAGCCAAGGAAAAAAGTCTATTAAAAAAGATTCAGTCCATATTTAAGTCATTTTCAAAATAATCTTTGAGATAGCCTCGAGTATATTAAAGGATGATTTTCTGTGAAGACATTTTAGGCATGCTATTTATAGGGTGGGCCACATAAAATTGTAAAATGGGACGCTATACGCTCGAACAAAATCGGCAAATATTAAAAACTTACTTCCAAAGTAGCAAGTATTTAACGCAAACTGTAAGACATTTACGTGGAAAATTTTCGAGAAGAGATTCATGAAGCTCATTTTCATCTCGGTGGCTATGTCAATGAGCAAAATTGCCACATATGGGATTCAGAGAACTAAGCACATACCCAATATCAAGTAAGTACAAGCAGACATATTGAAAAAACATGCTTAAATTCTCAAAAATATTAGGGGTTATTATGGATATTTTTTGTCCTTGTGAGGGAATTTTTTTTTCCTTTGGGTTGCCAGTTGCAACCCAAAATTTGGACGTCCTAGCTCCTTTCGTTTAGATACTAGCGTGCTTTCAATAGACGGACGGACGGACAGGGCTAGATCGTCTTAGAATTTTATGACGATCAAGAATATATATACTTTATAGGGTCTCAGGTCGATATTTCAAGGTATTACAAACGGAATGACAAAGTTAGTATACCCCCTTCCTGGCGGTGGAGGGTATAATAAATCCTCATTAACGAAAAACTATGCTTTCTATTTAATTCAAAACATGCTTTAAACTATTTATATCCTCAAACTATTTATATCCTTATATCGGATTTATTTTTTTTCGGCTTCTTTAAAGCATGACTTCACTAATATTTTTTATCCTTATTTTGTAAATTTTTCCATCTCTTCAATTTGTGCTACATAGATTTTATTTTCCTTGAATTTTCTCTGAGTGTATTTGGGAATGCGTCAAGGTAAAATTCCCCCCCATAGCATAACGATGAGTTGTATGAAGTTTACACCGTGCAGAACACAAGAAATGTTCTGATTTGAAGTTTTGCTCAAGAATGAGCGTTAATTTCATAGAAAATGGAAATTATTACACGGCGAGTATAACGACACTCCTACCCTCACAACAATAGAATAAAAGTATAGCACATACAACCTACTACATGCGTATATATGTACATGTAATTTGATTTATTTTATATAATCATAGTTATGGCCTGAGAAATCCAAAGGTGGTAGTTGGGGGGGGGGGGTCTATAAGTTTTAAACATAAAATTCTATTGATATTTACGTTTGTTGACTGTTGGTCCTTTCATTCGTGTGGCATTCGTGTGGTTGTTGAGCTAAACTCACTACAACGTAAATGTGGTAAAATTCAATTAGAAAATGTCAAATGTTCTGGTCTTTGTTCGGTGCAGTTCAGTTCGGTGCCGTGGAACTTTGGTGGGTTCTGGCATTAGCACACGTTGGATTTAGTTATGAAAAGTAGTTGGTGAAAGGTTCAATTTAGGTTGGAAGATGGAAAAACTGTTAGTAAACGACATTGAACTCAAAAGTGGGAGTATAGCAAAGATCTTGCTTGTGAGAGTTCCTGAATCTGAGAGAGCATTTATATACGAATAAAAATATTTTCAGAGTAATAGAACAAGAAGAGAGAGCATACAAGTAAATTTTCCGAGACAGTAAAATGTTCTCAGCAGCTGAGAGCAATTACACTGTGGAACAAATGAAATGAAATAAGCAAGGTTCTGAAAACCTATTCTAATAGAGAAGGTAAAAAAGGATATATGTGTATCCGCGTTTTGAAATTTTACGTATAGCGGCCATTTTAGGTGGCGGGGTCAATATTTCCCCGTTTTACACATTCTTATGATGGATCGGCATTGGAAACCTTGCGATCCTTACATGTTAAGTATAGGATGTGTTCAGCAATATTACTTAAAACACTACGAGGAACAATTTTGTGGAACCACTTAACCATCTTGCTCCTCAATATAGGGGTATTTTTGGTCCGTTTTGTGCAAAATGGTAAAAAGCATCACTAAAACAGGGTTGTAAAGGATCAAAATGTTCCACAAAAACATTTGTCATAAAATTCTACTTTAAGTCACTGAATATAATAAAACTTTATATATTCCTGATCGTCATAAAATTCTAAGACGATCTAGCCATGCCTGTCCATCTGTGTGTCCGTCCGTCTGTAAATTGATTGCTTTTAAAAGTGGTCGAAATCGGTCCAGAGGTAAAAATTTTTCCCTTACAAGGACTTAAAATATCCCTAATATTTATAGTATTTATGCATGTTTTTTGAATATTTATGCCTATATTCTGGTATGCACATTCCCCTTATAGTGATTCTTATTTGTAGGGGGCGAAAAGGGATAATAGTGGTACCTATTAAACGGCAACAGTCAGAAAGACGAAATTCGGTGTGTACATTCCTCTAATTGAGTAGATTCCTAATATAAAAGTATTTTTTCGAGGGGTAAAAATGGTACCAACCAAATGGCTGCGCCTAAAATAATGAAATTCGGTGAATACATTCCTCTGATTGCGTAGACACGTAAAATAAACGGATTTTTCGAAATTCGTACGTAAAAGTAAAAAGTACTAATTTGGAAAAATCTTTTGATTTTGCGCGTCTATGCAGTCAGAGGAATTTATACGCCGAATTCCATGATTCCATGAGTTGCGGCCATTTTGTTGGTACCATTTTTATCCCCTTTTTTCCTATATTACTCCCTTAAGAGTACGACTTTCTAAAATCTCTTTATTTTACGTGTGTACGCAATTAGAGAGATGTACACACAGAATTTCATCATTCTAGCTGTAGCCGTTTAGTTGGTACGATTTTTATCCCTCTGTACTCATTGTATCCCTTGAAAGTACGCATTTGGAAAAAACCTTTTATTTTTCGTGTCTACGCTGTCAAAGGAATGTATGCTCCGAATTTCATGACTCTAGCTGCAGTCATTTGGTTTGTACTATTTTTATCACCTTTTCCATTCAACCCAAAAAAGTACGATTTTCGAAAAATCCGTATATTTCACGTGTGTACGCAATCATCAGAGGAATGTAAAACCGAATTTCATTATTCTAGGTGCAGCCGTTTGGTTGGTACCTTTTTTATCCCTCTATTGCCATTTTACCCCTTAAAAGTACGTATTTGGAAAAAATACTTTTATATTATGTATGTCCTCAATTAGAGGAATGTACACACCGAGTTTCGTGTAGTCGTGTAATATGTACCATTTTTATCCCTTTCTGTCCCATTTCACCCGCTACCAATAAAAATCACTTTATGGTGCACGTTTTTGTTAATGTGGGAATGCGCATACCCAATATCAAGTAAGTACAAGCAGACATATTGAAAAAATATGCTTAGATACTCTAAAATATAAGGGGTTTATGGGTATTTTTAGTCCTTGTGAGGGAAAATTTTTTCGCTGTGGGCCGATATCATCCAGTTTCAATCCCAACCGATCTACGACTGTATGAAGTCTTTATGGAAAATTTGGACGTGCTAGCTCCTTTCGTTTAGATGCTAGCGTGCTTTCAACAGACGGACGGAAGGACGTGGCTAGATCGTCTTAGAATTTTATGACGATCAAGAATATATATACTTTATAGGGTCTCAGGTCGATATTTCAAGGTGTTACAAAGGGAATGACAAAGTTAGTGTACCCCAATCCTGGAGGTGGATTGCACTTTTGGAATTAAAAGAGGATGGAAATACAACCAACTGTAGCACCAAAATCTACCAATACTTATGGTATTTATTAAGCTTTTTTGAAGATTGCTGTCTTATATCAACTTTTGAAGTAAATATAAGACTTGAAGTATTATTTCGATATGTTTAGTATAAACGTATTGATAGCCTTTCCTTAAAAGCGTGGTTTGAAATTTCAGGTTTATGTTTGACATTTGCTAAAAGGGTCGTTATCCGCTCGAAAAAAAATTAGAAAATATTAAAAATTTAGTTCCAAGGTAGTGAGTCTTTAACGCAAATTGTAAGAAATTTACGTTGAAAGATCGGCCTTCATGAAGCTCATTTTCATCTGGGTGGCTGTGTCAATAAGCAAAATTGCGAATATGGGGTTCAGAGAAACAGCACGTGTTTATTGAGATGCCAATGCATCCACAATGAGTCACTATTTGCTGTGGATTTTAGACTGGGCTAATTAACTGACAAATTGGGTTGATCGGATGAGGTACTGCCGAGCCAGTCGTGGTAGTCTTATGAACGATATTGTGTTGCATTATTAAATGACCAAGTTCAACCTTTCCAATTAAACCAGAAATTTGAAAAAAAATTATCAGTACTTTTAAAATGTTACATTGACCAACCTATATATAGAGAGAAATAATAAATACCCATTTCGCAGAGAGAATGAATTTTTCTATCACAATTCCTCGTTATGGAGGATTATTTTATCGAGCGGTTGAGTATTTAAATTATTTAAATTTTCCTTGATTTTCAGTAAAAACTGAAGCTGAGAGGCAAGAAAAATTGACCATCTCCAAAAGGCTCACCACAGTTTTCCGCAAATGAGATTTTCTATAATAAATTTGTTATTCCGAAGATTTTGCTTGTGCTTTGCCTAATATTATCTAACACTCCTGCCAACCTTCGTACAAGCTGCATATAAACATACTAAACCACAATTGTTGCAGAAAACCGCCAACCGGCCAGACCACAGCAAAACATGCAACATGCCACAACATACTAGCAAAAACACTGTGTGTCAGGAGATAAATGGAAATTCGAATCAAACCACCAAACTTCGATTATCCTCTAAAAATATAAAAAGGAAATGCAATCGCCAAAAGCGCTCTCAAAAAGATCAATTGCAGTCAAATGCATCGCGGACACTTTCCTGCACTGAATTTACTGAAATTTTTAAAAATTCCAAATTAAAGAAACAAAACAGCAAATTGTCAAATCCTTCACTCGTGAACTTTACGCATTTCAAATGGCCAAAAAGCAGCCAAATTATAATGAAACGAAACAAAAGCGCGGAGAAGCACCATGTGATGCCGACTACCTGTCCATGCGTCATGATGGATGTCCGTGTCGTTTCTTTTTTCTGTATTATTTTCATAGTCTGCTTACAGACCACTCCAAAAAAATATTTGGTTTCTTTTTTTGGTCTATTCAAATGGTGGAAGGATGGGAGGGGAGGGGGGAATTGTTGTTACTACTTTTCTTTTGGTTTTGTTTGCAACAATTTTTCACTGATTATGTATAGGAGTAGAATTGGTTTTTCCTGGGGTGGCACAGTCAAACTCTCTACATCGCACAGTGGTGTGTACTTGGACATTTTTGTTAGATAAGGATTTTTATTTTTAAATGTTCCAGATGTTCCAGGCTATTGATATTTTTCTCAATAATTGTGCATCCAAAGCACTGTGCCTGGCCAAACACACCAAGCTAAAGTAGACAATCTATTGCTGTTTTTAATTCATTCATTCTTCGTTTGTTTTTTATTTCGTCCTGGATTTTCTGTGACTCTCTGTGTCTGTGCTCTCCACTTGTCCTCATAAATTGCTTAGTTTAAGTGGAGGGAGTTGCTGGGGTGGCGCCACCGGTCATCATCGCCATAGACAAACTTAACGTTCTGTACGTGTTACCACCGTGTGTCCGTGCCTGAGTTTATTTTCCGAGGAGGCTGGGGCTCGCAAAAAAACCCTGTTTAATTTCTATCAAAATTGCCAAAAATAGCCGCAAAAAAACTAAAGCCCAACGAACGGCGCAAATAAAAATTTCGCGTCTAAATGATGTACTTTGTGCTCGCAATTTTTGTGCCGTGGTAACAAAATGTGCTGTGTCCTCATCCCTGGGAGGGCTACAGGACATACGAGCAAGCGAAACTCACTGTGTTCTCGTACTTGTTTCGTGTTGTTGTTGTTGCTGCTCTTGCCAAACGTATTATTTATCATTTGTTCAATTTAGTTGGTTAGCGAGTTGTTGTTCATTTTCGTTCATCGTTTTTTGTTTTTTTTTTTCTCTTTTCTGAACCATTTCGACGGGGTCCTTTTGATAGCCAAAGGATATGTTGGCATAAATTGCATTAGCCTCACAAAATGTACGAATAGATGGACATAAAGTGTCGGTAATATTTTTCATCATTTATGTCCAAATCACCGACCGGTAGACGTCATTGACAGCATCACCATCATGGAGTAATATGGGGAAATGGTAAGGATGTGTAATTGGGTTCATTAAAAAAATCCTGAGGAGTTTGAAGGATGTATATTCCGGGTACTTTAAAGTGGAGCGTCAATTTCTTAAAGGAATAGAGCTCTCAATCGAACGACAAATTTACAGAGTTTTTCTAAACTAATAAGAAAAATAAAAAATATTTTTTTCCACCGCTAACAATTTGTTTAAGTCCATTTAAAACCTAAATGGTTGCTGCGCAGTCTATAAACAAAGTTATTCTCATTTATTGACATTGTTATTTCTTTTCTTATATAGGGTGGTCAATATAACATTTTAAAAGTACTGATAATTTTTTCAAATTTCTGGTTTAATTAGAAAGGTAGACTGGCTCGGCAGTACCTAATCCGATGAACCGACTTTTTCAGTACATGACCCAATGATGCCGCCAGCCGAAAATCCACACCAAACAGTGACTCGTTGTGGATGCATTGGCTTCTCAATAGTCACATTAGGGCTATTGACATAGCCACGGAGATGAAAACGAGCTTCATGGATAAACTGAAGGCCGATCTTTTCTCGAAAATTGTCCACGTGAATTTCTTATAGTTTGCGTTAAAGACTCACTACTTTGGAAGTAGAAGTTTTATATATACCAATTTTGCTCGAGCGTATAGCGTCCCATTTTGCAAATGTCAAACATAAACTTGCAAATAAAAATGAATGTTATTCTACCTTTCAAGATAAAAGTAATCGGTAGTTCAAATTTAAAATGTTAAATGGTCCACCCTGTAGCTGCAGCAGTTTGGCCTGCATCAATTTTATCCCTTTTCGTTATTATAGCTGCATCCTTTTGGGCGGTACCATTTTTATTCCATTTTATAAGCAGACATATTCAAAAACATGTTTAAGTATTAGGGGAAAATTTGATTTCTTCCATGATTCTAATCAATTTGCAACTATAAGACACATTCATGGAAAATTTGGACCTGCTAACTCCTATCGTTCGTGCTTTCAAAAGAGACTCAGGTCGATATTTCATTGTGTTACAACTGTTACTTTATCTTAGTCCTATGGTGAAGGGTATGAAAATAAGATATTCTAGAGATATGAGTATGATGAAGTACATATAATACATAATATCAGTATAATAATGGCCAATTCGCATTCCCCCTATAATTAGTATTATAAAATGCTCCTTAAAGGATGCGTAGAAAAAAAACTGTTCAGTTTATAGAATAGGGACGTCATTGTCCATTCGTAGAAAAAACACAATAAAAAACAAGTAAAACCGGCGTTAAGTGCGGCCGGGCCGAACTTTATATACCCTCCACCATGGATTGCATTCTAGTTGTGGCCATTTTGTTGGTACCATTTTTATCCCCTTTTTCCCATATTACTCCCTTAAAAGTACGACTTTCTAAAATCTCTTTATTCTACGTGTCTACGCAATTAGAGAGATGTACACACCAAATTTCATCATTCTAGCTGCAGCCGTTTAGTTGGTACTATTTTTATCACTCTGTACCCATTGTATCCCTTGAAAGTACGAATTTGGAAAAAAACTTTTATTTTTCGAGGAATGTATACTCCGAATTTCATGACTATAGCTGCAGTCATTTGGTTGGTACTATTATTATCCCCCTTTTCCATTTAACCCCAAAAATGTAAGACTTTCGAAAAATCCGTTTATTTTACGTGTCTACGCAATCACCGAATTTTATTATTTTAGGTGCAGCCATTTGTTACCATTTTTATCCCTTTATTCCCATTTTAGCCCTTAAAAGAACGAATTTGGAAAAAATATTTTTATATTATGTATTTACTCAATTAGAGTAATGTACACACCGAATTTCCTGTTTCTAGCTGTAGTCGTTTAATATGTACCATTTTTATCCCTTTTTGTCCCATTTCACCCGCTACGAATAAAAATCACTTTATGGTGCACGTTTTTGTTAATGGGGGAATGCGCATACCCAATATCAAGTAAGTACAAGCAGACATATTGAAAAAATATGCTTAAATACTTTAAAATATAAGGGTTTTTATGGATATTTTTAGTCCTTGTGAGGGAACAATTTTACCCTTCGGACCGATTTCGTCCAGTTTCGATCCCAACTGATCTACGACTATAAGACGTATTTGTGCAAAATTTGGACGTCCTAGCTCCTTTCGTTGAAATGCTAGCGTGCTTGCAACAGAAGGATAGACGGACCGACTGACATGGCTAGATCGTCTTAGAATTTTATGACGATCAAGAATATATTTACTTTATAGGGTATCAGGTCGATATTTCAAGGTGTTACAAACGGAATGACAAAGTTAGTATACCCCTATCCTGGAGGTGGAGGGTATAAAAATGGTTTAACTGAAGAAACTAACAAGTTTTCAACCAAAACGTCCGTTTTGGTTGCTGATAAAGAATTATCTATAGCGTTTTCATAAGAAAGTATGCGAAGAACATTATTAAATGCTAAAGTTTTACGTGAAAACATAATAAAATTGGTTTATTTTTGTATTAATATTTTTAAAAATATTAATCATACTCACCATTGTACTCTAATCAATATTACTTATACGCCCAGTATTACTGTTGACATTTGATTTCGTACGGTGACTTATATTGACAGCATTATATATCTCCATTCGATCTATAAGCGATATTCCATTTATTGATCCATTAGTAAATTACTGTGTTTTTACTGGAAACTATTCTAGGAACATTATTAATTGCTGGCACTCTTTATGTGCGAAATTTCTTGGAATTTCTTTATTTTTATTATATAATAAAATATATATACATATATATTATATGTATAACTGTTTCCATTCTTAATTACAATTATTTTTAATAATATTAATCATACTCACCATAGTACTCTAATAAATATCACTTATGCGCCTAGTATTACTTTAATTTTATTTCATATTTAGATATTAGATTTCATTTGTTAACTGTTTCTATTTCTAATTATTATTGTTATATTTAATAACAATAATCCTACCTACCATAGTACTCCAATAAATATCACTCATACGCCTGCTACTACTTTGAGTTAATTTGCAATTTTGACATTTAATTTCGTGCTGTGTGAATTTTATATCGACTTCATTTCGACATCAAATCGATACACAAATATAAATCGCAATTAAAAAGTACATATGGCCGGACGGCCATTGATTTTGTTTTATCGTGTCGTGCCGTTTCTGTCTCTGCTAAAGCAATCAAATTTTAATTTGTTAACCATTTTTCGATTTTTATCTCTAATTTGTATTTGCCATGTTATTGACCAAATTCGAAATGAAACGTTGTAGTTGTAGTCTGTGCATGCAATTCCAAAAAAAAAATCATAAAAAAGAGAAACAACTACAACAAGCAAGTACCTACGTTGCAGTTAGGCCTTCACAAATTGCTCACTAATCAAATGATAGACAGTATAAATTAATAGGAAAAAGAACGAATTAGAATGAAATGTAAAAGGGATAGCACATAGTTGTCAATAGATATAGCAGAAAATCTATACCTGGCAATAAGAAAAAATCAGTGAAAGTGGCCGGGGAAGTTTTGAATTTTGAAGACTATTCGGAAATTTCGGCTTTTCTAAGGAATATTATGAAATTTGTGTAATTAATTTAAATAATTTTTCAGAAATTTAGTTTAGATACCTACAACAACTCCGTGGATGCTATGCGTCTCCTTTATCCGAGTCGGCGACTGCTGCTCTGTCATTTATCATTTACTGCGCCTATAAGGCCACTACAGTTTTTTGTGCGCCTCACCGCTGTGCAGCAGCATTTCTAAAAAACTCCGAAAATATATGCGAATGTATGGTTAGCAGTTAAAACGCCGAATGGACGGACACAGGGTTCATATGGGTGGTTGAGTATGAAACTGAACACGCAAAACCATTAAAAATATACGGCAGGAAAAAAATCGAGATACTGGTCAGAAAAACGACAAAATCGAAAAGTTTTCGGTCAAAAAAAAACTAGTGGACTTAAAAAAGGCTACAGCGGCTGCAGAGAGTATAACTACAAGGTTCTCATACCTCCATTTGAATGATGGTGCACCATCCAGCCAGCTCATATGGATGGCGGCGCGTCCGTATATGGCAATAGTGGCTAAAAAATGTATTCTACGGGGGAAATGCGTTTTTCGTTTTTTGTGAAAGCAGTTTAAACAGCAGAATGGTTAAACCTCCTCACAAACAAGCACATGCAGCCACTCACACACTGAGTATGGGCCCCATACTCTCTCACACATGTGTGTTAGTGTGTGTGTGTGTGTCTGTCACTGCCAGGACACATAGGCTCCGCCCTTATGTGCGGACATTACACAGATACCATTTTCTGCATACAGATATTTCGCAAAACAAAAACAAAAACAACCCGGTTAACTACAGCGTTTTTTGTAGTTTTTACCCTCTGCCGTTAGTTTTGCCTGGTTATGGGTGCGTTGTGATTGGCATGATGGGAAATTTGGTTTAATATTTTGGCAAAGTAGACATTGTGATAATACAGATATCCTCTCTTAATAATCATACATTCATATTTCAGATATATATCATCGTCCGATAGACCATATTACATTTGAAGCTGATGATATACGTCTGCAAATGGAGCCAATTGGCGTTTTTAGTTTTTCATTATTTATTTTTTTAAATTATTTTTAATACTTTTTATCACCCTATGACATCGTTATATATGCCAAATTAAAAAGGAGAATATCTGTTAAAAATACTTTAAATTTTCGAGTTTTTTCCCTCAAAAAGTTAAATATGAAAAAAAAATATATAAACTTAAGGGGGAATTTTGAAGTGGTTGTTAATACTAAATCAATAGAGATAGAAGCATTAAATCTGAACTATTTTAGCAGATAATTTTCTCTTTAGTTTGACATTTATTTCAGTATCTCACCCTATGAGAATTTGTATTCAAAATAATTTTTGAAAAAATTATATCCTTTCGAAATTTAAAAAACTAAAAACTTAATTTTGCCTATAATTTCAGACGTATATTTTAAAAATTGTCTTACGATGTATATAGATGTGTTTTTGTTTTATTAAAATTTCTCCTCAAGTTAATGTTTAAACACTCGAGCCGTGACGTCTCGAAATATTGACCCGAGACCATATAAATGGCATATGACGACAACAATTAATAAAAATGGAAAAAAAATAATTTCATACTTATCATCGATAATTTACCGACATTTTTCTGAATTGTATATTAGGTATGATGTTCCATTTTTCCAAGTATGGCAGTTGTAGTTCTGTTGAAGTTGTAAATGGGTTAAATGGACCAAAATCACAAATGTAAATTCCTCATAAAGGATTGGCCATTTCATCATTATAGGACCATCGGCAGAACAACGCTTGTAAATTGGGAAAATTTATTTGGAACAATTAGGTTTGGCCTGGCCTAACTTTATGTACCCTCCACAATGGTTTGGATTCCACAGAGGCTGTCGATTTCCGCAGAAGTGCAGTAACATTAGAGGACAATTTTAATTTTTTTTAATATAGCCAAACCAAAACAAATACAAATATTTAAAAAATAATTCTATAAATAAATATAAAATTTTAAAAAAATTAAACCACGCTTATAAAACAAGGCTAACAATATATTTATACTATATATATATATCAAAATTATACTTCAAGTCAGATAAAAAACTAAATTTATAGCTGCAATCTTCAAAAAAGCTTAAATACCCTAAATATTGGGGTATAGTGAGTGACATAGTTTGATTGGTTGTATTTCCATCCTATTTTAATTCCAAAACTACACATTTTGAAACTCCATTATCTCTCACATACACAGTAAAAGATAACCTAACTTCACGATTCACCACCCATTTTTGCCGTAAAAGTAAAAAGTACGAATTTGGAATAATATTTTTATTTTGATGAATGTCTACACCGTGTACCTTGATTCTAGCTGCGGAAATTTGGTTAGTATCATATTTACCCTTTAGAAGTACGACTTTCGAAAATCTTATTAATTTACTTGTCAACGCAATTAGAGGGATGTACGTACTGAATTACATCAGTTTAGTTGGTACCATTATTATCCCTTCCTTATATCCCTTGAAAGTACGAATTTTGAGAAATCTTTTTATTTTTCGAGTCTACGCAGTTAGATGAATGTATACTCCGAATTTCTTGATTGTAGCTTCGGTCATTTGGTTGGTACCATTTTTATCTTCTCTCTTACCCCCGTAAATGTACGACCTTCGAAAGTCTCTCTAATTTACTTGTCTCGCAATTAGAGGGTTGTACACTCTGAATTACATCATTCTAGCTGTAGCCGTTTAGTTGGTACCAGTTTTATCCCTCTGTTCCAATTGTGTCCCTTGAAAAAACGAATTTGGAAAAACGGATGTATGACTGTGGCCATTTGGTTGGTATCATTTTTATCCCCTTTTTCCATTTTAACCCCAAAAAGTACCAATTTTGAAAAAAACCTTTATTTTATGTATTTACATTTTTTATCTGTCTATTCCCATTTTCCCTTCAAAATTCCGAAATTGGAAAAAATACTTTTATATTATGTATCCACTCTATTAGAGGAAAAAACACACCTAATTTTATCATTCTAGCTGTTGCCGTTTAGTTGGTACCATTTTTATCCCTCTGTTCCCATTGTTCTCTTGAAAGTACGAATTTGGAAAAACAATTTATTTTTCGTGTCTACGCAGTCAGAGGAATGTGTGCTCCGAATTTCATGAATTTAGCTCCAGTCATTTGGTTGGTACTATTTGTATCCCCTTTTTCCATTTCAACCCCAAAAAGTACGAATTTTGAAAAATCTATTTATTTTACGTGTCTATACAATCATAGGAATGCATACACCGAATTTCATTATTTTAGGTGCAGCCGTTTGGTTGGTACCATTTTTATCCCCCTTTTGCCATTTTACCCATTAAAAGTACGAATTTGGAAAAAATACTTTTATATTATGTATCTACTCAATTAGAGCAATGTACATACCGAATTTCGTGTTTCTAGGGTTTGTCGTTTGATAAGTACCATTTTTATCCCTTTTTCTGCCCCCATTTCACCCCCTACGACTAAGAATTACTTTTTGGTGCATATTGAAACTTGCTTAAATACTCTGAATATAAGGGGTTATTAGGGGTATTTTTAGTTGTTCTGAGGGAAAAATGTTTCCCTGTGGACCGACTTTGCCCAGTTGCAATCCCAACCGATATAAGACTATAAGATACAGTTATGGAAAATTTGTGAAAAATCAAGCCGGTATAAATGTTGGGCTGGGTCACCAAGAAAATTATTGTTTTCACCAGCCAGGAGTAACATTTGGATTGTTTAATGCCAGTTTGTAAAATATTTGGGCCAGGCCATATGTGAAATCGCTTCACTCCTGAAACACATTTTCCGGTGTAAAATTTTATGTTGCACCTTTATACAGTTTCTTTTTTTGAATTTATAGACACTGAATGCTCTTTATGTATATTTTTTCTCATCTTACAATAACCTATTGGTCGTATAAGTGAAAGTTTAGAGCTTTTTTGTAGATTTCCAATCCTTATGTCTAGGTAACATTTTGTAAAATGTGTTATGATAAAATAATAGAAGTAATCAATACATTTGCAATGTTGCAACTTTAAGTCACTGACTCTATTTTTGTGAACACATTTTAATAGTAAAAAAGGATTTTAGAGCTAAATCTTCGCCTTAAAATAATTTTTCAAATGATTCTAAGGACACAAACAATGTCTATTATGAACAAATATAGAAATTATAATCTTTCTTTTTTATTTATATTTATTGGCGTTGATTTTATGGAACAGTATCCCTCATTGGACCAAAAAAAATGTTTAGGTCCAGAATACAAACATTTGCTTATAAATATCCAGTAACCTCTATTATCACACTTTATATTCGAAAATATTGTATCAAGAATCTATTCCGTGAGTCCGTGATGTATGTTAACATTAGGACCAAGCAAACCTGATTTCCTTTTTACTGATTTTGTATGATTAATAATAACACAACATATAGGGTGGGTCATTTACCATTTCAAATTTGAACTTCCGATTACTTTGACTTTTAAAGGTAGAATAACATTAATTTTTATTTTTATTTTCAGGTTTATGTTTGGCGAGAAAATGGAAAATATTCGACAAGAGATCTGTCTTCAGTTCAGCCCTCATGAAGCTCATTTTCATCTTGGTGTCTATGTCAATAAGCAAAATTGCCGTCTATTGAAAGTGACTATTGAGAAGCCAATACATCCACAACGATTAGCTGTTTGGTGTGGATTTTGTGCTGGCGGCATCGTTGGACCATGTACTGAATGTTTGTTTGATCGGATGAGGTACTGTCATATGAATAACAAGACATTCAACATTTTCAATAAAACAAGAAATTTGAAAAATAATCAGTACTTCTTCATAGACTAATGATTCTAATTTAAAATTTTAAATGACCCACCCTACATTATGATCTATTAGTTTTTGACAGCCTTCTCTGGAAGATTAATTTCGTACTCTGGAACAGATAATGGGTGTCTTACATACCTTTCGATTAAAGTTTAGATAGTGATAACATCATAATTCCAATTGGGCAGAAATTTGGGTATATAAATATTTCACATTTTTGGTGGAACTTTCTTAACTAACAAATGGCGAACAAATAGTTTGTCGTCACCCATTCCGAATTGGAACCATTGTGACACCATACAGATCATAATTCGCATCCTTCTCTCAGCCTTATCCTTGTAAACGATCTTCACAAATATTCTAATATTCCCCAATAGTTTTAACATCTGAGGCAATTCCTTTTGTTACTCTATAAATATTAACATACATTATTCATCATTCCTTTGGTGCTCCCCCTAAGCCGACAACATAAAATATGAGAAAGGGGTTTTACATTCACGTTTCCAGTGATGTTCTTTGCACACACACACTCCCACTCATACCACTCCCCCTTTTTTTGAGGGGAGCACCTTGTAGTTTTGCAAAGAAAATAAAGGCCTATTTTTAGGCGCTTTCCATGTGATTGTGTATGTGTGTGTGTCGTTATGCCTTTTCCTCTACATTCACATTCATCTCTTACACAAAAAATGCAATTAAATGCTTTAGCCTTCTTCTTTCTCCTCTGCTGTGGTGGTGGTGTCACCTCTTTCATTTTCCTCACACACAAAAAAGTCCTGTATAATTTTCATTTTCTCCCTCAGTGTGTGTGTGTGTTGGTGTGTGCGAAAGGCTTTTCTAAGTTTTGGATATCACATCGTCCGCTTTTTTGCGTTTTTCTGATGAGCGTTTACTGCATCCTTTTGTTTAACAGTTAAATGCTGCATTTTTGGTTTATCATCATCATCGTTTTTTCTAGTCTTTGTTTTTATTTTTTGTTTTCTTGTCGGTGGGCCTTTACTTACTACTATTACATAGTCTCCTTCCCTCCATTTAGTGTTCGCATTGAGTTTTTGTGCGTCTTCTTTGGCATTTGTTTTCCGCAGTTTTCTATACAATTTTCTTTAACCTTTTCGGGCCTTTTCTTTTCTGTTCTGGTCTTTTTTTTCGGGTACATCTGTCTGTGTGCTGAGCACGAGATAATGGGAAATTCTAGGCAGAGACCACATATTACAAATGGGGCATGTGAATTTGTAAGGAAAGCCCGATAAAGCGGGATTGCGAATAATAAATGAGCGAAGGAATCATTTTGAAACGGAAACATTAAAGCGACGCTTTATTTGGTGAAATTCTATAGGCAACTGGGAGATATAAAGGAGCTAGCTCCTTAGAAAATCTTTAGACGATGCTTCTAACCATCCAGATATTTTAAGTTGCTGTGATCAAGGTTTCCGTTACAAAAGAAACGCAAATTTGTAAGTCTTGACTTTCATGTCTATGACGTCTGATTAATATATAATTAATAATAAGTATACGCCATGTTGTTCAACGAATACAGGGGGCGTATTAATATTATTTATTTAATATCAATTATCCGCCGGGATGTACAATGCATTTTTAAACAATGCCAGGTCAGGTCAGCTCCCCTCTCCATTCCTAACGATTCAAAAAATTTTTAGCGCATGATCGCATCGATGGTAATAATTTTTTGTGGCCAAAATTGGATAAAATATCTACGAACGGTAGGTAAGAAGCCCTATCTGACACACAGTTGAGGAGACATTTTCTAATGTATAGGCAACTGGAACGATTTGACCTCTTATATTTTTTTTGTTTTCGAGTTTTCTTAGCAGTAGCAGATCTATGTCAATAATTGTTCAACTTCAGTCTGATGTATGCCCTAATTATTGGAGAATTTGATTGCATGTGGCGGCCATTCGAACAGTGACCTTTCAAATAAATAAAAATTTCAGGCCTTCTATGTCAATAAGCTTATTTCACATTTCAAACATTTAAAAAATATTTCCCCCTATGGGAATAAAAAAAGGTCGGTTAGCTAAACGCTCCTGAATGCACACTTACAAAATCATGTTTTTCAATTGTATTTTTTTATGTTACATTTTTGTTCAATTTGTAATATATTCGGATTCTTTTCTTAGAGTTACTTATTGGACGTTCACAGTAATTTGTTTGTGTTATTTTATGGTTACAACTGAAAACTTTTTCGTATTGGGTGGTAGTATTGTATAAACAAATAAATAGCTGCAGTCAATACCTTTCAAATGATGCCTAAATTAGGTTTGGAAATGTTGGCTCTGAAAATGCATATCCTTTATTAAATTATTTCACAAAAATGGAGTCAGTGACCTAATTTTTGTCCTATAATCAACATTTTGGGCATCGTTCGAGTGGTATTGATTCCTTATATTTGTAGGGTACCGTGGTTGAAGATATTGACAGCTTCAGTCATTTCGGCCAGTGATTGAGTGACTGACCACACGGCCAAACGGCTGCAGACAGGGTTGTCAAATGTTCAGGGTAGTATGACGTGGACGCCGGCTAAGAAAAGGTTTTACGAAATTCGTACTTTTAGGGGACAATGGAACAAAATGGGATAAACATTGAACCTTTGTCCTGACTAAACGGTAATAGGTAGATCCCAGAAATTCGGCGTGTGTCTTGAACTTAACATGCGGTCTAGCTACAAAAGGGACTCTTTGAAATTTGTACTTTTAAGGGAGAGACAAAACGGAATAGAAATTGTACCAATTTATTTATTTATTTATTGTGAATTACTATACAAAGTAAATTTATATTCTATTTTTATTTTTTTAATTATTATGAATTACAATACAAAGTAAATTTATATTCTAATTTTGGGTCCAGGGATTGAGCCGGGGTGACTAAGACCATTGTAGCTAGTTATTGCAGCGACCGACCAGAGCCTCTGGTGGAAATCGAACCCAAGACCCCCACGCTGATAGCCGAGCACGTTACCAACTCGACTACCGGGGCAATCTTGTACTAATTTAAGTAATGCAGCTATATTCGTGAAAATCGATATTTACATTTCTCTGACAACGCAGACTTGCAATATAAATGGATTTTTCGAAATTTGTACTTTTAAGGGACGAGTGTGACAAAAAGGATACCACTGGTACCAAATTCCTCTGATAAACTGAAGTATTGTAGGTTGAATTGATATTTTTTTTTCGAAATTTGTACATTTAAGGTGTGAGCGGGGCAAAAAAGGTACCAACTAAAGTGTTACAGCTAGAATCGTGGAATTTGGTGTGTGAATTCCTCTGATCATGTAAAGGGTGATTTTTCAAAAGCTATAGGAAAGTTTTTCAAAAAAGAACACATAAAATTCAGAAAAATTGCATGAAATCTTTATTTGAATCGATAGTACGGCCCTTATAATTTAATGTTTGAAGATTATTTCATGCAAATGTTGACCTTGACTGCGCCTCAAATGGTCCATCCGCTTAGTCCAATTTTGGCATACTCTTTCTAACATTTCGGCCGGTATCTCACGAATACATGCTTCAATGTTGTCTTCCAATGCGTCAATTGAAGCGGGCTTGTCTGTATAGACATAAGCTTTAACATAGCCCCACAAAAAATAGTCTAAAGGCGTTAAATCACACGATCTAGGCGGCCAATTGACCGGTCCCGAACGTGAAATAAAATGTTCACCGAACTCGCCTCTCAATAAGTCCATTGTTGCGCGTGCTGTGTGGCATGTGGCACCGTCTTGTTGAAACCACATGTCATACAAGTTAAGCTCTTGCATTTTGGGCAAAAAAAAGTTGGACGTCATCTCACGGTAGCGCTCTTTGAGGAAGTACGGTCCAATGATGCCACCAGCCCATAAACCGCACCAAACTGTGACTTTTTCTGGATGCATTGGTAGCTCTTGCAATGCTTCTGGCTGATATTCACTCCAAAATCGACATTTCTGCCTATTTACGTACCCATTGAGCCAAAAATGAGCTTCGTCGCTGAACACCACTTTTCGGTAAAAAAGCGCGCGATGAACTTTCTTAACAGAGCACGCATTTTATAATAAAATTCAATAATTTGCAAGCGTTGTTCGTTTGTAAGACGATTCATGGTTAAATTATAGACCAAACTGAAGATGTTTGACAGTGGAACAAAATACGAAACGTGCGTCAGCTGCTTAAACCAGTGTTTCCAAAAAGATAATAGCTAAAAAATCACCCTTTAGAAGCGCAGTAAAATTTGGTTTTTTGAAATTTGTACTTTTAAGGGGTGCGGGGGAAAAAATTAAGTATTGTAACTATAGTGGTGAAATTTGGTGTGTAAATTGCTCTGACAACGTAGAAGCGCAATCTAAATGGATTTTTCGAAATTTATACTTATAAATGGATTCAAACTTTGTACTTATAAGGAGGATGGGGAACGAAAAGGAATAAACGTGGTACCAAATAAAGTACATGTTTTTGGGGGAGAAGCGAGAACATTTGTTACCTATAGTGTTTTTTTCAAAATGTATACTTTTTGGGAAAGAGGTGCAAAAAGTTATAAAATGGTCGGCTACATCAGAAACAGCATATCGAGGATAAAAATTAAAAAAAATATACATACGAAGGGAGTTCAGCTAAAATAGTGCAATTGGACAAGCACATTTCTTTGAATGTGCATGAGTGCTATCTAATAAGAGGTTTCCAAACTACTATTTTATATTTATCTATATTCACCAAAAGAACATTGAACAAATACTATCCAAAATCAGAGATGGATAAAACTGATTTCCGATTCGAAAAAGTTTTCAGTTGGCGCTATAAAAAACATAAAAAAGCTATAAAGGCCCAATAATTCGACCTATGAGTAACTCTATGGCAAAAATATATCACAAAAAATTGCAGGGGAAAACATGATTTTTAGGGGTATTTTCAGAAGTATTTAGCTCACAGACGGCTGGATCTAGGGACGAAATATTTTGCAAATTATCATTAAACAATCCAAACTTTATTTTCGTGGTGTGGGTTTTTGGAATGCATAGAATTTTTCATCGCGTTCAAGTCCTTATATAATTACACAGTTTCGAGAACAACACGATTGCTTTATCATTGTTGTTTGAAAATGTTATACGAGCTATCTTACAGCAATTGCTATCTTATGAGAAGCATATAAGGAAAATGTATTAAATAGGACGACTGAAAATCTTAATAATATTGTTAGTTAAATTTTCGAAGTATAAAAGTGTAATTTTGTTTCGTCAATTGCCGTCTTATAAGTATGTGTCGACAAGGACTGTGAGCAATAACTACCCACAAAGTCTGCATTCGACTATATCTGATTTCATTCATCATTGTTTGTGAATAGTACCTGATTTGTACATGGCACATGTTTTTGGGAAATTTCTTTTGAGGTTTAAAGCAAATTTGGAGTATATTTTAAAATAAGTGTGTTTGTTATTTGTTAAATTAAACTTTAACCGAACTTAAACGATATTGGAACAAACTTTTGCCAAATCGGCTTTTAAAAACGAAATTTATGTGGCGTATGTTTTTGTAGGTGTCTACCACTCACATAGTGGAATAGTAGGCCGGAACGCAGTGACCTTGGGATAGCCAGTCAATGGTGAAAATATTGAAGAGCAATTTAAGGGGGAAAAAACTGAAAAGTTCCCTCTAAAAAACACACACAGACACACAAACATGTAGCAAAAAAGGCCAAACAATTCCTCAAATGCCAAAAAAACATCCAATCTATAGATACAATACATAGATATTTATTTATATATACATATATAGAAATAAAAGCACACCTACGTACATACATATATATGTGTGTGGGTACAATATAAATAATACAAATATATTCTATATCGAGAGACAGGAATTTATTTAAATAAACAGAAATATATATGAAAAAAGAGGACGCAGACAAACACACACATTTACACACTTCAACTTCAACCATGGGCCGGCCGGCCGGCCGTCCATATGCGAGACGAGACATGGACGGAAGTGTTACTAACTGATACGCATACAAACACCATAGACAAAAACACACACACAATACAAACACAGGCCATACTAGTAGCAACAACAAGAAAAAATATGCACTACACACATGTATGTATGTATGTATGTATAGGTGATGCGTATGTACCAATAGTACATACACTCTTATGCATATATAGACGAGTGTGTGCATGTATATACTATTGTATATAGAACAAACCTTTTAGGCATATAACCTGGCCAAAAAAATATCCACAAAAGAAGTAAATATCATAAAACAAGAGAATTGTTAATATATGTGTGTGTGTGTATTAGGCCGGCTCATGGTGGCAAGTGGTAAATTTTCAAATTTCAACATCTATTCAAATAGTCAAAATGCCTTCAGATCCATGAACTTTGTGATCCTAAATTCAGACTGCAGCGAATCTTTAAGAGATGACAAGCTCATACAGCTCAGACAAAATGCACAGTGGCTGGTGAATAGAATTGGACTCGTGCAGACTTGCGAAGATGGTGTGGCCAAATATGATATGAAGAGGCCAAGCTACCTTATTTCACTTGAAAAATTTCAATTGTCAATTTGGCACTCCTTAATAGGTACACATGCCCAGAGGCGGAACATCGAGTCAAACGACTTTTGCAGGAGCTGTGGGGACGAAGAGGAGATTGAGAGCGTTGAACACATTCTCTGTCTCTGCCCGGCTCAGCCAGGAAGAAGTTTAGCGACACTGGGTTTAGCTGCCTTTGAAGACTTAGACGACCAGAGGCGGAACATCGAGTCAAACGACTTTTGTCGGAGTTGTGGGGACGAAGAGGAGATTGAGAGCGTAGAATACATTCTCTGTCTCTGTCCGGCTCAGCCTGGAAGAAGTTTAGTGACACTGGGTTTAGCTGCCTTTGAAGACTTAGACGACTTGGCCAGTGTTGATAAAGATAAAACATTTCGTGAATTCAACAGGTTGGTTCTAATGGTTGGTTGGTTCTGTGGACCTCTTCTGGTCTAAGTGAGTCAAATGCTTACATTCTGACCATCATCGTAACCTTACGGGACGTTCTTCTTATAATCTTATAAATTGTATCAATAAAAAGAAAGAGTCATTAAATTCGTTGTGTAAATTCCTCTGACTGTATAAATTCGAAGCATATAGAGGTTTTTTGAAATGTATACCCTTAAGGGAAAGTGTTATGAATCGAGTAAAGCGAAGGGTTGCAGCTAATGTCGCGAAATTCCGTGTGTCGATGCGCAACATAACTCGATAATCGAAATTTGCACTTTTAAGATGGAAGTGGGACAAAAAGGAGATAAAAATGGTACCAATGCAGCTAGGCGCGCAACATGGCGTGTTGTTTTTAATTGTACGACCGTACATAATTTTTTTACATTTATACTTTTAAATTGGAAGCGGAACAATAAAATTGTACCAACCAAAGTTTTGCATCTAGAATCGGTGTTTTCATTTCTATGACTACATACATAGATTGACATTTGTACTTTTATGTTAGAACAAAGCTTTGCATCTAGAACTGCGAAATTTATTATGCTTAATCCAAATAATACAATTTATTTCGAAATTTATATTTTTAAGGGCAAAACGGGACCAAAAGGGATGAAATTGGTACCAACCAAAGTATTACAGCTAAGAATCGATATGCTCTTTTCTCTGACTACGAAGACTGTCTACATAAATTGTTCGACATTTTTTACTTTTATGTGGAAAGAAGGATGAAAATGGTACCAACTAATATGTTGCAGCTAGAACTGTGAAATTTAATTAGTTTAATACTCTGTCTACATAAACGCAGATTTTTCGAAATTTGTACTTTTAATGGGGACGCGGAACAAAATGGAGAAATTATGATACCAACCTAATTATTGCTGCTACAATCATAACTTATTTAATTTTTAATTTAAATTTTAACTTAATATAACATAATATAATATCTTAAAATATAATATCTGAAGATTTTTTAAATTTATGTGTAAGTGACCACATCCGCGCAAAGTTGAGCTCTTTCAATAGCATTTTCCATGACACGAGTCAGAGTAGCTGGCTGCAACGCTCTTATTTCGGCTCGAATATTCTCCTTCAGCTGTTCAAGGGTTCTGGGTTTATTGATATACACCTTATCTTTTAAACATCCCCAAAGGAAATAATCAGGTGCTGTTAAATCCGGCGAACGGGCCGGGCCGGCCAATTGAATGCTGAATTTTTGGAAATTAAAAGTTCAAATTGATGTTCAAAATGAAATGCTATGATTTTGGTTCGTTGGATAACGTTGTAACTTTCCATTATCAATCTCCCAGATTTATTTTACAAGTCCTAAAAAGAAACAAGGGGAAAAATAAATTAGAAAAGTTATTAATTTTTCAAATCCCTTCGCGACTTTTGCCGCACCCTGTATAATCATGAAAGTTGTTGTGTTTATTCCTCAGACGACATAGATGCGC
This sequence comes from Polietes domitor, assembly GCA_947397865.1. Taxonomy (NCBI): domain Eukaryota; kingdom Metazoa; phylum Arthropoda; class Insecta; order Diptera; family Muscidae; genus Polietes; species Polietes domitor. The sequence goes on along the minus strand of OX377622.1, from coordinate 138,990,235 downwards.
AACAGATTTTTTTCGAAATTTGTACTCTTAAATTGGGACAAAAAGGGATAAAAATGGTACCAACCGAACTTGGGATCGTGGAATTTAATGTTTTCATTCCTCTGACTTCGAAAACCGCAAAAACTTAAAGGAGCATTTGTCACTCCCTATCTGTACCCAATACTTTGCAACAAAATTTTTGTCGAATGACTATGCATAACAATTTCTGAAGTATTTACGCCTTTTAAATTCGAAAACGATTTTTTTCCATTTTTATTAAATTTCCAATTTTCCTCCGATTTTAACTTTAATATTTGTACTCTCATTTTGAAAATACAGGTCCGATTTTTTGTAATTCAATTTTTTTTTTGTAATTCAATTTTATTTCATAAAAATAGTAGTTCACATAGTTCATTAGTGTCTCAGCGACTTATATGCCCAAAAAAGAGATGAAATTGATTTTTTTTTTTGAAAAAAAATTGCTGGAACGAAATAAATCATACAATAGAAAAAGAAATAAAAATGGTTTTTTCTATTTTATAATAGCAATCATGCTTAGGCAAGGAACAATGCCAATACGTAAAAGATCTATGGAAAATTGTATAAATTGTGCAACAAACCAATTTTATAAAAACTTTATGATTTTTTTAATTTTTGTTTAAAAAACTTGAAAACTCAGAATAATAAAATAGGAAACTCAATAGATATATTTTACTTTGTATTACAGAAACAAAAACAATATATTTTGAAAAAATGTTTGGATAAATGTAGAAGTTATGACCCTTCTTGAAGAAGTATATTTCGTCTTCACTTATGACTAAATTAACTAAAGCAAAAGTTTCTACATAAGGGTCATAACTTCTACATGTATCCATAGTTTTTTTTCAACTAGGCCTTGTTTCCTTCACTAAGACCCCTGCTAAAAATAAAAATATAAATATTCTATTGAATAATTTGAAAAGGTGCTTCATGATTTTTCCACAAAATATTCTAGAATATTGGTTATAAAAAATAAAACAAAATATTTTTCCGTTTTTTTCTTCTTTTTTTATGATTTTTTTTCGGGCTAGAAATTATTTTTTTTGGAAAAAAGAGTCAATTTTTTTCTCGTTTCTGGAGATTGGTTCTTTAATCACTGTTTCTGTGTGTTTCGAAGCAGTTGTATTCATCATAATAAGCATTTATCGAACAGAAAGGCGGTTGTGATCGGGCTTATATTTCCAAAATGACAGTAAACGTACTTGCAACGAAAATAGGAATTTGGTGGTATGATTATAATCAGCAAGCTAATTAGGGCTAACGTATGTAATGTAAATAAAATTTCTTTTTATTAAATTTTTCCCGACGTTTCGTCAAAATTTGTTGACTTTTCTGAGGACTTCGTCTATTTAAAATAATACCAAAAAAAAATAATTTTTAGGTCATGGACACATTTTTTCGTTACATAGTAATTTAAACACTGTTGGTGAAGGTTCGTATAAGTCAGTTTAAACACCGGGAAAGTTCATAGTTATATGATTCCAGATTGTATGATCCTGCTCAACTCATTTATTTGTTCTTAATATTTTTAGAACTACAGAAATAAAGTAAATAAAATGCAGAAAATAAATAATCTGGAAATTACTTTGACTTATTTTTTGTTGACTGTGATTTTCAGGCCGTGTTTCCCAAATAATCACCATTATTTGCCATTATTGCGATTTTCATAATATTTGTTCCTCATTTAAATTCTTCGCCATTTTGCCATTTTCAAATGCCTTTGCAAAAATAAAATGTCCAGTAATTTTCGAGAGCCACCCTAATATACATATATATGTATTTATTTATTTAAATATGTAAATATATATACAATCATCCCTTTCCATAACACGACAACAAAAGCAGTGCCAACCTACAGCGGACATTCAAAATCATGTGTAAACGCCTCAGTTTCCATAGAACGTTTGCAGGGCAAAACTGCATTTTTTAGTTGCCATCCATCCTTTGTCCCATTGTGCATGAAATGCATACAAGGCATTGTATACATATACATGCACATATATAAATGGATGCATTCGTATATATGTCGTCCACTGAAGTATGAGTTCGAATGTTGTGCACTTTTGTGCATTTTGTTCATTGTGTGCCGCAACGCAGATTTTTCTATACGCACCGCGCTCTCCAATGCCTGCAATTTGAAACACTGCAACGCGTTTTTAGGCCATACAAATTGCCACATGAAAGCCGAGCAGGGAACAACATCACGAGTGACCATGCAATTTTTATGCGATGCAATGCAACTACAGTTGCATTCATGCACAATTCTCTGGAAATAGAGTTCGTTTTTTTTTGTGCCCAGTTAGCAATGAATGAAGGTAACATATACCCCCCCATAGAGAGGCAAAGAGGGCAACAATGTGTGTGTTCGGTGCACGGTGACCAGCAGCTGTTGCATTTGATATCGCTTTCACTGCACTCCACCGAGCTAGCCGATTGCAGGCAGTGCGGGTACTCCACGTAGTAGGTGTTAAAGGTCATTGTAAGTGCATTGCATCGAATGCATTTTCCAAAGCGCAAAAAAGACTAACAGTATTTGTGCAAAAACAGAAAGAAAAACGACACACACACATACACTAATATCACCATCACTATCTAGACAAAATGTTGAAAGAGTGTGAGACACCGGAAGGACATTAATGGTGTTTGGCATACTTTTGACGTCGTATTGATTTGTGTGAAATCAAAAACAGCGACAAAACAAAACGAAACTGAACTCAACTGAAATGGAGAGAATAGCACAATAACGTGTACATTGACCCAAGGCGTATGTGTAATGTCTAGCAATGATCTGGTGCATATTACTCATACGTCATAGAACCAATCAATCGATAGAATAATAAATATTTGTGGTAAAGTATGGAGGGGAAGGGGTAATATTACACCCAGTACACAGGCAATATTGGCGCGGGAAACTAATACTCTATTTAATTGAACTCTGATTAGAGTTCTGCCTAGTCCATTTAAAATTTTAAATTTGAACTACCGATTACTTTGACTTTGAAACATATAATAACATTCATTTTTATTTATATTTTCAGATTTATGTTTGACATTTGTAAAATGGGACTCTATACGCTCAAACAAAATTGGGAAAATATTAAAAACTTACTTCCCAAGTAGTGAGTCTTTAACGCAAACTGTAAGAAATATATGTGGACAACTTTCGAGAAGAGATCGGCCATCAGTTTAGCTTTCATGAAGCTCAGTTTCATCTCGGTGGCTATGTGAATAGGCAAAATTGCCGCACATAGGGTTCAGAGAACCCACACGTGACTATTGAGAAGCCAATGCATCCACAACGAGTCACTGTTTGGTGTGGATTTTGGGCTGTACTGGAAAATTGGGTTGATCGGATGAGATACTGCCGACCCAGTCGTGGTAGTCATAAGAATGATCTTGTGCTCCATTATTCAATGACAAAGTTCAACATTTCCAACAAAACCAGAAATTTTAAAAAATAATCAGTACTTTTTTATGGCCGATTCTAAATGAAAGTTTCAAATGGCCCACCCTATATCTAGTAATGCTTGCTATCGCGTGTTTCGTTAAAGGTTCTTAAGAAATCGTTGGTTCTTTCATCTTTAAAAATGAGAATGCTGCCGTAGACGGCGGGAACTATAGAGCCGATTATATCGTAACCCAATTGAAGGGAAATTTATCTGAAAATATATATTTTCAGCGCGCAGTGATATTTTGTTCACCAAAAAATAAATTTTTCGACAATTATTTTTCAAAAATCAGATTATGTAGTTCTATAGAAGAGCACTTTGCTGAGAAAATCCATAATTTGTATTTGTAAAAAGTAATACTTTGTCTTATAAAAAGTCTAGTGAAGTCACTTAAGTAATGTAAATCGAAAAGGGATGACAAGTGTCATGCAACAATGTATGTAAGTTGTTTTCTCTGCTAACATTTTAATGTCGTTTTTATTGAAAATTTATTAATTAAAAAACGTTATTTGGATTGCATATGGGCATCTCCCAAAAAAAGGTCTACCAAAAAATTTAAATCATCTTTTAACTTTATTTTTTCCTTATTTCAACAACTTGTAGTACTCTTTAAGCGCTTTAGAACACTAAAAAGGCTGATCAGCTTTTTCAGTTTCTTTCTTGTTTTTGGCGTAGTTTAAGGCGTGCGAATGTCGCGTCCGGGCCACTGGGAGATGCCCATATGTAGTTTAGTAGAGTCGAGCGAATTAAAATGGTTTTATAAAATTCAGCGTTTGTAGTTTTCTTGGAAAAAATAAAAGAATCGATCCGGCTACCTTTGTTTTCATACTGCAACAAAATGAAGCACGAGAGTCGCTTCTTTAAATTTACCCCCCAAAAAACACCAACTTTAGCAAATTGTGTTTGTTTGGCTTCTTTGCCACCATTAATATGAATAAGCATTTGTTTTGAGTTATAAGGGTGGCCTGTGATGGGCGTGGTCGCTTTTGATGAAATACTTATAAGTTTTTCATTCAAAATTTCAAAACATTAGTATCATCACCAAAACTCTTTGTATGAGAAATTAGTTTTGAATTATTTGGGCGGTATGTGATGGGCGTTTTCAGAAACTTCATATTTATCACTGTGCCGCGCCAAATGTCAAACAATGAGCTTATTGAAAAGGAATCGTTTGGTAAACGCCTTATTTTTTGATATTGACAACCAATATCAGAAGATTTAACAACTATAGATTATTTTCTTTGGGATATTGGACTTCCTGAAGGCATCACAACCGAATCAAACGCTACGCCACATGCCACAATTTACACTGTGCTACAAAATGAATGAAATGAACTCTGGAAAGATATGATACTGTTCTGGTAGACATCGTCGAGTAGAAAAATGAACTGTATTTGAAATTTGCCAGACATCCCCAAAATCTTCAATTACGGGTAAAAAAAGGTACGATCTTTGCACACTTATATGCCGGTAACTGAATTGGTTTTCGACCAATTTTCAATTTCACATCGGATTTGGAAAGAAGAAACCCGGAATGTTCGATCGCTTTTTTAAGAAATCTTACGAAATCTGTGTGATTTTGTCCAGCAAACACATTTTTTAAAACACTTCTCACTCATTTTACAACTTTGACAATGTTTTTGCACATTTGTTTGTATTGTTTCTAGAGTGGAAAAAACCCAATTCGGGAACGACATTTTTATACCCTCCACCTCCAGGATGGGGGTATACTAACTTTGTCATTCCGTTTGTAACACCTTGAAATATCGACCTGAGACCCTATAAAGAATATACATTCTTGATCGTCATAAAATTCTAAGACGATCTAGCCGTGTCCGTCCGTCCGTCTGTTGAAAGCACGCTAGCATCTAAACGAAAGGAGCTAGAACGTTAAAATTTTCCATAAATGCGTCTTATAGTCGTAGATCGGTTGGGATTGAAACGAGGCAAAATCGGCCCAAAGAGCAAAATTTTTCCCTCACAAGGACTAAAAATACCCATAATAATCCCTGATATTTTAGCGTATTTAAGCATGTTTTTTGAATATGTCTGTTTATATTTGCTTGATATTTGGTATGCGCATTCCCCTTATAGCAAAAACGTGCATCATAAAGTGATTCTTATTTCTAGGGGGTGAAATGGGGCAAAAAAGGGATAAAAATGGTACATATTAAACGACAACAGCGAGAAACACGAAACTCGGTGTGTACATTCCTCTAATTGAGTAGATACATAATATAAAAGTATTTTTTGCAAATTCGTACGTTTAAGGGGTAAAATAGGAATAGAGGGATCAAAATGGTACCAACCAAACGGCTGTACCTAGAATAATGAAATTCGGTGTATACATTCCTCTGATTGCTAGAATGATGAAATTATAATTGCGTAGAAACGTCAAGGGGGTAAAAATGGTAGCAACCAAATGGCCACAGCTGGAATCATGGAATTCGGTGTATACATTCCTCTGACTGCATAGATACGCAAAATGAAAGTTTTTTTTCCAAATTCGTACTTTTTATTTTACGACACAAATTTGTTGAGTCATGAAGTTAGGTTATTTTGTACTATTTACGTCTGATAATGGATTTTCAAAATTTGTACTTTTGGAATTAAAATAAAATGGAAATACACCCACTATCTACCAATATTTATGGTATTTAAGCTTTTTGAAAATATAAATATAAGAATATTTATTTTTTGAATTGATGTATAGGTAGCCTTTCCTTATACGCGTGGTTTGAAATAATTAAAATATTATATTTATTTATAAAATTATTTTTTCAATATTCGTATTTGTTGTGGTTTGTCTATATTAAAAAATTTATATTTTCCTGTAATATTACTGCACTTCTGCGAAAACCGACAACCTCTGTGGAATGCAATCCATGGAGGAGGGTATATAAAGTTCGGCCCGGCCGAACTTAACGCCGTTTTTACTTGTTATCTTTTTTAAATAAAATATTTGGTGCTTTCTTTCATTTTTGGTAAGGAAAATTAACTTTTGCGAATATTTTGTTTGTTTTTTCACATATGTGTCCAATTGTCAATGAAAGGGGCGATATCGGACCAGAGGGATAATTTTCCCTAACAAGGACTTAAAATTGCCCTATTATTTAGAGTATTTCAAATTTGAACATACATTTCCCTTATAGCGATAACACGAACGAAGTTCGTACTCAAAATTATAATACAAAATGCATACTTTAAATGGGAGAAATGGAACAAAAAGAGATATAAAAGATAAAAATGAAATGACAACTGCTAGGAACTTGAAAATCGTTTTATACATACCTCTAATTGCGTAGAGCTGTGAAATAAATGGATATTTCGAAAGTTGTACTTTAAGGGGTGACATGGTACAGGGTTTTCCAACAAGAGGTGTTATTTTGAATCACCCGATATTTCGGTAGCTGTCACTTCTGAAGCTTTTATTCTTTGACATTTGACAAGTAGAAACTACGCCATTGCCAAAAATGGAACGATACACGCTTCAACAACGCATTGCAATTATTAAAAGTCTGGAATGAAAATGATCCGGAATTCCATCGAAAAATCATCTTGACTAATGAGGCCCATTGCCACCTCGGTGGCTACGTCAACTACCAAAATTGTCGCTTCTGGTGCTCGGAAAACCCAAGAGTTATTGTTGAGAAGCCTCTCCATCCTCATCGTGTGACTGTTTGGTGAGTCCGGCGGGGTCATTGGACCTTACTTTTTCGAAAATGTGGTTGGATCAACAGTTACGGTGAATGGATTGCGCTAACGAGAAATGATTAATGATTTTTTATGGTCGGAGTTGGATGGTATTGATCTTGGCAAAGTTTACTTTCAACAAGACGACTCTACGTGCCACACAAGCAACGAAACCATTGCTATTTTACGGGGAAGTTTCCGGACCGTGTTATCTCTCGAAGAGGTGATCACAATTGGCCAACAAGATCTTGGGGTTTAACATCTTGCGACTTCTTCCTTTGGAGCCACGTGAAAGATAAGGTCTACACCAACAGCCCAGCGTCGATTCAAGACCTCAAAGATAGAATTCGTGAGGCTATCGAGGACATAGGGCAGCCACTTTGCGATTTGGTTATGGAAAATTTCATGAAAAGGATATGGCTGATGTTGTTTTTCATTATTAACGACATACCTTCCTCTTTATTATGAAATAAACATCCGATCATTTCAAAAAATGACATTTTTCTTTGAATACCAAAATAACACCTCTTGTTGGAAAACCCTGTATAAGGGATATAAAATGCATCGGCATAGGAAACCTTGGGATCGTTACATGTTAAGTATAGCATATATAGTAGAAAAAATGTTGAACCCCTAACTCCTCAATATATGGCACTTTTTTGCAAAAGGGTAAAAAACACCCCTAAAAAGGGGGGGTTAATTGCTCAAACTATTCTACACAAATATTTGCCATAAAATTGTACTATAAGTCTCGGAATACACCAAAACTGAAAACGCAACTCAAACGCCAGAAATAAGTTAAAACTTAAAATACATTTTATGAATTTTCCGAATTGGTCCTGAGCTGTCCAAAATTTAATATTAGAAGGGCGGTGTAAATAGAAACAAGTGAAAACAGTGTGCCGGGTCTAACTTTAAATACCCTCCACCATGGATTGCATTCCACAGAGGCTGTCGAATTTCGTAGAAGTACAGTATTATTACAGGAAAATGTTAATTTTTTAATATCGCCAAACCGAAGCTAATAAAAATAATATAAAAATAATTTTATAAATTATATAAAATTTTATTTATAATTTTATATTAAGAATTTAATTACATTATGTTTATACAATATACATCGAGATAATACTTCAAGTCAATTAAAAAAGTAACCCTCAAAAAGCTTAATCCGTTTGGTTGGTTGTAAAGTGTGATTTTTTAGCTATTATCTTTTTGGCAACACTGGTTTAAACAGCTGACGCACGTTTCGTGTTTTGTTTCACTGTCAAACATCTTCAGTTTGGTCTATTATTTAACCATGAATCGTCTTACAAACGAACAACGCTTGCAAATTATTGAATTTTTTTTATCAAAATGCGTGCTCTGTTAAGAAAGTTCATCGCGCGCTTCCTTTTTTTGGTCAGTTTAATCGACCCACTGAAGCGGCTATTCGGGCTATTGTGACTAAATTTCGCACCAAATTTACATTGTTGGACATTAAACCACCAACACGCTTACGTAGAATGCGAACTGAAGAAAATATCGCAGCTGTATCGGCCAGTGTTAATGATGACCATCAATTATCGATTCATCGCCGTTCGCAACAATTGGGCCTCTGTTACTCAAAAACGTGGAAATGTCAAAATTGGACTGAGCGGATGGACCATTTGATGCGCAGTCAAGGTCAACATTTGCATGATATAATCTTCAAACATTAAATTATATGGACCGTACTATCGATTCAAAGAAAGATTGCATGCATTTTTCTGAATTTTATGTGTTTTTTTTGAAAAACTTTCCTATAGCTTTTAAAAAATCACCTTTTATTTCCATTTTTATTTCAAAAGTATAAATTTAATTTTTCAAATAAATTTTCCAAATCCATTATTCTCATGTACACGGTGCAAGATAACCTAATTGCACGAATCAACCCATTTTTGTCATAAAAACAGCAAAATAAAGTACGAATTTGAAAAAATAAAAAAATGAATGACAACATTTTTATTTTGCATGTCTATTCCATGACTCTAGCTGCGGCATTTTGGTTGGTACCATTTCTATCTCCTTTTCCCCACTTTACGTGTCTACTTAATTAGAGGTATGGACACACCGAATTTCATCATTCTAGCTGTATCCGTTTAGTGGGTACCATTATTATCCCTCTGGTCCCATTGTATCCTTTTGGAAACCCCGTTTTATTTTTCGTGTCAAAGCAGTCGCAGGAATGTATACAACGAAGTTCATGATTCTTGCTGCGGCCATTTGGTTGGTACCATTTTCCATTTTACCCCCTGAAAGTACGAATTTCAAGAAATCCCTTTATCTTACGTGTCTACCTAATTAGAGGGATGTATACACCGAATTTCATTATTCTAGGCACAACCGTTTGGTTGGTACCATTTTTATCCCTCTATTCTCATTTTACCCCTTAAAAGTACGAAATTGGAAAAAATACTTTTATATTGTGTATCTACTCAATTAGGGATCTGTTTGTAGCTGATGTCGTTTGATAGGTACCATTTTTATTCCTTTTTGTCCCATTTCACCCCCTACGAATAAGAATTTATGGTGCACGTTTTTGTTGTCGGGTGAATGCGCATACCCAACAGCAAGTAAGTACAAGCAGACATATTGAAAAAATTTGCTTAAATACTCTAAAATATTAGGGGTTATTATGGGTATTTTCAGTCCTTGTGAGGGATATATATTTTTTCCTTTGAACCGATTTTTCCCAGTTGCACTCCCCACTGATCTACGACTACAAGACGCATTTATGGACAATTTGGACATCCTAGCATCTTTTCGTTTAGATGCTAGCGTGCTTTCAATAGAAGGACATGGCTAGATCGTCTTAGAATTTTATGACGATCAAGAATATATATACTTTATAGGGTCTCAGATAGATTTTCCAAGGTGTTACAAACTTTAGTATACCCCCACCCTGGAGGTGGAGGTTATACAAATGTTGAGTGTGATGGTTTGTTATTACAAATATTGCTGTTTGCATACGAATTGTTATATTTTCCCTAAAGTTGGCAGACTATTCGAGTTGAATATCGTTGTATCTTGTGTTCGTTTTGAGACGTGGAGCTATTCGCTTTTCAACTGCACAACATCTTAGGTGTCTATCATTCCAGGAGCAATTAGCATAGAAATCCTTAAATTCCCCGCCAGACTAATTTAAATTTAATTTGACAGTTTCATGACCAAAATGGTCGCATTCGCCATAATTTCTGTTTTTTATTTGTTTCATTTCCATTTGTTTTATTTTATTTCACAATTTCGTATGATTTTATTTGCAATTTGTTTTTGTTTATTTACTTTGATGCTGTCCAAATGTGTCTGTTCGTCCGTGTTAAGCCATACTATTCGGCACGAGAAATGAGAAAATATATCTGAATATATGCATGTAAGTACGGGTATGTATGTATGGATTCATACCTATTTACATAAGCGAATATATTCGGCTAAAGATAAAGCGGACGTGTGTTTCCAAAATTTCTTTTTCGCTGGCTGATGGGAGGGAGCTCCTTGCAGCTGCTGATGTTTGTTGCGACTTCCGTGTCCTGTCCAACACCACAACTACCAGTGCGAGAGTGGAGTGGCACGCTCGCGTGTGTCTATGTGTGTGTGAGTGAATGATGTATTTGTTATTGCTATTCGAAATAACAATGTAGTTGACTTCTTTGTTATTTTTTTCGTGTTATTTTATTTGTTTGCACTTGTTTGTCGGTACATACACACCTCCGTACATATGTACATGTGCGTGAGTGTATGTGTTCCCTCCATAGAAACAACAAAATTCACAGACGACGCGGTTTTTTCACTACTTTTTTCCTTCCTTTGGAGCGGGAGAAAAAAAAACACAAAATGTATTTGTTCCCCTTGCCGAAGACTCGGCAGGGAAGGGAAGGAGATACTGGCGGATGACCACACGTCGTTCTCATGGAGGCAAATCATATACATATGTGGACGTACATACGTTCCATACGTATAGTGGCAGCATTGCGAAATCGTGGACAAAGTCCCTCATTTGAAATGGTGGCCATCGTTGCGAATTGTTATTTTTATTCTTTGAACATTTGAACATTTGTATTTGCGTTGGATTTTTTTCGTTTTCTACATTTATTTTTCACAGCAAACATACATAAACAGTTTAAATGATAAATGAGATAAAAACGAAAAGAAGTTTGCAAAATACCACCGAGCAGCGGGAGCAGACATCACCTTTCACCCATATGCGGCCATGGTGGCATTACGACCATTGGACAAGGACAACAAGCAATTTATTTATATTTGTTATATATTTAAAATTTTAAATATCAATGATACTATATAAAATAATGTTTGAAATTTTGAGAAATCTATAAATGAATCGTTATTGAAAATTTTTGAAAATACAAATAATATTATTTTATTTTGGCCATAATTAATAGGCACCATTCATTTTAAATAACATTATTAATTTTAATTTTAATTAAAAAGAAGGTGCTAAAACCGACATTAGGATGTCGCCAGTATAAATGTCTTACCTGCATAAACTCTGACTGTAACACGAAAACTGAGTTTATCAGTTTTCCTGAATTTTTATGAAAAATATTACTTTTTGCTAAAAAAAATATGAATTTGTCTCAGTGTTCAATTCTATTCTATATGAAGGATTAGATTTTTGAAAAGGAATTGTCAAAAATGATTTTTTTCAGCTAAATGCCACCCTGCACTGGTAGCCTAACACAGTACCAAATCGACTATCGAGGCGCTCTAAAATATATTAGCCATTAGGAGTGGGTTTTGGGATGTAGTGTCATTTTCTTGATCCTTGGCTGATGTTTGTCAAATGTCCACGTTCAAGCGTTCAATTCAATTCAGACATATGAACAAAGGATGTATAAGAGGATAGGCAGAAAGGCATGCTGATGAAGAGTCAATTAAGAGTAACCCGATGTCGCCTAGAAACAACCAGACAGCGAATTGAACATATAGGTAGAGTTGAATTTAACATTTTACCACAATTCTTAAAAGATTTACGATCGGTATCACTTTTTAAAAACAAATTAAAAGAATTTCTGCTGCAGAATATCGAAATGCTTCTTATATGAAAAATAGATTGTATTATCATATTTAAATATGTTTAATCCGATATTTACTGAATAATGTGTTGCCGACTAGCGTCAATAATGCCCTAGAGGCGCTGAGGCAAACAATTTATCGAATTTAAAATCACATTGGTTAATATGAATTAATAAATTAAGGGCAGGCATGCGTACCCACAGACAGACAGGCCGATTGATGGACAGGCTTAGAGTTGGCTCAGAGAAGAGGTTTAAGTTGCCCTCCATTTACACCATCTTATTGTGAATCGTCATAATCTTATGAATTCCAATAATGCACACTGGCACCAAATCCTTTCCCTTTCATATACCCTCCACCATGGATTGCTTACCACAGAGGCTGTCGATTTTCGTAGAAGTGCAGTAACATTCTATTTTGATTCCAAAAGTACAAATTTTGGAAATCCATTATCTCATGACATAGTGCAAGACAACCTAACCTCATGACTCAATCAATTTTTCCCATAAAAGTAAAAAGTACGAAATTGGAATAATATTTTTATTTTGCGTATCTATGCAGCCATTTGTTTGGCACCATATTTATCCCCTTTTTACTATTTTACTTAAGGGGGTAAACTAGTAAAAAGGGGATAGAAATGGAGTACTTCTTTCTAAAATCTCTTTATTTTAAGTGTCTACGCAATTAGAGGGGTGTACACGGCGATTTTCATCCGTTTAGTTGGTACTATTTTTATCCCGCTGTTCCCATTGTATTCCTCGAAAGTACGAATTTCAAAAAAAAACTTTTATTTTTCGAGTCTACGCAATCAGAGGAATGTATACACTGGCTTTCAATATTCTAGGTGCAGATGATTCTCACAAACGAACGAGAAGCACAACTCACTTGCCGAATTTGCGTTTAAAAAACCGCACCAAGTAATAAAGTACACACGCCATCTTACAAGCATCGCATTGAGTTGCACATAGTTACCCAGCAATACTTCTGCCGTGCCAACGCTCATTCGTTTTAGTTTTTTCGGTTGTATTTTTTTTTTGGTCTGTAATCAATATTTGATTTGAACTGGGAAAATATAAAATGTCTACATGTGAATGATGTTATATTCAAATTTAAAGGTACATTAAAATGAGTTTCCTACACAAAAGATATTCAGCGAATTAGTAAATCAAAATTTGTTGTAAAATAAAAAAATTGTGGGAGTATGCTACACAACATGCAAGAATACTGACAAGACTACAATAATCAGAAAATGTTAAATATTGCTTTTCAACTACATTCACTAGCCTTAAATTTTCATAATATATTTAATTATTTTTTTTTTCTTTTCAAGCCTTGATTTTTACCGGTTTAGACTTTAATTAATCCCAGGTGTTTAAAGCGCAAACCTTTCAGGCCTTCGATGTTAACACCTTACATCTTCTTAATCGCTTGAACTGTTGTCATAAACAAAATATATTTACACGTAACAATTTCCAATTTATTTGTATACCCTCCACCTCCTGGATTGGGGTATACTAACTTTGTCATTCCATTTGTAACATTTTGAAATATCGACCTGAGACCTTATAAAGTATATATATTCTTGATCGTCATAAAATTCTAAGACTATCTAGCAATGTTTGTACATCCCTCTAATTGCGTATACACGTAAAATAAAGAGATTTTAGAAAGTCATACTCTTAAGGGGGTAAACTAGGAAAAAAGGAATAAAAATTGTACCAACCATAGACACAAAATATAAAAAGATTTCTCTAAATGCGTATTTTTTACTTTTACGGCAAAAATTGGTTGAATCATGAAGTTAGGTTATTTTGCACTATGTGCGATATGTAAATTTATTGGGAGCCTTATAAGCGTGGTTTGAAATAATAAAAATGTTATATTTATTTTGGCTATTAAAAAATATATATTTTCCTGTAGTATTACTGCACTTCTACGAAAATCGACAGCCTCTGTGGAATGCAATCCATGGTGGAGTGTATATAAAGTTCGGCCCGGCCGAACTTAACGCCGTTTTTACTTGTTTCTATTTAATTTATTTATTTATTTATATTATTAATTTATTTTAATTGTTTATTCTTTGTATAAAATTGACGTTATTTGTAACGATATATTGGAAAATTGATTTTTTAAATTATCTGCCGTCGGCTAAGAGCTTTTATGCATAGATACATGTACAGTTTGTATTTTTGTTCGTAATAATTTTAGCTATTAAATAATGGATAAAAATATTTTTCCGCTTTTATCTAATTTTTTAAGTTTTTCGTTCCATTCAAAAAAATCGAATAAAAATATTTTTTTCTCAATTTTTTGGTTGCTGTTGTTAATAGTACCTTCGGCGCAAATTAGAATATTAATTGAATATTAAATGGACCAATTAAAAAAATCATTATCATATTCGAATTTTGAATTCCAAAATAAATCAGAAACTATTATACATTGCCCTTCGGCAACATTTTTGTTGCCTAGTGTAACTATAACAGTTTTTTCTGTTGAGGGGAAATTGTGCAGCGAATTATTAGGGCTGTTTTTCTTTACGACAATGGCGAAAATGTGAAAAGATATTTTTTTTAGATGGACAAGAATACGAGTTCACATCATGAATTTACGCTAATCAATATAATCGCAACGCCCTTATATAATTTCGGACTGTTATCACAGATTTCAAATACTAAGTTATAGCATTTTTTTTTGTTTTTACTGGTAGTCTCTGAAGAATATTGTATTTTCATAAGACTGGAATAGTTGAAATTAAAATACTTAAATTTAATTTAAATTAAAATACTCTTTATTTTTTTAATAAATTTAGAACCTCCATCAATGGTTCTATGTCTGGTCAATTTCTAGTTCCACGAAGTCGGTCAAAAGTTCATTAAAGTATAATTTGTTGGGTCATATGTGTGGATAGTACCAGAAGGGGTGTGGAAATTTCGCCCAACTTCGAACTTGAACTAAGTTTGGGAAAAATATTACCATGTGCAAAGTTTGAATTTATTCCTTAACTCCTTTCGACAGCCAGCCAGACAGACGGACATGGCTCAATCAGCTTAAAAAGTCGTGAAACGGATTTGGTTCACACATACTTGGGGTCTTAAGATACTCCTTCAATTACACTTTTTTTCTGTCCCAAATGATTTACACCCTCCTACTCTGTAGAGTGAGGGTATAAAAATGAGTGTTATTCTAACTTTCAAAGTCATATTAATTTATGTCTGATAGTATTATCGTATCATCCTCGGGGATATGAAATTAGTACCTTTCCAGAGCTCTTTAAAAAACATAAACAAAAATGTGGAAGTTACTGCGGATTTTTGCAACAAAACTATCACTAAAATCGTAAAATATAGGCTATCTTACGAATGGACAGTGGCGAAGGCGAAATATTTTGGGACAATTCATAAAACAAAGCAAATATTATTTTTAGTCAGAAACATCGACATTTTCTCGATGCCAACGTGAAGTAGGTTGTTTTAAAAATGTCTTTTTATTTTCGAGTGCAATCTACTTGTAATACATTTCGGGTTAAATTGCTATGTTCACTGCCATGATGATCTCTAACCATACGAAGTCCTGCAATTATTGAATATTAAATTATAGAGGGAAAACATAATATTGGTTTTAATTGAAGCAGAATTTGCCTGAAATTTGAAATGGTTTTCCCTGTCATAAATTATGCCATCAAATTGCAATTTATTACAATTTCGTTTCAAATTTCCATATCACGACGATGACGACGGCGACTCTTCCGCCTAAAATGCTTCATGGGAATGCATGAATTAATGTTGCTCATACGCTTAGCTTAACCCCCCAACGTTTTTTCGTGGGTTTTGTTTTTCTCCATTTTTTTTGTTTTGTATTTTGCTCGAGGAGCATTCAAGCATTTTTCATTTACTGCTGTTGCTGATTACAATTTTAGTTTCCTGCCTCACGACGCAGCACTAAAATGCTGCGAATTTTCTTTTGCTGTCTCTCTCCCACCCATCCTTTCGGTTTTGCTAGCATCGTATCCATCCAGCCAGCCATCCATCCAATGCTGAGGGTTTTTCAAAGCGTTAAATAGTTTTTTTCTGGCATCATTACAGGCATACACATAACCCCCTCCCCCTAGTACTGTATGGGGAAAGGGAAGGAGGAAGGGGGAGCCAGGGATGTATGTACATTTCGCGCGCATTATATGCGTCGCCAACCGAAACCGAAAAAAACGAGCCGTAAAATGTGTTGCGATTGGTTTAGAAAATTGTGTATTTTGTGGGCCTTATTTCGTTTTTTATGTTCGTGTGCGTGAGTGTGTGTGTTGGGGGTTTTTTCCCGGGCTACCACACAGTGTTGTTGCTGCCGTGTGTGTGCGTTTGCATTCGTATGGTGTGTGAGTAGGCTTGGCTTGGATACTTACAAATGCTACGAACATAGAAAATGAGATTTTCTAACATCACACACACCCAAGCCCACAAGTATGTCTGTCTGTATATATGTACATCTTCATGTTTTTATATACACACTTAATAGTGTGTGTGAGTGTTTGCCTCTGCTGGCGTTCCTTTTCCATCATTTTCCGTATCCTTCGCATGCTGTTGTTGTTTTTTGCCGATTGTGTATGTCTGCCTGTTTGTTGGCTGGGGTTTTTCCCAAGCATTGCGTTAATGTGGAAAAAAATTAAAGGAAATGTTGTTAGCAGCTATCTGTAGTTGGAAAAAGAGGGACATGTTTTGTCAATTTATGTGTGAGTGTGTGAATAACTATTGTTTTGTATGCGGGTGTGTGTGTGTTGCGTTAAGAGTCTATGCTGTTGTTGTGCCCTCAAAGAGAGCATTTTAGAAAGCTTAATTTGGTTTTAGAAAAAGAGCTCGGATTTGAGGAATTTAAGAGAGCTGTTGCTTTCGATTTAGGAATATTGTCGATTGCCATGGCATACTTATAATTCTGAGCTAGGATTTTGAATCGATTAATATGAGATAGAAATCTTGCATGGTGCATCAGTGCTATAGGAAACCAAAATGATGAAAAATAAAAGTATTAAAATTAAAATATTTCAACAAAATATTTGCTGAAAATTAATTTACGTATATCCAGAATGGAAGTGGTTGGTATACGATGCGTTTAAATAACACTGGTCTAATCAATATTTCTGCTTCATATTTTTTTTGGATTTGCTTTTTTCATCGATATAAATAGGAAATCAATTTCTGTGGTTGAGGCCACTGTAGTTTTCAGATAAGTAATAGGAAACTTTTTCTTTAAGACTGGAGAACTAAGCTGCGATAACAAACTTAAAAAAAAACTAAAATTTCACTCAAAATAAACACAATTAAGGAAAGGTTAAAGTCGGGCGGGGCCGACTATATGATACACTCCACTTTCTATCCGAATACAATTCAATTCGGTAAAAGTGAAAACGGGAAGGATTTTTGTATGTTACCTAATCATAGGCTAATATAACCTGACCCAATTTGTCAAATCGAGAAGAATATTTGTATCGGAGCTCTATCCAAACATGCAATGAAGTGACCCACTTACACAATAGGTTCTTCCCGAATCTGAAGAAATTTAATGAAAATAAGTGGTTTCTGGGGCGTAAAAAATCGAAATTTGTATGGGAGCTATATATAAATCTAAACCGATCTGACTCATTTTCACCCTGGGTGTTTCTAGGGGAAAATATAAGATAGTTTGCCAAATTTGAAGAAAATCTGTTGAAATATGTGGTATCTAGAGTGGAAAGAGTCAAATCGGGAGTGAAATTCGTATGGGTACTATATATAAATCTTAACCGATCTGACCTATTTTCACCATGGGTATTTCTAGTTGAAATATAAGATATTTTGCAAGATTTGAAGAAGATCAAATAAAATATGTGATATCTAGAGTGGAAAGAGTCAAATTGAGAGCGGGAGTGAAATTCTTCAAATTAAATAGCGTTCGTCCTTATCCCGAAAAACTTCGTTGTACAAAGTTTTGTTTGGTTCTGGCTACAATTACTACCTGTAATTTGATTACAACAATAGATGGACAAACGGACAGACGGATTCAAAAGTGATTCTAAGTCGATCGGTATAATTAACAATGGGTCTATCTCGCTTCCTTTTGGGTGTTACTAACAAATGCACAAATACTCTCGTGGAGTGTATAAACATATTTTTTAAATTGTTGCCAACAGCAATGTGTTTATGAAAACAAATAATTATCCAGTGTTCGTCAAATTTATGGTTATAGAGGCTAAGTGCAAAAAAGTCACCACCAGATAATTTTCTTGAAAAAAAATATAAATATTTTTATTGTAGTTGGTGACAATGTGAAAAATAATTTTTTAAATTGAGTATAAATATAAACTATTTATTAACGTTTCTGTTATCGCAGCTTCTTATACCGGCTTAAAGAAAAACCGGCCTAATATTTCTAAATTTAAATTTGAAGAAAAAAATGGACACAACTTGAACCAACGAACCAAACATATCATTGAATCAATTCTCAGCATGACGACTGTGCCGCATGTGGGTTTGGTCAAAATGACGCTGCAATTTCGATTCTCCCTCAGTCCAAATATTTCTTTACGTACACTATGACCGTGCCATTTCGTATTTTTTATACACTCCACCTTAGAATTCAGTGAATATTGAGTTTATCATTACATTTGCAACATCTTGAAATTTTCATAGTAGAACTCATAAAGTAAATAAAGGGTGATTTTTTAGCTATTATCTTTTTGGCAACACTGGTTTAAACAGCTGACGCACGTTTCGTGTTTTTTTTCACTGTCAAACATCTTCAGTTTGGTCTATAATTTAACCATGAATCGTCCTACAAACGAATAACGCTTGCAAATTATTGAATTTTATTATAAAATGCGTGCTCTGTTAAGAAAGTTCATCGCGCGCTTCTTTACCGAAAAATTGTGTCCAGCGACAAAGCTAATTTTTGGCTCAATGGGTACGTAAATAGGCAGAATTGTCGATTTTGGAGAGAATATCAGCCAGCAGCATTGCAAGAGCTACCAATGCATCCAGAAAAAGTCACAGTTTGGTGCGGTTTATGGGCTGGTGGCATCATTGGACCGTACTTCTTCAAAGATGATGCTAATCGGAACGTAACTGTGACAACTTTTTTTTGCCCAAAATGCAAGAGCTTGACTTGCATGACATGTGGTTTCAACAAGACGGTTCCACATGCCACACAGCACGCGCAACAATGGACTTATTGAGAGGCGAATTCGGTGAACATTTTATTTCACGTTCGGGACCGCCTAGATGGTGCGATTTAACGCCTTTAGACTATTTTTTGTGGGGCTATATTAAAGATCATGTCTATACAGACAAGCCCGCTTCAATTGACGCATTGGAAGACAACATTGAAGCATTTATTCGTGAGATACCGGCCGAAATGTTGGAAAGAGTATGCCAAAATTGGACTAAGCGGATGGACCATTTGAGGTGCAGTTAAGGTCAACATTTGCATGAAATAATCTTCAAACATTAAATTATATGGACCGTACTATCGATTCAGGTAAAGATTTCATGAATTGTTCTGAATTTTTTGTGTTTTTTTTTCGACAAACTTTCCTATAGCTTTTAAAAAATCACCCTTTACTTTATTTCGATCTGTCCTATTTTTTTATCGGTAGATTTTTGTTTATTTATTCGACCTTTATTTTAACTATTATAGTTTTTAGTAGATTAAAAACGTGCTCTAGGTCTTTGTTTTTGTATTTTCAAATGTTATTAATCGATATTTCGTCTTTCGTCGAAGAACATCTTCAGGATTTGAAAAAAATACAAATAAAACATAGAAAAACTGAGTACAGATATGACGTTATTGCATTCTAATCTTGTACATTATATTTATTTTAAATCGGGAAATTCAGCATTATTTGTCATACTGAAAATTAAATTTTTGGAAAAATTCATCAAAATCATAAAAAAAGAAGAGATCGTCTCACATGGAAAATCACATGTGCTTTTTAAAAGATATTCTTTATGGACTTAAGTGGTACTTTAGATTTTCTTAAAGAAAATAGTCTAGTCTATGGGTATCTCAGTACTTTTCACCAGTCCCCCTTCATAGTTAGCCATGTAAATTTTGACATTGAGACGCAAAGAAAAACTTTCCAAAGTCTCAACATATTTTTTGTGTTATATTGTCTGTTGGCCAGAATTTTGGAAACTATAGCAACATTAGTAAAATTCCCAATATGGGGAATATATAGATTAACAAAGATTTTAATAAACACCGAATAGCTCATACTTAGTATCAAAATTACATGGCATCAATAATATATTCCTTCCCAACGATAGCGAATGCATCTATTACGCGTCCTCAATCGAACAGCTGGTAAGATTCTTTATTTATCCTACATTAAAATGCGAAGTAAAATAAGCAAATTAATCGCGTGACAATAGTACTGAACATTCTATGCATTTCGGCAAGAGAAATGCATATAATCCTCTATATGACATAAACATACTTTTCTCTTTCCTTTCTTTAATTTATTTCCTCCACCGCAAAACTCTTCGACTTTGCTCTTAAGACAGCAAATTTACTCTTACATCATTAGGACAAATGTTCTCTTAAAATCTCCTTAACGAAAACCGGCCATGAATTTTTCCTTAAAAAACTAGCTACTTTTTTTGCACAACATTCATGCTCTAGAAACCAACGCGTTCGAATCAGACGTTGGCGGTGGTGGAAATTTGCGCGAAAAAAGAACACAGTTTTCCTCAGTGTCAGTGTATTTCTGGATATTTTTTTTTCGTCCGAATTGTGAGGAGAAAAAACCGCAGCAGTTGGGCAAACAGTATTTGTGATTGGTCCTTTGGCTGAGGATGGTGATGCTTAAGGAAAAACAACACAGCCTCAGCTTCAGCATCAGTTGTGCCAAAAAGTCCCTGTGCACACAAGTATTTTGAATGCGCGCATTATACAAAAAGGACGAAGCTTTTTTTCCACACACAGAAGAATTTATGTTATTTATTTTTTGTCGTCGTTTGTTATGTCGCTGTTATGGTTGGCGATAGTAAGAAGAACCATACCAGCAGCACGATGCTATTTCTGTCTCTGTCTCTGGCCCATAGGATAATGAGATGAGAAGGATAATGATGCTGAGCCTGATGTTAAGCAGTTTTTGTGCTAAGGATTTATTTGATTTAGAAATCAATTAATTGAATCAATGGATAGGTATATAATAGATTATTTTTGTATTATTCGTTCTGATGTTTGTTGAAAATATGTTATTCCACTTCAAATTTTCAACCTATAAATATTTTAAAACTGTCAGGAGCATATAGTCCTATTGAAAAGGACTTATCGGGATATTCGGAAAATTTCAACATTTAAGATTTTCACTGTGAAATATCACAAGATTTCTCTAAAAAAGAACATACATAGCTGGAGTACAGAATTTTTTCATGAAAACAATTATTTCGTCCCATCCTGAAAATCCTAGGCATACTTTATATGAAAAGGCCAAAATCTCTGGATGAGTAAATGACCTTAAAGGCCTCTCCTTTGTTCGAATGTGTTTCGTCTCATATGTATCCAGAATTACACATTGTACAGGCCAGCAAAATTTTTTTGACAAATCCCTACTCACTTTTCTGACTGTGGGAAAGATAAATATTTTTTCGAATTTTGTACTTTGAGAATGGAGAAAGGGGATCAAAGTGACACCAACAAATGGTCAATTTGATTAACAACACTTTGTGTGTTTTTTTAAGCCATGGAAATATAGCCATATACGGACACCACACGTGATAAAAGACCAAAGAAAAAAAGACCCATGTCTTCCAGTTGTGGCCAAAGTTATGCTGCCCCCCCCCCAAAGATTTGGGGCATCGGTGTCATTTTTGCTGTGATCATTTTCTCAGACTGCAAACTGTTTGTAATTACTTTCTGAGGCAAAGTTGTAGCTCTTGTCATAAAGAACAAAACTTGTGAACATATAAAATCAAAAAACTTCATGCAAGGCCATGAATCACAAATGTCGTCGAACAAATCTTCTAGGCTGTAGTGTGTGTAGGTAGCGTATACGTGCTGCTAATTAAGGATAATATCACTCATACGCACTGTAGTCGGAGTGACCATTAACAGAAACAGTCCTGCAATATATATTTTTCCTACCTAAACGGTGTTAAGAATCATTCCTAGGAAGTTCATATGTTCTAGAAAGTTGTTTACTGAGATCTTAGGTACATTTTTGTAGATTTTGTAGATTGTTTCCTTGGAATTTGAATGGTTGGCTACCTATGGACCTGAACAAGGGAAAAAGATTAAAAAATCGATTTTTTTAAGTTTTTTTATTGCGATTTTGACCTTGAAGATGGAATTTTTTATATGTTCACATATTTTATTCTTTATGACAAGAGCTACATCTTTGCCTCAGAGAGTAAATCAAAATTCCAAACGGATTACAAGATATGAGCCTGAGGAAATGATTACTTTTTGCAAAAATGACACCGAGGCCCAAATCTTTGGAGGCCCGGGGTCTTTTTGAGACTTTTATCACGTAGTGGTGGTCGTTATATTTTTTCGTGTTGCACTGTGTAACTTATCGGAAGAATAGAGATATTAATTAAATTAATTAATATATCGAGTGAACATCTTTATGAGTTAAAGTTTATTAATTTTTAATTAAAGTAATTAATTTCTTCACTGAAACTCGATTTCTGCAATACTGTGGATTACAGTCTATTGTATTTTATGGACTTTATAGATTTTGTATGTTTGTATAACATCATAAATACTAATATTACTGTTACGAATGGAAAATGGCCCTAAGCTTTTGGTATATTAAGAGATTTGGTGTCACTCGCTCACAAGGAAATTCAATTTTAGGATTTCAACAAGATGGAGCCACAGCACAAACTGCTGGTGCCTCAATGGCTTTGGTAAGGTATGATTTTAGCTAGCCTTCACATTCGGATTTAACAGCTCCTCACATTTTTCTTTTAGTAGACATTTGAAAGAAAACAAGTAAAAAAGGCGTTAAGTTCAGCCGGGCCGAACTTTATATACCCTCCACCATGGATTGCATTCTACAGAGGTTGTCGGTTTTCGTAGAAGTGCAGTAATATTACAGGAAAATATATTTTTTTAATATATATTTTTTAAACAAATACAAATATTGAAAAATTAATTTTATAAATAAATATAATATTTTAATTATTTCAAACCACGCTTATAAGGTAATGCTACCAATAAGTCAATTCAAAAAATAAATATTCTTATATTTATATTTTCAAAAATATTTTCAAAACCATAAATATTGGTATATTTCCATTCTATTTGAATTCCAAAAGTACAAATTTTGAAAATCCATTATCAGACGTACATAGTGCAAAATAACCTAACTTCATGATACAACCAATTTTTGCCGTAAAAGAAAAAGTACGAATTTAAAAACAAAACTTTTTATTTTACGTGTCTATGCAGTCAGAGGAATGTATACACCGAATTTCATTATTCTTCTATTCCTATTTTACCCCTTAAAAGTACGAATTTGGAAAAAATACTTTTATATTATGTATCTACTCAATTAGAGGAATGTACACACCGAATTTCGTGTTTCTATCTGTTGTCGTTTAATATGTACCATTTTATCCCTTTTTACCCCATTTGACCCCCTACAAATAAGAATCTCTTTATGGTGCACGTTTTTGCTATTTATAAGGGGAATGCGCATACCAAATATCAAGCAAATATAAACAGAAATATTCAAAAAACATGCTTAAATACGCTAAAATATTAGGGATTATTATGGGTATTTTTAGTCCTTGGGAGGGCAAAATGTTTCCCTTTGGGCCGATTTCGACCCATTTCAATCCCAACCGATCTACGGCAATAAGACGCATTTATGGAAAATTTGAACGTTCTAGCTTCTTTCGTGCTTTCAACAGACGGACGGACGGACATGTCTTAGAATTTTATGACGGACAAGAGTATATATACTTATAGCTTCTCAGGTCGATATTTCAAGGTGTTACAAACGGAATGACAAAATTAGTATACCCCCATCCTGGAGGTGGAGGGTATAAAAATATATTTTAGGGAACCAACAACCATCCTCAATTAAAAGTAACATTCCAAATTAAATCATGTCCATGAATGAATGGAACTCGTCTTCGTTCATATGGCCACCGCGGGCACCTTGGCAGCGGCCGATTCGTTGGTCCCTATTTTCGATGAATCGGTCCAATGCTGACTCTGAGTTCTTCCAACGTCGCACAGTGTATTATCAGCGGCAAAAACTCCGAAATTGTATGCGCTCAAATCACAAATTTACTGATTGCATTTTGCAAAGAACATTCCTGTTAAGCATATTCTAAAATGTCTGCATTTAAAAAGTGTAAAAAAGTTTTTGCTTTCTTTTTCAGCTTAATTTTAATTAATTTTCCGGCTTAATTAAAGGTTGTATTTATTCAG
This sequence comes from Polietes domitor, assembly GCA_947397865.1. Lineage (NCBI taxonomy): Eukaryota > Metazoa > Arthropoda > Insecta > Diptera > Muscidae > Polietes > Polietes domitor. Next base: position 138,965,615 of record OX377622.1, on the reverse strand, counting down.
TATTGGTAAATTTGCGCAGTATAAAACTAAAGGGTCCGCCATCTAACGTTTTTTTTTTTTCAACTATTCAACCGTTGGACTATTATTTATGGGGTGCCCTCAGCAGCCATTTCAATGAAATTATTTTCCAATGTTAACTGGAAGGATTGTAAGAAATTTTGGAAAATATTCAGTAGTTTTTTATGGCATTTTCAAAAAAAAAAAGTTATTTTGCGGACCCTATATATTTGCGAGACCGACCGATGCCTCGGCATTTACAAATATTGTTAAACTATTGTCTTATTTATTCATTTTAAAAAGAATATTCTGCTTATAGCTGCCAACATCGATTTAATTACTGCAATGGTAAAACCTTCTAAGCCAAAAAACAATACTTTCTTCTGTGTTCTCTGTTAATGTATTTAGGAAAATTTATTTAAAGCATACTTTAGGGATGTAAGGTTTTATGGCGTGCGAGCGTATGTAAATATTGGGTCGATATTAGTCTTTATCATGCCGCCGGCATGAAACAGTTATTTTTTGTGGATGAAATGGTGATTCATGAAGCACAAGTGGATTTCATCAAACCAATAACGCATATTTTTCTTATTGACGAATCCATTGAGCCAAAAATGAGCTTCGTCACTGAAGATAATCTTGCAAAGAAATTCATCATCTTGGCGCATTTTCTCCAGAGCCCAATCGGAGAACGTACGTCGCGTCAAATGGTCCATCGGCTTCAATTCTTGAGTCAGCTTAATCTTGAGTGGGTGTAAACAAAGATCCTTACGCAAAATTCGCCATAAAGTGGCTTGGCGATGCCCAGTTCTTGATAACGCCGCGAAAGCGACTGATTTGGATTGTTTGCTAAGGACGCCTGAACGGCAGCGATATTTTCGTCACTTCGACCAACCCGCTGTCTCACTGGCACGGCAGGTTCACACAATGAATATGTAGACTCAAATTTTTGCTCTAAACTTGTTATTGCTTGTCTACTAGGGCGAGAATAACGACCGCAAAATTGGAGTTAACGCTCTAAAACTTGCGGTCAACGACTCCGAATTGCGGTAGTACATTTTTACAATTTACATACCTTGTTCGTTCGTGTACTTTACCATGATGAAAATCTTGAGTTTACTGAAAAAAGGAAATTAACAGTTCGTTCACAAAGTTGTCAAGTATCTATTGGAAAACCCTATACATACGATCTCCAGTTTCACATAGATATTGTTTAAGATTCAATAAAATAAATTTGAAATTGTCACACGGTGTAATACTTGGATTGCATTCAACCTTTATATGGAATAGAGTTTGGAGGGTGTGTTCGACTATACGATGATCGATAATTGTTTTAGTTGCAAATTTTGTTATAACTTCCATATTTATTATAATTTACGAAAGGCTTAAATTGTAGTTCGAATTTTGTTTTATAATCTTATAATAAATGATTATGACTATGGCCCTTAATCTTTTACAAATAATTATGAATTTATGCCTTAAATGTTTGTAACTTTAAAATCAACACAATGACTTAAATGGTAAATATTTTCATTTCTTATTTTCCTCTATCTCATTCTGATTTGCTGAAGTCCACCTCCAGCTGACAATTCCTGTTTCCCAATAACACCAATATTGTCAACGATCTTGAAAATCTTAAACTGTGGCACACCCTTAAAGCTTTAAGCGATTTTTGAAAGGTATTCTCATTCCTTAGCAGTTTTCGGTTAACTTAAACTCTTCCGTTTCCGGTTTGGCATTGCAAACATTTGATTTTTGTTTTGTACCCCGGCACAGACACATCGACACACACACACATATGGACACCCCAACACTTTTGCTTTCTTTCGAATTTATTTACAAATACTCTCCGCTCGTACAAACACACTCACATATACGTATGGAGCACACACATTCACCCACAGAGTATGTCGAGTTGGAGAAAAGTTAAAAACAACAACCAACAGCTACAGCAACAAAGGACGAATGTCCTTGAAATCTTCAGACGTTTGGTTGTTTTGGTGTTTGGGTCTGAGTATGTGGGTGTGTGTGTTGGTTTGTGTGCCTGTCTATGTATTTTCTGCCGTCTTCTATGCTTTTGTATCCGACTGTCTCCTTTCCAAATCATGTGCTAGATGTGAATTGCTTCCATCTACATATAAACCATTTGTTTTTTGGTTGCGGGGGGAGCGGTGGAAGCAAGAAAAGAAAGAACAAAACGTTTTCTGTCTGGGAAGTGTTGCGAAATAAAAATCAACTTAGACTGAATAACGGCAACATTTTGGGGTAGTATGGAAATAAAACCAGTCGATAGGGAGAACTAAGACAGTAAGGAGTGGCAAAAACGAACACTCACACACAGCTCGAACACTATACCCAACTTTGGATAAAAATGGAACTTAAGGAGCGGCTTAAATAAGACTTCGCTGGTTCTGGTAAATTTTACTTATTCGAAACCGGGTCCTTTTTGTACTGAGATACCAGGTTCTACGAAAATGTGACAACAAAGGTCTTCAACCATCAAAAATCCTGAATTTAAACCCGGAGTTGTTACACTCATTTTCCTTCTAAGTCTATTTCTGGAAAGTATGGGAAAAACAAACCTGTAAATAATATTGACACATCATTCCTTTTCATATTCCACATTTCTGCCAATTTTCCTCATTCCCTACTTCCTATATCATGGCTACCACCACTTTACCACTTTCTTCCCTTTAATCCTTTAGATAAACTGTTTGTTTATGCATCTAGCCAACAGTCGACTTGTTTCGACTCCTCTACCCTGGCTGCAGAGGGTGCTTTCATAACCGGAAGCTTTAGTGACATGCTTTTTGTTTATTTTCCCATCCACTTCACCTCCATCCCTCCTTCTTGGCTGCTTGGTCTGCTCCCACACATTCGAGTTAGAAACAACAGCAGAGGAGTATAAAAACTAAAGAATTCGAAAAAAGAAGAAAACTGTGTGGAATTGAAAAGAAAAATATTTGAATTGTTTGTCTTTTCGATTTGTCTGCCATGTATCCACTTCCCATCCGTTTTCCCATCCGCAATTGTTTTTGTTGTTGTAGCAGTTGGTGTTGCTGGCCAAAGCTATTTCAGGATGTAGGTGAGTGCTGTTGTACTAGTTTGTGTCGTATCGTATCGTGTCGTGTCGTCGGTGTTCTTGGAAGTGGCTGAAGGAGTTGTAGCTGTTGTTGTTGCTGTTGCTGCTGTTAGGTTGAATGACTTTGTTAGGATTAATCCTAATTGGTAAAAAATGGAATTGGAAGTAGGTGCTAGATGTTGACTTTTCACCAAAGGGAAGTAGAATGTTATAATATCCTTCCGGGTTCATGTGTTTCGTTTTTATAAGTTTGATATACTTTTCGTAGGAAAAGTAAGCGATACATTAATTTTCCGAGGGGTTATTTAAAAAATAGAGAAATTATAGATAACAAAACACCGCGAATGAAAACTTTATTTCAATGAAGTTCAATTACAGATAGGTAAACTTATATTAAAGAGGTTCCACTCAAGTTTGTATTTTTCCATAGTATTTGAACTGAGACATAGTCCCTTTTCTAGACCTTTTTGCTTCTTAATTTTGAAGATTTGATTTGAACTGAGATATAGACCTTTTTCTAGACATTTTTGCATCTTTATTTTGTAGATTTGATTTGAACTGAGATTTAGTCCTTTTTCTGGACCTTTTTGCATTTTATTTTGCAGATTTGATTTCAACTGGGATATAGTCCTTTTGCTAGACCTTTTTGCATATTTATTTTATAGAATTCATTTTTTACAAATCTATTACTGGGTTGTCCACTATCTTTAGCGTGATCTCTGACCCATGTATTACAGTGATTCAAACTCTTTAACACGTAAAGGAACCCGAAATCAATCGCACTAAGTAATAAATATATCTGATTTAATAGAGAGCATTTATCATTTCGACTTGACTATTTTCTCTATTATATAGATTATATACAACAAAAGCGAAGTTCTTGATTTATAAGAAATATGCATTTCTTCTAAAGGAAAAATATCTTTTAAAACACCATGCGACAATTTTACATTTTTTCATTGAAGCTGAATGAGACATGACATGACATATACACATGCAACTAGAGATCGCATGTAGAAAAGCTGTGTACTCATTTTTTTCCATTTGGTCATATTTTCACCCTTTTACAGGACTTTTAATTTCAAAAGGATATTGGAGTTTTAATAATTTAATAATTTTCGTACTTTCGCGAATCATAAAAAGGCGATATGGGTATCCATTGAAAGAGAAGAATGTCTGCTAAAAATACTTAATATTTCATGCATATATCTGAATTAGACTAGCATTAACAATTATTTAAAAAAGTATAATTTTAATTATTTTTCATTTTGAGAGGGTACATTTTAAATGGTTCTTAATGCTGAACTTATTCAGATAGGAGCTCTATGAAATAGCACCCCCCAAAAGTAAAGTGAGACAATGCCCCAAAATTAGGTCTTTATTTCATTTTGAAATACAATCCCACAATCAAAAGTGAAATAATTCCCCAAAGATATGTAAGAAAATCCCAAAAGTAAATGAAATAATACTCCATTTTTGGGGACATACTTCCAAATGAAAACAAGTAAAAATGGCGTTAAGTTCGGCCGGGCCGAACTTTATATACCATCCCCTATGGATTGCATTCCACAGAGGTTGTCGGTTTTCTTAGAAGTGCAGTAATATTACAGGAAAATATATTTTTTTAATATAGCCAAAGCAAAACAAATACAAATATTGAAAAATTAATTTTATAAATAAAAATATAATATTTTAATTATTTCAAACCACGCTAATAAGGTAATGTTACCAATACGTCAATTCAAAAAATAAATATTCTTATATTTATATTTTCAAAAATATTTTCAAAGCCAAAAATATTGGAGGATAGTGGATGCTGCAGTTAGTTGTATTTCCATTCTATTTTAATTCCAAAAGTACAAATTTTGAAAATCCATTATCAGACGTACATTGTGCAAAATAACCTAACTTCATGATTCAACCAATTTTTGCCGTAAAAGAAAAAGTACGAATTTGGAAAAAAACTTTTTATTTTGCGTGTCTATGCAGTCAGAGGATTGTATACACCGAATTCCATGATTCCAGCTGCGCCCATTTGGTTGGCACCATTTTTACCCCCTTGACGTTTCTACGCAGTTAGAATTTTATCATTCTAGCTGTGGTCGTTTAGTTGGTACTATGTATCTGTACCATTGTAAATTCGTCTATTTTCCGTGTCTACGCAGTCAGAGGAATGTATACTCCGAATTTCATGACTCTATCTGCGGTCATTTGATTGATACTATTTTTATCCCCTTTTTTCATTTTAACCCCAAAAAGTACAAATTTCGAAAAATCAGTTTATTTTCCGTGTTTACACACTCAGATGAATGTATACTCCGAATTTCATGACTCTAGCTGAGGTCATTAGATTGGTACTATTTTTATCCCCATTTTTCATTTTAACCCCAAAAAGTACGAATTTTGAAAAATCGGTGTATTTTACTTATCTATGCAATCAGAGGAATGTATACACCGAATTTCATTATTCTAGGTACAGCCGTTTGGTTGGTACCATTTTTATCCCTCTATTCCCATTTTACCCCTTAAAAGTACGAATTTGGAAAAAATACTTTTATATTATGTATCTACTCAATTAGAGGAATGTACACACCGAATTTCGTGTTTCTAGTTGTTGTCGTTTAATATGTACCATTTTTATCCCTTTTTTGCCCCATTTCACCCCTACAAATAATAATCACTTTATGGTGCACGTTTTTGCTATAAGTGGAATGCGCATACCAAATATCAAGCAAATATAAACAGACATATTCAAAAAACATGCTTAAATACGCTAAAATATTAGGGATCATTATGGGTATTTTTAGTCCTTGTGAGGGAAAAATTTTTCCCTTTGGGCCGATTTCGCCCCATTTCAATCCCAACTGATCGTTTTTTAATACTTCATAAAAATTTTTATTTGAAATATAAAAGTAATTTTTAGATTTTCGCAGTGCATGGTATTAATTTAATTTTGGAAGAAATTAATTTAATTTTCGAATTAAACTTATTCGAAAAAAATCGTGGTGTTATTTCTTGGCCGCAACTGTACTTTATGAAAGAAAATATTTATAGATTTTCATTATAAAACTTTATTTCTCGGCGCAGAAGTTTAAATTGTGTATTTTAGACAAAGGTACCTAACGACTTTTTTTTTGTATTTCATGTGACGATATATTCTATTCAAACATTATAGATATAGTAATATTGCGTAGTTTTTTATTCGTTTTTATCGATTTTCAATTTGATATAGAAAAACTAAAAATGTTTATTAATTCCCTCGGTCGATTTAGAATTTTTTATATAAAAAGATTCTACTTTTGAGGCATTAACAGGCACAAGTTGCTGAAAAATCGGCATATTAAATCTGTATATTCAATTATAATCAATATATATTTTTGTATTTGTATTTTAAAATTCTCTCGGTTGTTTCATCGCCGGTCAATAAGTCAACAAGTTAACATGGATTTTGGTCTCTCCAGGAATACGGACTAAAGTGCCTTTACAACATTTGCTAAATGTTAACATGGAAATGCATTTTCATCAATATTCAGCCCAGAGTTCGGGCATCAGCAGCAGACGTAGACATTCAGCAGTTAGTCGACGTCCGACGTCCGTACACAATTTTAACACCTTTTTCGACTTATCGAAATTCTCCTATTGAGTGGAAATTTTCGCATACAGAAATGCAACACACACACTCACACACATATACGAGGGAGAAACATGGGTTTCTATCAAAACAAGTAATAAATTCTAAAGTCTTCAATGTGGCCGTCTACTCACTGCACGCCCGCCCGTATGCCCAGCCAGGGATCGCTTGCCTGCGACTGTGAATTTGTATCGGACGTATGTAAACTAAATGCTCTTTATTTCGATGGTGTTGTTGTTGCTGGCCGCGATGATACTAAATGAAGGAAAACTGGAGAGTACAAATGTCTATAAAACACACATACATATGTATGTATATGTATACAAAACATTACATGTTGAATGGAGTGTAGTTGCCCGATTTGTCTGTCCTTTATGTTCTTACTGTGCGAGTCCACACCGCCACCATGCGTCCGTTTGTGTCTAGTTTTCTATCTTTTCATGCAAATTGCAGCTGTCTTGCGTTTTTCGCTACTTAACATTCAATTTCAATTTTCGCCGTTGCCGTTGTTAGGAGGTTAGCACGACATGTGTGTATGACTTCCATTCGTATACCACCAGACTCTTATGTATATCAATAACTATCTTTTGGTATCAAGTAGGCAGGAGGATGGTATGATAATGTGGTAAAAAAATAATAAATTAAAAAAATATTTTTAACAAAATTTTAATTTTTATAACTTTCTGATAAATTTTTCGGTAGAAATAATATTATTTTACCAATAATTTCAATAAAATACAAATCTTTTCAAACATTCGATATTCAAAACAAATTATTAGAATTATCGATCAGAGAGAAAATATTTTCCAGTTGTTTCAATATTATTTATTTTTTCGGATAATTTCGTTGAAAAAAGGGTCACGAAAAATCATCCAAAAATATGAAAAAAATGTCGCAACGCAAATTAAGCCCGACCGAAGGGTCTAACGAAGAAAACCTTTACTCCGCGTTGATTATAAAATATTCAAAATTTCTGATATTATTGCAAAGGTTCAACTTTGTCATTTAATAACACTGTGCAACATTTTTGAAGTCATTTCAAAATAACCATATACGGACACCGCTACATGATAAAAGACCAAAAAAAAAAGACCCGTGTTTTTTTTCCCCCCAAAGTCATGCACGTTTTTTTTATGGGCCCCCAGAGATTTGAGGCCTCGGTGTAATTTTTGGAAAAAAGTGATCATATTCTCAGGCTCATATCTTGCAAACCGTTCGGAATTTTGATTTACTCTCTGAGGCAAAGTTCTAGCTCTTGTCATAAAGAACAAAAATTGTGAACATATAAAATCAAAAAAACTTCATCTTCAAGGTCAAAATCGCAAAAAAACTTAAAAAAATTCGATGTTTTTTAACCTTTTTTCCCCTGTTCAGGTCCATAGGTAGCAAACCGCTGAAAATTCAGGGAAACAATCAACTACAAAAATGTACCTAAGATCTCAATAAACAACTTTCTAGAACATATGAACTTCCTAGGAATTATTCTTAACACCTTTTAGGTAGCGCTTAGGTAGACGCAAAATCGAAAAATTTCCCAAAAATTTTTTTGGGAAATTTGGGAATTTTGGGAATTTTTTTTTATTTTTATTTTTATTTTTATTTTTATTTTTATTTTTATTTTTATTTTTATTTTTATTTTTATTTTTATTTTTATTTTTATTTTTATTTTTATTTTTATTTTTATTTTTATTTTTATTTTTATTTTTATTTTTATTTTTATTTTTATTTTTATTTTTATTTTTATTTTTATTTTTATTTTTATTTTTATTTTTATTTTTATTTTTATTTTTATTTTTATTTTTATTTTTATTTTTATTTTTATTTTTATTTTTATTTTTATTTTTATTTTTATTTTTATTTTTATTTTTATTTTTATTTTTATTTTTATTTTTATTTTTATTTTTATTTTTATTTTTATTTTTATTTTTATTTTTATTTTTATTTTTATTTTTATTTTTATTTTTATTTTTATTTTTATTTTTATTTTTATTTTTATTTTTATTTTTATTTTTATTTTTATTTTTATTTTTATTTTTATTTTTATTTTTATTTTATTTTTATTTTTATTTTTATTTTTATTTTTATTTTTATTTTTATTTTTATTTTTATTTTTATTTTTATTTTTATTTTTATTTTTATTTTTATTTTTATTTTTATTTTTATTTTTATTTTTATTTTTATTTTTATTTTTATTTTTATTTTTATTTTTATTTTTATTTTTATTTTTATTTTTATTTTTATTTTTATTTTTATTTTTATTTTTATTTTTATTTTTATTTTTATTTTTATTTTTATTTTTATTTTTATTTTTATTTTTATTTTTATTTTTATTTTTATTTTTATTTTTATTTTTATTTTTATTTTTATTTTTATTTTTATTTTTATTTTTATTTTTATTTTTATTTTTATTTTTATTTTTATTTTTATTTTTATTTTTATTTTTATTTTTATTTTTATTTTTATTTTTATTTTTATTTTTATTTTTATTTTTATTTTTATTTTTATTTTTATTTTTATTTTTATTTTTATTTTTATTTTTATTTTTATTTTTATTTTTATTTTTATTTTTATTTTTATTTTTATTTTTATTTTTATTTTTATTTTTATTTTTATTTTTATTTTTATTTTTATTTTTATTTTTATTTTTATTTTTATTTTTATTTTTATTTTTATTTTTATTTTTATTTTTATTTTTATTTTTATTTTTATTTTTATTTTTATTTTTATTTTTATTTTTATTTTTATTTTTATTTTTATTTTTATTTTTATTTTTATTTTTATTTTTATTTTTATTTTTATTTTTATTTTTATTTTTATTTTTATTTTTATTTTTATTTTTATTTTTATTTTTATTTTTATTTTTATTTTTATTTTTATTTTTATTTTTATTTTTATTTTTATTTTTATTTTTATTTTTATTTTTATTTTATTTTATGGGGCGCTAAAAGCTCGAAAAATTGGAAATATTAAAAACTTGTTTCCAAAGTAGTGAGTCTTTAATGCAAACTGTAAGAAATTTACGTGGAAAATTTTCGAGAAGAGATCGGCCTTCAGTTCAGCCTTCATTTCGATCTCGGTGGCTATGACAACAAGCAAAATTGTCGCATATGGGGTTCAGAGGACCCACACGCTGTACTGAAAAATTGGGTTGATTGGATGAGGTAATTCCGAGCCAGTCGTGGTAGTCATATGAATGAGATTGTGTTCCATTATTAAAAGACAAAGTTCAAGCTTTCGAATAAAACCAGAAATTTTAAAAAATAATCAGCACTTTTGTTTAGATTAAATTAATATCTGAGAGTGTTTATATATTATTTAACCGTTTTTGTTTTAGATTTTGGGTCTGCTTATACCAGCCTTACTATCACCTACCTCGTTATGGATTCGATTCAATGTGCGTTTCTGCTCTGCTATCTCTGCATGTTCGTTATTTTGGGGGGTATTTTCGTCTATAAATTAAATTATGTTTAGAAATTATGCATGCATTTTCTGTCATTTCTTTGGTTGTTTTAGTTCTTGTTTCTGCGGACGCTGCTGCTGTTGCTGCCTGAGAGTTGCTCCTTTATCCGTCTTTTTCGGTTCACTTGGCCATTACAATAACAACAGTTATACGCTGTACTCTATAGCATATCAACCTATCACCATCATCCTCAGCGTCAGCGATCTTCTTGCCACATTACTTAACTCGGTTGCTGCTGCAGCAGGAGCACAGGAGCTACTGCCAAGTCTGATTACGGCGACCAGTAGTAGTATCTAAGCAGGCCAAGACCACACCATACCAGCCCGGAATGAAAGCAGACAAAATTTCAACTCGACTCGGATCGACTCATTGTCAGTTGTTGTTGTTGCTGCTGTTGCTGTTGTTGGCGTCGTACATTGTTAGTCACTAATTCACATTCGATGTTTAACGTATGCGTTCGGTCAATGAGGTTAACATTTTGTTACAGTTCAAAAATTTATTGATGGGTATGTTCGTACTCGTCTGTGCGTCTGACTGTCTGTCTGTCTACGCTAGTATGTACCTAGATCCTGGTGTATGTTCGTATGTGTGTGAAGTACCGGCCTTAAACAGGAGTAGAGGGAGGTGGGTTGTGTGGATGGTGTGCGTGAGTATGTTGATATCAAAGTAAAAGATATTTTATGGTTTTAGTACTTTGGTTATGGTAATGACGACATTGATGATGCTGAGGATGCTGCTGATGATGATACCGACCGATACCGTTGATGACGATGACGACGTCCTTATTGAAGTACAGGTACAGTTTGATTCAATAAAGATGTTTTGGGTGGAAATTCTATTCTATTGTCATATAAATATTAAGTGCTATGTAATGTGACTGCTACAGATGTAGTCAACACCTCTTTGGATAACACTTGAAATTGTGAAAAACTATCTCACGCCATTAACTAATATTTTATATTTTCTTAGTTAATTGGACCGTATATTGCATTACATGAAAGTGTCAATATAGCCAAAATAAATAAATGTATTGAAAAAATAATTTTATAAATAAATATAAAATCTTATTATTTCAAACCACGAAATAATAAAATACTTCAAATCAATTCAAAAAGTAAATATTTGACAGCACTCTTCAAAAAAGCTTAAATACTATAAATATTGTTAGATAGTAGGTGCTACAGTTGGTTGTATTTCCATCCTATTTTAAGTCAATTTTTTTAATTTAAAATTTTGGTACCATTTTTATCACATTTTACCCCTTAAAAGTACGAATTTCGAAAAAAATTGTATCCCTTGAATGTACGAATTTGGAAAAACTTTTAATTTTTATGTCTACTCAGTCAGAGGAATGTATACTCTGAATTTCATGACTCTAGCTGCGGTTATTTGGTTGGTACCATTTTTATCCCTCTATTCCCATTTTACCCCTTTAAAGTACGAATTTCGAAAAAATCCTCTATTTTACGTATCTACACAATTAAAAGGATGTACACACCGAATTTCATCATTCTAGCTGATGCCGTTTAGTTTGGTACCATTTTTATCCCTCTGCTCCCATTGTATCCCTTGAAAGTACGAATTTGGAAAATCTTTTTATTTTTCGTGTCTACACAGTCGGATGAATGTATACTCCGAATTTCATGACTCTAGCTGTGGTCATTTGGTTGGTACTACTTTTATCCCCCTTTTTCCATTTTAACCCCAAAAAGTACGAATTTCGAAAAATTTCTTTATTTTAAGTGTCTTTAATGTATTCACCGAATTTCACTATTTTAGGTGCAGCCATTTGGTTGGTACCATTTTTATCCCTCTGCTCCCATTGTATCCCTTGAAAGTACGAATTAGGAAAACCTTTTTATTTTGCGTGTCTATGCAGTCAGATGAATGTATTCACCAAATTTCATTATTTTAGGTGCAGCCATTTGGTTGGTACCATTTTTATCCCTTTTTTCCATTTAACCCCAAAAAGTACAAATTTCGAAAAAATCGTTATTCTTTATTTTACGTGTCTACACGATTAGAGGAATGTACACACCAAATTTCAGCATTCTAGCTGTAGCCGTTTAGTTGGTACCAATTTTATCCCACTATTTCCATTTTACCCATTGAAAGTAAAAAATTGGAAAATCTTTTTAGTTTGCGTGTCTATGCAGTCAGATGAATGTATTCACCAAATTTCATTGTTTTAGGTGCAGCCATTTGGTTGGTACCGTTTTTATCCCCTTTTTCCATTTTACTCCCTTTAAAGTACGAATTTCGACAGATTGCTTTATTTTACGTGACTACGCAATCAGAGGACGGTATTCACAGAATTTCATTATTTTAGGTGCAGCCATTTCGTTTGTACCATTTTTATCTCTCTTTTGCCATTGTATCCCTTGAAAGTACGAATTTGGAAAAACTTTTAATTTTTATGGCTACACAGTCAGAGGAATGTATACTCTGAATTTCATGACTCCAGCTACGGTCATTTGGTTTGTACAATTTGTATCCCATCTTAACACCGAATTTCATCATTCTAGCTGTTACCATTTAGTTGGTACCATTTTTACCCCTCTGTTCCTATTGTACCCCTTGAAAGTACGAATTTGGAAAATCTTTTTATTTCTCGTGTATACACAGTCAGATGAAAGTATACTCCGAATTTCATGACTCTAGCTGCGATTATTTGGTTGGTACAATTTGTATCCCCTTTTTCTATGTTAACTCCAAAAGTAAGAATTTCGAAAATTTTCTTTATTGTACGTATCTACGCAATCAGAGGAAAGTATGCAACGAATTTCATTATTTTAGGTGCATCCGGTTTTTATGGTACCATTTTTATCCCTCTATTCCCATTTTACCCCCTAAAAATACGAATTTGGAATGTACACATCGAATTTCGTGTTGCTAACTGTTTTCGTTTGATAGGTACCAATTTTATCCCCTTTTTCCATTTTAACCCCAAAGAGTACGAATTTCGAAAAATTCTTTATTTTGTGTGTCTACGCAATCAGAGGGATGTATTCAACGAATTTCATTATTTTAGGTGCAGCCATTTGGTTGGTACCATTTTTATCCCTCTATTCCCATTTTACCCCCTAAAAATACGAATTTGGAAAAAATACTCTTATATTATGTATCTACTCAATTAGAGGAATGTAGACACCGAATTTCGTGTTTCTAGCTGTTGTCGTTTGATAGGTACCATTTTTATCCCTTTTACCCCTTTTGACGACCTACGAATAAGAACCACTTTATGGTGCACATTTTTGTTATAGGGGGAGTGCACATACCCAATATTGAAAAACATGCTAAAATATTCTAAAATATTAGGGGTTATTGGGGGTATTTTCAGTCCTTGTGAGGGAGAAATTTTTCCCTTTGGACCGATTTCGTACAGTTGCAATCCCAATCGATCTACGACTATATGTCACATTTATGGAAAGTTTGGACTTCTTAGCTCCTTTCACTTAGAGCTAGCGTGCTTTCAACAGACGGACGGGCATGGCTAGATCGTCTTAGAATTTTACGACGATCAAGTATATAAAGGGTGATTTTTTAAGAGCTTGATAAATTTTTTTTTAATAAAAAACGCATAAAATTTGCAAAATCTCATCGGTTCTTTATTTGAAACGTTAGATTGGTCCATGACATTTACTTTTTGAAGATAATTTCATTTAAATGTTGACCGCGGCTGCGTCTTAGGTGGTCCATTCGGAAAGTCCAATTTTGGGCAACTTTTTCGAGCATTTCGGCCGGAATAGCCCGAATTTCTTCGGAAATGTTGTCTTCCAAAGCTGGAATAGTTGCTGGCTTATTTCTGTAGACTTTAGACTTGACGTAGCCCCACAAAAAATAGTCTAAAGGCGTCAAATCGCATGATCTTGGTGGCCAACTTACCGGTCCATTTCTTGAGATGAATTGTTCTCCGAAGTTTTCCCTCAAAATGGCCATAGAATCGCGAGCTGTGTGGCATGTAGCGCCATCTTGTTGAAACCACATGTCAACCAAGTTCAGTTCTTCCATTTTGGGCAAAAAAAAGTTGGATATCATCTCACGGTAGCGCTCACCATTCACCGTAACGTTGCGTCCAACAGCATCTTTGAAAAATACGGTCCAATGATTCCACCAGTGTACAAACCACACCAAAAAGTGCATTTTTCGGGATGCATGGGCAGTTCTTGAACGGCTTCTGGTTGCTCTTCACTCCAAATGCGGCAATTTTGTTTATTTACGTAGCCATTCAACCAGAAATGAGCCTCATCGCTGAACAAAATTTGTCGATAAAAAAGCGGATTTTCTGCCAACTTTTCTAGGGCCCATTCACTGAAAATTCGACGTTGTGGCAGATCGTTTGGCTTCAGTTCTTGCACGAGCTGTATTTTATACGGTTTTACACCAAGATCTTTGCGTAAAATCTTCCATGTGGTCGAATAACACAAACCCAATTGCTGCGAACGGCGACGAATCGACATTTCACGGTCTTCAGCAACACTCTCAGAAACAGACGCAATATTCTCTTCTGTACGCACTGTACGCATTCGTGTGGTTGGTTTAATGTCCAATAAAGTAAACTGAGTGCGAAACTTGGTCACAATCGCATTAATTGTTTGCTCACTTGGTCGATTATGTAGACCATAAATCGGACGTAAAGCGCGAAACACATTTCGAACCGAACACTGATTTTGGTAATAAAATTCAATGATTTGCAAGCGTTGCTCGTTAGTAAGTCTATTCATGATGAAATGTCAAAGCATACTGAGCATCTTTCTCTTTGACACCATGTCTGAAATCCCACGTGATCTGTCAAATACTAATGCATGAAAATCCTAACCTCAAAAAAATCACTCTTTATATACTTTATAGGGTTTCAGTCGATATTTTTAGATGTGACAAACGGAATGACAATGTTTGTATACCCCCATCCTGGAGGTAGGAGGGATATAAAAATTACCCCCAAAAAATTTAAGGTTCTCTTTTTGAATTTGCCTGGAATGATGGGTCGTATAATTGTCGAGCTTTTTAATTCCCGATTATTTAAACATAAAAATGGATAATTTATTGCCATATAACTAATAATAAATCATTTAAATATTTGGTTATGTTCAAAAGGCCAACGAAAAACTATATTGTTGTTGTTTTTTTTTTTCTTGGACAAAATGTAATATTTATTGAGGCATAAAATGGTATCACAAAGTTATTTTTTCAACGCGGTTTCTTTTAGCGGCAGCATTTTAAAAATCCACAAAAAAACATTTCATATTAAATTAAATGCACTTTAGGGCCATAAATAAAAGGCTCTGATGAAGCGTTGGACGATTGCTACCAACAGAGCCCACCAACCCTCAACCACCCCGCAAAAAACTCAACACAATTCGATTTATGCTGACAACAAGGTTTTCGCTGACATAAAAGCCAATAATAATTGAAAGTTTAACGAAACTCCGAAGGACTTTACTGGGACATTTAAAGGATCCAATAGACACTATACTTTTTGTCACATAGACAAGAGCATTTTGTTTTCAAATCCTTAACTACGCCACCATGTGTTGTGATGGTGGAGGATTTCTTTTCGTTTCTTCCTTAGGTCTTGCTTCTCATCGATGGGTCTCTGTTTGTCTCTGACTCTGCTTTTTTGTTCTTTCGTCTAACTCATCGATTTGATTTTTCATATTTTATATGCAAACCAGCAGCAGCAGCACAAAAAATCGAATAGTTGACATTCATTGAACTTCGTATGTCTCCCAGTGCTTTTTGCTCCTCTGTTTGATTGTCTGATCTCCGGCAAAGTCGTGATGGCGCTGCTCTCGGGGCGGACCTTGAAATTTTTAAATGTTTGCCATACAGATGCTTCGAAACGGAAACGGAAATAACTTTAGCCATAACACAGGGTTTATGACATTGACAAACTAGGGACAAATGGCTTCATTAATACTCAACATGACAGTTATTGTTGTTGCTGATGTTGTTGTTGCTGTTGTCATAATGACGAATAACAAACAAATTGCAAAAGTATAAAAAACACAATATCAACACAGACACCGCCGGCAGTATGAGAAGAATAAATAGAAAATAGTTACCATTTAAAGTTAAATTGAACCTTTAACTATGGAGTTGCAAATTTTAGACATAGTCTTTGACGTGGGGTGAATTTTACCCATTTTAGTTTTATTAAAAAATTGTTAATAGAAACATTTTTTAGTACTTATTTCTAGCTGGGAATTATATTAATAATTGATGATTTTTCACTGAAATTCTGGATGATTTTGCAAAAAAAAAATCGTAAAAATGAAGCCATCATTACAGTAGAAAGTAGATATTGAGTGATTAATTTGCCATTAATATCGTAACAGTACGATTTTGCCATGTTAAAAAGTTATTTGACTTTTAATAACCTTCCAATCGCAAAACAGGCTGAGTGAATATTAAATGAATATATATATATATATACATACGACGAGTATAATAACACTGTTCAACAGCATTTTTGGAACAGAGTAGCGACCACATAATTCTGAAAACGTCGAGTAAACCATTTTTGCAGAAAAAAATTATATCTGAGCATCTTTTTACATTGGGTAGAAAGTTTTAATTTCTTGATCGAAGGGAGCATTATAATAAGCGAATATAACCCAGCAAAAAAAATTGGAAGTACTTCGGTACACACACGCACATTTTAATCGCATCTCAAAATCCAAATGTACATTTTTCTCTTTTTGAGGAAGTTCTTTTAAACAACTTCCAAAAAAGTCGATTAATCCCGTACCATTTTAAGACGAGATTTTCATGTTTTAAATCAGCCATAACTTCTTAAATATAGCCTCAGGAGCTAAAAGAAAGATAATTTATAATCAACCGAAAATTCTAAAAATTGCCAAAATTTTTAATCAGCCAAAACTTCTTAAATATAGCTCCAGGAGCTAAAAGAAGGACAATTTATGATCACCCAAAAATTTTCAAAATTTTTAATCAGGCAAAACTTCTTAAATATAGCCCCAGGAGCTAAAAGAAGGATAATTTATGATCACCCAAAAATTAAAAAAAAATTTCAAAATTTTAAATCGGCCATAACTTCTTAAATATAGCTCCAGGAGCTAAAAGAAGGACAATGTGTGATCACCCAAAAATTCTAAAAATTGCCAAAATGTTAAATCGGCCAAAACTGATTAAATACAGCTCCAGGTGCTAAAAAATCTAAAAATATACAAAATTTTGAATCGGCCATAACTTCTTAAATATAGCCCCAGGAGCTAAAAGAAGGATAATTTGTGACCACCCAAAAATATAGCTCCAGGAGCTGAAAGAAGGATAATTTGTGATCACCCAAAAATTTTAAATCGGCCAAAACTGATTGAATACAGCCCCAGGAGCTAAAAGAAGGATAATTTGTGATCACCCAAAAAATCTAAAAATTTTCAAAATTTTAAATCGGCCATAACTTCTTAAATTTAGCTCCAGGAGCTAAAAGAAGGATAATTTGTGATCAAGCAAAAATTCTAAAATTTTTCAAAATTTTAAATCGGCCATAACTTCTTAATTGTAGCTCCAGGAGCTAATAGAAAGATAATTGTGATCACCCAAAAATTCTAAAAAATTTCAAAATTTTAAATCGGTCATAACTTCTTAAATATAACTTCAGGAGCTAAAAGAAGGATAATTTGTGATCACCCAAAAGTGTACAAGTCATAGAGGTAAGGTGTCCGCTTTGCACCTATAAGGTCGCGGGTTTCGAATCGTTGCTCGGGAAAATTTTTTTTGTTTTTTTATTACTTTTAAAATTTTAACAATTTAAACATTTTTTTTAAAATAATATAAATACTTTGTTAAGTCATAATATAGGATCTCTCATATGACCACTCCGCGTTAAATTCATTGGTAAAGATCCCAATTTTCACTAGTTCCGAATCACAAGATAAAAGTCTTTTTCACTTCTTCGGGTGCTCTCTTTTTGCTTGGAACTTATACAGCGTAGCAATTTTGTTGTAAAGGGTGATTTTTTAAAAGCTATAGGAAAGTTTTTCAAAAAAAAAACAATTCAGAAAAATGCATGAAATCTTTATTTAAATCGATAGTACGGTCCATATAATTTAATGTCTGAAGATTATTTCATGCAAATGTTGACCTTGACTGCGCCTCAAATTGTCCATCCGCTTAGTCCAATTTTGGCATTTCCACGTTGTTGAGTAAGAGAGGCCCAATTGCTGCGAACTGCGACGAATCGATAATTGATGTTCATCATTAACACTGGCCGATACAGCTGCGATATTTTCTTCAGTTCGCACTCTACGTAAGCGTGTTGGTGGTTTAATGTCCAACAATGTAAATTTGGTGCGATATTTAGGCACAATAGCCCGAATAGCCGCTTCAGTGGGTCGATTAAACTGACCATAAAATGGAAGCGGAAGCGCGCGATGAACTTTAAAATTCAATAATTTGCAAGCGTTGTTCGTTTGTAAGACGATTCATGGTTAAATTATAGACCAAACTGAAGATGTTTGACAGTGAAACAAAACACGAAACGTGCGTCAGCTGTTTAAACCAATGTTGCCAAAAAGATAATAGCTAAAAAATCACCCTTTATACGTTGAAGTGTAATTTTGTTATTTAAGCGTGAAGAGCTTTATATACAACATTGGTGTCTTCGATGACCCCAACTGAAATTTTCCGACAATCTTTTTTGTAAAACATTTCAAACCTTTAATGTCCTTTTTAAAGGACTTTTTTGATTTTCTTAAAATGGTCAAATTGACCCATAAACAGAGGAGTTAGAGGGTTACGATCTTCCACTAAAGTGATCCTCACAAAATTCCAGAATATAGTTCTGATAATAAGAATTCTTAACTTACAACACTTTTATTGCTTAGTAATAATGCCCACTGTAAAAAGATATTCAGACAAGCTGGAATAAAATGGTGTACGGAATATGCCCTTTAAGAATTATAGGGTGACTGTTCTGTTCCATTCAAAAAGTCTTAATTGATTGGACAGCGTTATGGTGGAGTTTGAAAGCCCTATATCCCCAAATTTAATCAAAAATAATTAAATAAAAAATTTGAATATTTTAACAATATTTAAAAATTTAATTCAAGTATCAAGGGGTCAAAAATTCCAATAATCTACATATGCTAACCGTACAAATGTCCCACCCGATTTGCTGTTAAATTTTAACAATGATGAACATATTGGGTCCATGAAATTCCAAACATTCGGCGGTAATCTTCCGCTGATATTTTAAAACTTTCACGATTGGTAATAAAAACTTGTTGTTGGTTCTTGTTGCCTGATTGAAGTATGAAAACGAAGTCTCCTGAACAGTTTTTTCGAGATAAGCGTTTATTGCCGAAAACCACAAAATTATCTTTCATTTTTATTGCTGTGTGTATGGTGTCATTTAAATCCAATTTATTATTGATCGAATCAATTTTTAATCTAATTGTATGTGTCCTGTTTCCATTTTCACCTTCGAATGTTTACTCAAATATCCCTCCTGCCCGGTTCTCAGCTGTACGCAGCTGCTGCATTTGCTGTCTTTAATTAAAATTTTGTCTTCGATGCATAATAAATAGAAAATAATTATCATTGCATCACCTAAGACAACAACTCCTTCCTTCTCCTACTCGGCACACAAATCTAACCCACCAGCTCCTGCTGCCGCTCTTGATGACAACAAAACCACGGCAATGGTGGTGGTGCCACCACCACTCCCAAGGCTTAAGCAGGAGCCAACATTTGTTGGCGGTGTGCTGACAGGGGACTTTAATTACTGACCTAACCCACTTCTCCTCTTCCTTGCTTGAGCTCAGCGAAGATTGCTCATGACGCATGCCTCATAATCAGCAATCAGATGGATGGGTGTGTGTGTGTGTGCATGTGAGTGGTGGCAGCCAAACAACTTAAGAAAACCAGTTTCCCTTATGCCACAATCTTTGTAGGCATCAGAGTGTTCTCTTTGTTACTCTTTTAAATTCCTTAAGAGTTTCCCAAGTTTCGTTAAGTTTTTTGAGTTCTGTTTCCCCTTTTTCTTTTTATTTTGTGTTTGGTTCTCTTTCGTTTCGACTGCTTTTTTCTATGACGTCATTGCTTTCTTTGGCTTTTTTGGGTGGGAGAAGGGAATTTGGATTTATGAAGTCATTGTTTGCTTCTCTTAGCTTTTGGCTGTCTTGGTTTTCGAAATTTCGTTGGAAGTTGGAGTTGCATTGTGTGTGGTTGGTGTGTGTCTGTCTTCCTGCCCGGCTGCCTCTGCTGGAGCATTTGTGAATGTTTACACGTTTTTATCAGTTTGTTTAGGAATGTTCCATTGATTGCATTCCTCAATTGGAGGTCAGTGTGAGAGTGAGTTTTTTTCTTTGCAATTGTTTTTTATTTTTGTTGCCCATTGTCTTCTCTTGGAACAAAGATGTGTATGATTTAAAGGTGATAGAAGAAGATGTATTATTTTTTTGCAACCGATAGTGTGAAGTGTCAATTTTGAAAGAATTTTGGTAGCTTCAACTTCAAGTCCTTATGCATATTTTGTATGTTTCAACACAGGCTGATATAAGAAAAACATGATAATTATTTTATGTTCATACATTAGAAATACTATAATTTTATGAACAAATATTCATTCCTTTTTGGAAGATTTTTGATTTAGAATATTTTTTGGGAAAGCAAGGATTTGAAGGAGTTTATGACAAAACGTTTCTGTTTTTTATTTATTTTTGACATGTTTATGAGAATTACCAAGGTGTCCTGAAATGTCCTAGCTTGCAGATTAGAGTACAGAATTACTCTGGTTTATTTAACCTTTAGTTCTGTGAGAGATATTGGGACAAAATTGAATGAAATATTGCAATTTATTTAAAATAAAAAGAATTGAATTTATTTAATTTAAAGTATATAAATATGAGTATTTCTAAATTTGAACTGATATATCAGAAACTTCTGAATACACACTCACATGCAGACATTTGTTAAACAAATTAAACAAGTTCCATAGTAATTTTAATATTGAAACTTCAAGCTCGAGGCCAATACCAACAAAAATAAAAAATATGATATGAACTTCCAAATAAGAAAAAAATCTCCGAATTATAAAGAGTGATTTTTTTGAGGTTAGGATTTTCATGCATTAGTATTTGACAGATCACGTGGGATTTCAGACATGGTGTCAAAGAGAAAGATGCTCAGTATGCTTTGACATTTCGTCATGAATAGACTTACTAACGAGCAACGCTTGCAAATCATTGAATTTTATTATCAAAATGCGTGCTCTGTTAAGAAAGTTCAGAAAGAAAGAAATTGTGTTCAGCGACGAAGCTCATTTTTGGCTCAATGGGTACGTAAATAGGCAGAATTGTCGATTTTGGAGTGAATATCAGCCAGAAGCATTGCAAGAGCTACCAATGCATCCAGAAAAAGTCACAGTTTGGTGCGGTTTATGGGCTGGTGGCATCATTGGACCGTACTTCTTCAAAGATGATGCGAATCGTAACGTAACTGTGAATGGTGAGCGCTACCGTGAGATGATATCCAACTTTTTTTTGTCCAAAATGGAAGAACTGAACTTTGTTGACATGTGGTTTCAACAAGATGGCGCTACATGCCACACAGCTCGCGATTCTATGGCCATTTTGAGGGAAAACTTCGGAGAACAATTCATCTCAAGAAATGGACCGGTAAGTTGGCCACCAAGATCATGCGATTTGACGCCTTTAGACTATTTTTTGTGGGGCTACGTCAAGTCTAAAGTCTACAGAAATAAGCCAGCAACTATTCCAGCTTTGGAAGACAACATTTCCGAAGAAATTCGGGCTATTCCGGCCGAAATGCTCGAAAAAGTTGCCCAAAATTGGACTTTCCGAATGGACCACCTAAGACGCAGCCGCGGTCAACATTTAAATGAAATTATCTTCAAAAAGTAAATGTCATGGACCAATCTAACGTTTCAAATAAAGAACCGATGAGATTTTGCAAATTTTATGCGTTTTTTTTTAAAAAAAAAGTTATCAAGCTCTTAAAAAATCACCCTATATATAAACTGAAGCTACATTCCACACTTCATTTCAATTTTGTATACCTACGTTCCTTGTATATTTCTGGGACACGATTTTTCAATACGACCCATAGTGCTCCGTCCCCATACTAGCATTGAACAAAAGTAAACCCTTTTTAGTTATTTTCTGCGAAAAAGTAATAGTGGGAAAGGTTTTCAGTACGAATTAATTAAATTAGGTTTAACATAACTAAGTAAAGAAAAAATATCAGCAAAAATGTAATTAATGACTAAGGAGTAAAACAATATAATTTTAGTCAAAAAACAAGTAAAAACGGCATTAAGGCCGGGCCGAACTTTATATACCCTCCACCATGGATTGCATTCCATAGAGGTTGTCGGTAATATTACATAACTGCAGTAATATTCAGGAAAATATAATTTTTTAATATAGCCAAACCAGAACAAATACAAATATGGAAAAAATAATTTTATAAATAAATATAATATTTTAATTATTTCAAACCATTATTTATTTCAAATCAAAAAATAAATATTCTTATATTTATATTTTCAAAAATCTTAAATAGCAGAAATATTGGTAGATAGTGGGTGCTACAGTTGGTTGTATTTCCATTCTATTTTAATTCCAAAAGAACAACTTACATGATTCAACCAATTTTTGCCGTAAAAGAAAAATTAAGAATTTGGAAAAAACCTTTTTATTTTGCGTGTCTATGTAGTCAGCGGAATATATACACCGAATTCCATGATTCCAGCTGCGCCCATTTGGTTGGTACCATTTTTACCCCCTTGACGTTTCTACGCAATTGGAATTTCATCATTCTAGCTGTAGTCGTTTAGTTGGTACTATTTTATCCCTCTGTACCATTGTATCCCTTGAAAGTATGAATATCGAAAAATCTGTTTTTATTTTTCATGTCTACGTAGTCAAATGAATGTATAATCCGAATTTCATGACTCTAGCTGCGGTCATTTGGTTGGTGCTATTTTTATCCCTTTTTTCATTTTAACCCCAAAAAGTACGATTTTTTAAAAATCCTACACGGATTGCTTGTCTACGCAATCAGAGGAATGTATACACCGACTTTCATTACAGCCGTTTGGTTGGTACTATTTTAATCCCTATATTCCCATTTTACCCCTTAAAAGTACGAATTTGGAAAAAATACTTTTATATTATCTTTCTACTCAATTAGAGGAATGTACACACCGAATTTCGTGAAACAGCTAGAAAAGCTGTTGTCGTTTAAAATGTACCATTTTTATCCCTTTTTTGCCCCATTTCTAGCTCGTTTCGTTTAGATGCTAGCGTGCTTTCAACAGACGGACAGACGGACGGACATGGCTATAGGGTCTCAGGTCGATATTTCAATGTGTTACAAACGGAGGGTGGAGGGTATATTAAAATTAAAAACTAAACTAAATTATTATGAACAAAATTTAGCCGAATTTTATGGTGTTTTTTTGACCGCCTAAAATTGGAAATTTTTATACCTTCCACCTCCAGGATGGGGGTATATTCACTTTGTCATTCCGTTTGTAACACCTTAAAATATTCATCGGAGACCACATAAAGTAAAGTATATATTCTGGGTCGTGGTAAAATTCTAAGACGATATAGCCATGTCCGTCTGTCTGTTGAAAGCACGCTAGCTTCCGAACGAAATGAGCTAGGAGGTTCAAATTTCCCTAAATGTGTCTTATGGTTGCAGATCGGTTGGGAATGAAAGTGGGCGAAATCGGCCCAGAGGGAAACATTTTTCCCTCACAAGGACTGAAAATACCCCTAATATTTACAGTATTTCAGTCTGCTTTTTGTATATATCTGCTTGTATTTACTTGATATTTGGAATGAACATTCCCCTTTATAGCATAAAAGCGCACCATAAGGTGATTCTTATTCGTAGGGGACGAAATGGGACAAAAAAGGGATCAAAATGGTACATATTAAACGATAACAGCTGGAAACACGAAATTTAGTCTGTACATTATCTAACTGAGTAGATACATAATGTAAAAGTATTTTTTTTACAAATTCGTACATTTAAGGGGTAAAATGGGAATAGAGGGATAAAAATGGTACCAACCAAACGGCTGCATCTTAAATAATGAAATTCGGTGTATACATTCGTCTGATTGCGTAGACACGCAAAATAAACGGATTTTTGGAAATTCGTACTTTTTGGGGTTAAAATGA
Organism: Polietes domitor; assembly: GCA_947397865.1. Lineage (NCBI taxonomy): Eukaryota > Metazoa > Arthropoda > Insecta > Diptera > Muscidae > Polietes > Polietes domitor. The sequence goes on along the minus strand of OX377622.1, from coordinate 138,941,265 downwards.
AAAAAGGGGATACAAATAGTACCAACCAAATGACAACAGCTAGAGTCGTGACATTCAGAGTATACATTCCTCTACTGCGTAGACACGAAAAATAAAAGTTTTTTTTTTAAATTCGTACTTTCAAGAGATATAATCGGTACAGAGGGATAAAAATAGTAGTAACTAAACGGTTACAGCTAGAATGGTGAAATTAGGTGTGTACATTCCTTCAATTGCGTAGACACGAAAATAAAGAGATTTTAGAAAGTCGTACTCATAAGGGGGTACAATTGGAAAAAATGGGATAAAAACGGTACCAACCAAATGACTGCAGCTAGAATCATGGAATTTGGTGTATACTTTCCTCTTACTGCATAGACACGCGGAATAAAAAGATTTTTCCAAATTCGTACTTTTTACTTTTACGGCAAAAATGGTTAAATCATGAAGTTAGGTTATTTTGCACTATGTTCGTAAGATTATGGATTTTCAAAATTTGTACTTTTGTAATTAAAATAGAATGGAAATACAACCAACTATAGCACCCACTATCTACCAATATTTCTGGTATTTAAGCTTTTTTGAAAATATAAATATTTGTAAGAACATTTACTTTTTGAATTGACTTGAAGTAGTATTTCGATATGTAAACGTATTGGTAGCCTTGCCTTATATGCGTGGTTTGAAGTAATAAAACTATTATATTTATTTATAAAATTATTTCGTCAATATTTGTATTTTGGTTTGCCTATATTAAAAAAATATATATTTTCCTGTAATATTACTGCACTTCTACGAAACTTGAAAGCCTCTGTGGAATGCAATCCATGGTTCGGCCCGGCCGAACTTAACGCCGTTTTTACTTACTCATCTTTAAATTTTAAATATATCTAATATAATTAAAAATTATATTTTTAACATTTAGAAAACAAAAACCAAAATTTGTACCTCAGCTATTCAGAAGCTATTCATTTACTTAACATACAAATATCTGGAGAACAAAAATAAATAGTTTTCGCAAAAAATGTTTCAGAAATTTTCTTAATCATCTTTATAAGGATATAAAAAATTAAATTCGTTGTTTTCGTCAGTTCTCTTTTTATTTTTCACGAGACGGAGCAGTGAGCGGCCTATTGAAAAATAAACATATACTTGACCATATACCACGTATGTATATATCCATGGCATGGATAAGCGTGTCATTTTTGGAGTAATATACTTAATTAGACTTGACTTTAGCCGCATAAAGCTGAACTTATAATTCATTTCAGCTCATACATATCGTATGTACGTTGGAGTAATCTAAATAATGGTTGGGTTGCATGTACTTCATCTATAAATAATTAAAATTGCAACCGAAAATAGTAAGAATTTTAGCACCGCCAAAGCCCGATACATTTAGAATTTATTGTTTAAGTTTATACAATTCTGTCTGTCCATCCGCCTGACTGACGACTCATTAAATGACTACAACAAACAACAGTCCAACAGCCAGAAGCAACATTGTTTCTAATTGTCTCTGATCACAGAAGAAATGAAAGAAGAATTGCAAAGCGAAATAAAGGAGTCACCCAAATGCATAGTCACATACTACACGACCATGCCACGCCGGAGCAAGGCAGAGTGCAACATGCTGCACATACTGCATTGTATGCTCTGCTCATTATGAAGTGCGCTGCACTAAGTTATAATTTTCGTATTTGTCTTAATATTTATGTTTACATTTAACACTGCCACGGTTGAGGGCCAAAAAGGCACTAAATATTTATATACTCTTGCCTCTCTTTTTACTCCATCGCATCGCCTAATTATCTGTTGGTGGCATACAACATTGTTCTTAATAACGCAAGTGCACGCATGGACGGCGGTCTCCGCTGGCAAGTTCTAAGAGGAGACCCTGGGTCAGTCCGTGTGAGGTGTGTGGCGGTGGTGTGTTTATATTAATATATTCTGATTAAAGGCTGTGCATACAATTACGATTATCACATTGGCAGTGTTTTTTTTGTTGGTTTCGGAGACCACATGAAGGGAATGCAATCGACAGTATGTTGTAATTACTACTCAGGGGAAGCCGAGGGCTATACTTCCAAGGGTTATGATTAGTGGCCACATGGCAGTCAGACATTCCAGCAAAAAACCAAACTCATCTGGTGATCCGCATATTACATTTTTAAGAGCTTGATAACTTTAAAAAAAAAAAAAAACGCATTAAATTTGCAAAATCTCATCGGTTCTTTATTTGAAACGTTAGATTGGTCCATGACATTTACTTTTTGAAGATAATTTCATTTAAATGTTGACCGCGGCTGCGTCTTAGGTGGTCCATCCGCTTAGTCCAATTTTGGCATTTCCACGTTTTTGAGTAACAGAGACCCAATTGGTGCGAACGGCGACGAATCGAAAATTGGTGGTCATCATTAACACTGGCCGATACAGCTGCGATATTTTCTTCAGTTCGCACTCTACGTAAGCGTGTTGGTGGTTTAATGTCCAACAATGTAAATTTGGTGCGAAATTTAGTCACAATAGCCCGAATAGCCGCTTCAGTGGGTCGATTAAACTGACCATAAAATGGAAGCGCGCAATGAACTTTCTTAACAGGGCACGCATTTTGATAATAAAATTCAATAATTTGCAAGCGTTGTTCGTTTGTAAGACGATTCATGATGAAATGTCAAAGCATACTGAGCATCTTTCTCTTTGACACCATGTCTGAAATCCCACGTGATCTGTCAAATACTAATGCATGAAAATCCTAACCTCAAAAAAATCACTCTTTACAAAGTTTATTACGGTTGCTATACAATATGATCTATTTCGGATAGCAAAACCACAATTTCCCTGGTGATCAGAGATCAGTGGCCCCACACTTCACCCCCACTAACTTAATTTAATTTTCTGTCGAATTTTAACTTTCTCGTATCGCTGACTCACATGAATCACTTTTCTTGTCTTCCTCTGAATATATTTAGCATTTTGATAGAATCGAAAGGAGATCAGCAATCCAATCTGTTAAATAATTTAATTTTAACGGAAATTTGTTTCAATGCAGGAGATTGAGGTTTTTGGTCTTCAGTCTTCACAAAAATTTCGATAAGTACAAACAACGTGTATTTAAAATGAATTAAAATCGACGACGACATCGACCGAGTGGCAAATTACCATAATTGCCCGAACAATCCCATGAAATATGTATGAATCCAGAGGAAATGAAATGTCTTCACACAAGACAATCTCCATGAAGATTTGCTGGATGAAGAAACGAAATGACAATCTCCGGAGATGAATGTAAACAAATTTAAGTTGCTGCTGCGTTTTTTTTTCTTTTCTTTTCTCGAGAAATTAAATGCAAAATTGCTCATGGCGTTTGTACATACATTTCAATCATAAATATTTATTTAACGAATTTGGGTGAGACATTGTGTTGGGAAATAATTCAAGTAATGCGATGCGAAGATTCAATCCAATTTTCTGAAGAAAGTGAACAGAAAAGACTACTTACTCCTCACAAAACGAAAATATGCAATTACATTAAAAAATAAATTTAGTTGTGAGCGAAATTATTATTGAGTGTCAAAGAAATTTGAAATCGTTACGAGAAATCGTTTCTGAAATTATGAATTGTATGTGAAATTATAAAAAAATCTTAAAATTGTATAAAACTCTTCCTAATAATCCAATGAGCACGACACTTATTGGACATAATTGACTAAAATCCAAAAACGTCAGATGTTTGGATGTCTGAAAATAATAGATAGTTGTTGTCCGCGCTAAAAGTAACCGATGTGTGCTTAGAAAGCCGGATTAATCAAAGAAAACAAGTAAAAACGGCGTTAAGTTCGGCCGGGCCCAACTTTATATATATAAGTTATTACTGCAGTCATATATAAAGTTGGGCCCAGGAAAATATAATTTTTTTAATAGCCAAACCAAAACAAATACAAATATTGAAAAAATAATTTTATAAATAAATATAATATTTTAATTATTTATTTCAAATCAAAAATAAATATTCTTATATTTATATTTTCAAAAGGCTTAAATACCATAAATATTGGTAGATAGTAAGTGCTAAAGTTGATTGTATTTCCATTCTATTTCAATTTCAAAAGTACAAATTTTGCAAATCCATTATCAGACGTACATAGTGCAAAATAACCTAACTTCATGATTCAACCAATTTTTGCCGTAAAAGAAAAAGTACGAATTTGAAAAAAAAACTTTTTATTTTGCGTGTCTATGCAGTCAGAGGAATGTATACACCGAATTTCATGATTCAAGCTGCGTCCATTTTTACCCTTGACGTTTCTACAGAATTAGAATTTCATCATTCTAGCTGTAGTCGTTTAGTTGGTACTTTTTTTATCTCTCTGTACCATTATTTACGAATTTCGAAAAATCCGTTTATTTTCCGTGTCTACGCAGTCAGAGGAATGTATACTCCGAATTTCATGACTCTAGCTGCGGTCATTTGATTGGTACTATTTTTATCCCCTTTTTTCATTTTAACCCCAAAAAGTACGAATTTCGAAAAATCCGTTTATTTTAAGTGTCTACGCAATCAGAGGAATGTTTACACCAAATTTCATTATTCTAGGTTCAGCCGTTTGGTTGGTACCATTTTTATCCCTCCGTACCCATTGTATCCCTTGAAAGTACTAATTTGGGAAAAACCTTTTATTTTTCATGTCTACGTAGTCAAAGGAATGTATACTCTGAATTTCATGACTCTAGCTGCGGTCATTTCGTTGGTACTATTTATATCCCCTTTACTTTAGTTTATTTTCCGTGTCTACACAGTCAGAGGAATGTATACTCCGAATTTCACGATTCTAGCTGCGGTCATTTGGTTGGTACTATTTGTATCCCTCTATTCCCAGTTTATCCCTTAAAAGTACGAATTTGGAAAAAATACTTGTATATTATGTATCTACTCAATTAGAGGAATGTACACACCGAATTTCGTGTTTCTAGCTGTTGTCGTTTAATATGTACCATTTTTACCACTTTTTTGTCCCATTTCACCCCCTACAAATAAGAATCACTTTATGGTGCATGTTTTTGCCATAAGGGGAATGCGCATACCAAATATAAACAGACAAATGCAAAACAAGTAAGGAAAGGCTAAAGTCGGGCGTGGCCGACTATATAATACCCTACACCACTCCCTGCGTATGTACCTCACTTTGATTACTAAACCCAGGTATTTCATGGGAAAAATTTTATGTAGTTCATACAAATTATATAAATTATATGAATATAATGTATATGCTATAAATTCATCTTTAGTCAAATTTAACGAATATGGTAAATAATATGGTAATTGATCCAATTGTCCGACAGACAAATACAAATTATACAGTAGTATACCAAAGTCATACCAAAGTATGGACATATGGGCATCACCCAAACAATTCTCCTTGCAATTCAATTCGGTAAAAATTGAAATCGGGAATGTTAAATCGGAAAGGACATTTGTATGGGGGTATATTGAAACCAGGAACAATGTGACGCGCTTTCACCATGTCTGTTTATTGGTGAAATATAATATGTAAAATTTGGCCAAAATCGGTTAAACATTCGGGAGCAACATTTGTATGACGGCTATATCTAAATCTGAACCGATCTTACCCACTTTCACCATAGGTTTTTTAGTTGGATTATAAGATGTTGTGCCAATTTTAAAGAAAAACGGGTACAATATCTGGATTTTAGAGTGGAAAAAGTCAAATCGGGAGCGACATTTGTATGGGGGCTATATCTAAATCTGAACCGATCATACCCACTTTCAGCATAGGTGTTTCTAGTTCGATTATAAAATGTTGTGCCAATTTTAAAGAAAATCGGGTACAATATGTGGTTTCTAAAGCGGAAAAAGTGAATTCGGGAGCGACATTTGTATGGGGGCTATATCTAAATCTGAACCGATCTTATCCAATTTTTGCATACGTGTTTCTAGTGGCATTATAAGATGTTCTGCAAAATGTAAAGAAAATCGGGTACAATATGTCTTTTCTAGAGCGGAAATTGTCAAATCGGTAGCGACATTTGTATGGGGGCTATATCTAAATCTCAACCGATCTTACCCAATTTTTGCATACGTGTTTCTAGTTGGATTATAAGATGTTCTGCAAAATTTAAAGAAAACCGGGTACAATATGTCGTTTCTAGAACGGAAAATGTCAAATCGGGAGCGACATTTGTATGGGGGCTATATCTAAATCTGAACCGATCTTACCCAATTTTTGCATACGTGTTTCTAGTTGGATTATAAGATGTTGTGCCCATTTTAAAGAAAATCGGGTACAATATGTGGATTCTAAAGCGGAAAAAGTGAAATAGGGAGCGACATTTGTATGGGGGCTATATCTAAATCTGAACCGATCTTACCCAATTTCGGCATAGGTGTTTCTAGTCAGATTATAAGATGTTGTACCAAATTTAAAGAAAATCGGGTACAATATGTGGTTTCTAGAGCGGAAAATGTCAAATCGGGACCGACATTTGTGTGGGGGCTATATCTAAATCTGAACCGATTTTCTTCAAATTCAATACCAATGGTCCTTGGCCAGAAAAAATAACTTCTGCCAAATTTCATGACAATCGGACAACAATTGCGACCTGTAGAGTGCGAACAAGCTTAGATGGACAGCAGACGGACGGACGGACGGACGGACGGACGGACAGACGGACAGACAGACATCGTTTAATCGACTCAGCTGGCGATTCTAAGCCGATCCGTATACTTAAAGGTGGGTCTAGCTCAATTATTTCTTGGTGTTACAAACATTTGGCGGAAAACTAACTTATAATACCCTAGACCACGAAGTGGTGTAGGGTATAAAAACATGGTCAAATACGCTAAAATATTAGGGATTATTATGGGTATTTTTAGTCCTTGTGAGGGAAATTGGAAATTGTTTTCCCTTCTGGCCGATTTCGCCCCGTTTCAATCCCAACCGATCTACGACTATAAGACGCATTTATGGAAAATTTGAACGTTCTAGCTCCTTTTGTTTAGATGCTAGGGTGCGGTTCGGTTTATATGCTAGCGTGCGGTTCATACAAATATAATTATAATTTTAAGTCACCTAATGGATTTGGATTGTGCAATGATGATTTCGAAAATATTTCGACCTTAGGTTAAGTCGTCTGTGTACTAAACGATCCTGAAATCTCCTTTACATATTATGAAGCGTTTTTCTGAACTAATAATAACGTTTTGGTCGAATTATTGGACGATTTGTACTATCCCATATTCCATATTACACTTCGACCATATGATATATGTCTAAAATCATAGACAAAATGGAGTAAATTGGAGTTTTTAGTTTTTCATTTCCTTATTCTGTTGCCACTTAAAAGTTTACAAATTTTCAAAGAATATAATTTTTCAAAAAAATATATTTTAAATACAGGGTGGCCCAGAAGTGGCAGGGTGGTGTGAATTCCTTATAACTTTTTTATTATAATTTTTTTTTTCTTTTCTTTTCAGTATTTTGTAAAGAAGACTTGGATAATTTATAATGGAGCAATACACAATTGAACAACGTGCCCATATTGTTGAAATTTACTTTTCAAATCAACGGTCCATTGTGTTGACTCAGCGTGCATACCGTCGTCAATTTAATGTGCGGGGATTTAACCGCTCCAGACTGTTTTCTTTGGGGCTATTTAAAAAGAAAAGTTTATGTTAATAAGCCTAGGACTATTGAGGAGTTAAAAACCAATATTCGAGAAGAAATTAACAACATACCACCGGAAGTTTTGCGAAAGGTCATGGAAAATGTGTTGGAAAGAGCACATTTGTGCGAAGCAGAATGGCCACCACTTGCGGGATATCATTTTTAATAACTAATCCAAAAATATTCCCCATAAATTTAATGTATTTAAAAAAAAAAATTAAAAAAATATCTCTTAAATAAAAAGTTATAAACAAAACAATTCACACCACTTCGGTCTTTCTGGGCCACCCTGTACTTATTCGCAGCCCATACATAGTATCGGTATAAGTGTCAAATTAAAGAGTAGAATATCTGCTAGAAATACTTCAAATTGCATGTTTCTATCTTTATTAGTTTAGCATTAAAAGACAGTCGATCGGCATAACAACAATCAGAGTTGTTCCCTTTTGTCTACCGCCATTTGCAATTCTGACCGAGATATCTTGGCCAGTGACTGTAACATGTCTCGGCCTCCTTCTCCAGGAACGCAGCAGCTAAAGTCAGCACCATCCAATAAACTCAATGTAAGTTACAGTAGAAATCTCTTAGTCTTTCATTTCCCAAGACAGACTCTAGAAACGGCTTATAAATGTGCAATTCGTAGCACCCTTTATAAATCTACGTAAGACGTTTATCGTATTGTAAATATAGCCATTTGTATATCTGTCCTGATATCTGGCATTGACCAGCGTTTCCAGTGTAATATTACAAATAGTTATCTACATACATAAATGTCATCTGTGTCTGATCGCTTCCCTAAATCCCTAATAAACTTCTGATCAATTTACAATTGATCGGAAAATATAAGTTGCCAAAAATAGCAATAAATTAATTAATACTCTTTAATGTCAATGACACATATTATGTATTTTAAAAATTGTTAAGAAAAAGTCTTTAAATTAAAAAATATACAAAATAAACATTTTCTATTTATAAAAATTATAATAAAACGAGATTTTCCGAACCACGATTCTGGGTGCAAAGCGGACACCTTACCTCTGTGACCGCACACACTTGTGAAAATTCAATTCTTAAAATGATACGGGACATATTATCAACATTTTTTAAGTTTTTCAAAATAACTTCCTCAAATGCGGGGAATATGTACATAAATTGGGATTTTGGGATCCAACTAAAATATGCTTCTTGCGGATCTACTTCCATTTTTGCTATAACTTCACAAAACTCCATATGAGTTTGAGTAAATCCAACTCCAAGTATTTTGTTTAAAACACTTTGCCTAAATTTGGTGTTGCTGGTGATGGACAAATCAATTCCGCTTTTTCGATATGGTCAGCAGAGGTTTGAGGCTACTAAGTAGACACATTTTATCTCCGTAATGTATGCTGCGTCGTTCATTCGTATCCTGGGGTAAAATTCCATCATTCCATCTTTATGGACCACCACCGAAATATCCAACAAAACACAAATCATGCGCATTTTAAATAATTCCCCCCTCAAAAAAGTCCACTAACAAACTAAAATCAAATATTTTTTTTGTGCTGATAATAAACACAAGATAAATTGCTTAATTTTGGAATGCTTAAGAAAGGCGTAACTGGCAATTTGTCTTGCGTTAAATTTTGTCATTCAACGCAAGCCCAGGAAATTACAAATGGGTTACTTAATATGACTACGAGTTTGCAATATATAACTTAAGGCCATTTTGGAAATATTTGCTTGTTTCGCAAGAAAACTAAAATTAATTGAATTCGAAAGGATATAAATATGTTATGTGTGATTACGCACCATACATACATGTTGGCCAAATATTCAAAAATGATATAAAATTAATTTATTTCCGTTACATTACATTACAAGTTACCCTCAATAAAGCGGGCCGAACGAAAACACATAATTTACGCACTTTTTCCCGGCCAAGCATTTGCGAATGCGATTGCCAGTGATGTAGAGTCAACCATCAACCCAGCACCATCATCATGATGCTGGTGTGTTGTCTACGTCCTCCATGGAGGACTTCATTAAAAAGTCATTTTTGTCAGGAAATTAAAAATATTTACGAACCAAAAACGCCGTTGTTGTTGCTGGTGTTGTTGGCGTTGTATGAAATTATAATTACATATCAATGCAATAATTGTTGCCGTAATGTTGTTACACATAATGAATTTATCTTTAATTACATATTGTAACTGTCAATACGGTTGTCACCGGCATTAAATATTAATCGGGGGAAAGTGAAATGAAATGAATCAATGCGACGGGCTTTCGGCTGTGTGGGTGAAGGCGAAGGTGTTTGTCAATTGTCTGCTCATAATTCATCATAAGTGATAATAACAGGCAACAAACTGAAAAGTTTCTCAGGCTTCATTACACAGTAATACAGGGTATTATGTACATGTACTCATTATTATACAGATTGACTTAGAGTCGCTATCGGAAACGATCTAGCCATTCATACAATTTTTTTCTTTTTTTGTTGGTTGCTATGCAAGATCTTAAAGGTAAACCTTAAGCTTGGCATTAGGAAAATTGACATGTAGATGTCTCTGTGGTATGGTAAGTACTGCTTACATCTTAGGGAATCCAGGATCAATTCTGGGCAAGAATATCGGACTTTGGCGATGGAATCACCTTATTAATAGATAAACCACGATCAACTCCAGGTAAGATCATCTGACTTATTTAGAGATCTAATCATCTCTAAAATAATCTATAGACTGTAAGACAATTTTAGTGAGAACAAAATTACATCTCTCAGGGCTCATTGATTGAGAGAGGTCCCCTTGTTCCTTTGGACATGTTTGTGGGAATATTTGGTACATGTACATTAGGATGGGTCACGAAAATATATTACAGCGGTCACCCCCCAGAAATGAAGATTGGATTGTTTAATGATGATCTGCAAAATATTTCGTCACTGGGTCAAGCCATCTAAACGCTCCTGAAAACACCTCTAAAAATCATGTATTTCAAGTGTATTTTTATACCCTCCACCTCCACGATGGGGGCATACTAACTTTGTCATTCCGTTTGTAACACCTTGAAATATCGACCTGCGACCCTATAAAGTATATATATTCTTGATCGTCATAAAATTCTAAGACGATCTAGTCATGTCCGTCCATCCGTCCGTCTGTCCGTCAGTTGAAAGCACGCTAGCATCTAAACGAAAAGAGCTAGAACGTTCAAAATTTCCATAAATACGTCTTATAGTCGTAGATCGGTTGGGATTGAAATGGGGCGAAATCGGCCCAAAGGGAAAAAATTTTCCCTCACAAGGACTAAAAATACCCATAATAATACCTAATATTTTAGCGTATTTAAGCATGTTTTTTTTTGAATATTTCTGTTTATATTTGCTTGATATTTGGTATGCGCATTCCCCTTATAGCAAAAACGTGCACCATAAAGTGATTCTTATTTGTAGGGGATGAAATGGGGCAAAAAAGGGATAACAACAGCTAGAAACACGAAATTCGGTGTGTACATTCCTCTAATTGAGTAGATACATAATATAAAAGTATTTTTTCCAAATTCGTACTTTTAGGGGTAAAATAGGAATAGAGGGATAAAAATGGTACCAACCAAACGGCTGTACCTAGAATAATGAAATTCGGTGTATACATTCCTCTGATTGCATAAATAAGTAAAATACACGGATTTTTCAAAATTCGTACTTTTTGGGGTTAAAATGAAAAAAGGGGATAAAAATAGTACCAATCTAATGACCGCAGCTAGAGTCATGAAATTCGGATTATACATTCCTCTGAGTGTGAAGACACGGAAAATAAACTGATTTTTCGAAATTCGTACTTTTTTAGGTTAAAATGAAAAAAGGGGATAAAAATAGTACCAATCAAATGACCGCAGCTAGAGTCATGAAATTCGTAGTATACATTCCTCTGACTACGAAGACACGGAAAATAGACGAATTTTTCGAAATTCGTACTTTCAAGGGATACAATGGTACAGAGGGATAAAAATAGTACCAACTAAACGACTACAGCTAGAATGATAAAATTCTAATTGCGTAGAAACGTCAAGGGGGTAAAAATGGTACCAACCAAATGGAATCATGGAATTCGGTGTATACATTCCTCTGAACCAAAATAAAAAGTTTTTTTTTCAAATTCGTACTTTTTCTTTTACGGCAAAAATTGGTTGAATCATGAAGTTAGGTTATTTTGCACTATGTACGTCTGATAATGGATTTGCAAAATTTGTACTTTTGAAATTGAAATAGAATGGAAATACAACCAACTGTAGCACCCACTATCTACCAATATTTATGGCTTTGAAAATATAAATAGAAGAATAATTATTTGTTGAATTGACGTATTGGTAGCCTTGCCTTATAAGCGTGGTTTGAAATAATTAAAATATTATATTTATTTATAAAATTAATTTTTCAATATTTGTATTTGTTTTGGTTTGGCTATATTAAAAAAAATATATTTTCCTGTAATATTACTGCACTTCTACAAAAACCGACAACCTCTGTGGAATGCAATCCATGGTGGAGGGTATATAAAGTTCGGCCCGGCCAAACTTAACGCCGTTTTTACTTGTTAATTTATTAACTTGTTTATGTTGGATTTATGTCCAAAATTTCGTTCTGAATTATTAGACCCTTGGAAGCACTTTAAATACAAATTTTTATTCTTGTCTTAGAATTACTCATTTGTCGTATTTTTGGACGTTTAGATAGATTTTTTTTTTTTTTTTTTTTTTTCAAGGTAGGTTATGGTTATGAAAAAAAAAAATTAGCAGGAATCAATACCTGTCGAACGATGCCTAAATGATGAATATCGGACGATAAATGACATCACTGACTTCATATTTGTGACATAATTTAATACAGGAGATGCCTTTTCACAGACAAAATGTTCAAATTCTTTTTACAAAAATGAGCGCTGCGACGTTAATTTCTTAACGATATTCATCATACAGACATTATTCGAAAGGTAGTGACTGCAAAACGAAAAAATGCTATAAACGTCCAATAATTCGATCAATAATTTACTCTCAGGCAAGAATCAAAATTTATATTTATTTTTATATGATTTTTGGAGGTGTTTTCAGGAGCGTTTAGCTTACAGATGGCCTGACCCAGTGACGAAATATTTTGCAGATCATCTTTAAACCGTCCAAACTTTATTTTCGTGGGGTGACAGGAAATTGTTTTTCCATTTGAATAGCCCGCGCCCCAGCCTAATGCACATATGCCCATATATATCAGGATTTTTCAAGGAAACAGAATATATTTCATTTTTAATATCCTTCCGAAGAAGGATATCTTTTTCAAATCAAATACCAATTTATCAAATTATTTGAAGTTTTAAGGTACTCTGACTCAAATGGAAGTCCAACCTCCAAAAATAATCAGCGAAATTACGCCAGCTGACGAAGGACGAGATGTCTATTTAGGGAGAGATTCCTGCATTCCTTTGCAATATTTTATATATTCAAATTCTTCCAATATTCAAATAGACATAGATGAGTGTACTTGCATCTAGGCAGTACTTAACATTTTGTCTCTATAATACGAATTTTTATTATATTATATGTATGTATGCTCAATGTATTATATAAAGTCAAAGGAGAAAACTACACACTGAACATATATATACATAATATATTTATGTATATAATCTCTATATACAAGTAGATAGATGTATATATATTTGCACATATACGTAACTAAATTATAATTAGAAAATATTCTCCTGAAAGCTACCGGACGTATCAAATTGACAAACTTCCAGGTGTATATGCATATATGTTTGTACATATATGCCTATTTATGTATATATCCTTAAAGGAATGCTTATACATACATATGCATATACATGCATATACATATACATTCCTAGCTATGTTTATAAGTATGAGAGATATGCCATCATGTGTTTGTATGTTCATGTATAATTTGTGCAGTCATCTAAGATGCTTATGTGCAACATTAAGAAATTGCAAAATGCAAAAGATATTGGAAAATTTGCATTAGATATGTGTATATGTAAGTAAGTGTGTGTTTGTGCTATTCAGTGTAGGAATTTATAAGGCCTTGTCCAAAGTGGCCTGCAAACATGGCTACTGAGAAATTCTCAAGCCATTCATAGTCGATTTCTTCAAGCAGAAAGTCCGGTCCTCTCCTATTCCCAGCCTAGTTGGGCCACATTTCGCATCTGAAGGATTCTTTTGATTTTGACATTTTTGGCAGTATTTCCTACATGACGTCGTTTCAAAGGGGGCTACCAAAAATCAGTCAAAATATTATGAAAAAATACCCAAACAAAAATATATGCAAAAATTGAGTAAATTTTCATAATTATTGGGCAATATTTTGTATTTGTCATTTGGGTGATTTTCATAATGGAAAACATTTAATCCGCGTAGTCTGCTAGAAATACCCCAGGGGAGTAAATCTTTAATGCAGGAAACCATTACTCTGCGTAGCCTGATTTGGGCATACCTCAGATGAGATAAACTTTTGGGCGATTTTTCATATTAAAAATTACTCAGTTCTGTTGGTCAAGTTTTTATTTTTTATTTGGGTGATTTTGCATTTATTTTATGCAAAATTTAATTTTTGTGTTTGGGGTCATGTTTCATTTCGTCATTTTTTGGACGTTTTATCATTCCGCCACGCAAAATATCTCGAAAGAAAATGATCTATGAAAAAAAGAAAAATATTGGGTTCAAAGAATAAAACGAAAAAAGAAATTAAGGCTACAAATAAAAGCAAAATCACCCAAACGATTCGATATTTAAGAGTGGGTTATCAACTGAAAACAGATTATCGACCTTAGTTGTAGGATTTTCTCTGTGGAATGTCCAAAACCGGCTAAGCAGAGTGAACATATAATGCGATTTTCTCACAAAATGGACGATATTTCATATTTCCTTTTTGGGTTATTTTTCATAATGAAAAATATCGAATATAGTATTATTTTTGTAGAAGATCTTAACCCCCTGGCTCCTCTCTTTATGGGTCAATTTGATCCTTTTTTTGAGTAAATCAAAAAAAATCCTCTTAAGAAGGACATTTAAGACTTAAAATGTTCTATGGAAAAAAATGCCGGAAAACTTCAGTGGGGGCACCAAAAACATTAAAGTTGTAAATAAAGCTCTTCTTTCTTAAATAATAAAATTGCACGCCAACTTACACAAAAAATACCCAAACCCTAATTAAGAATTAATGTCGCTTGTAACATATATGTAGTAATTCGAGAAAAAAAGTTGCAATTGTTGCAGAAATCCACAATTCGTGTACACTTTTCAAAATTTTTGACTTTACAGCCAACATTTACCCTATTTCACTATGCCCTTTTAGAATTATAGGCTCGCTAATATGTTCCAAAAATGCTGTTGGACAGTGTAATTAAAATATTCAAAATTTGATTTGAACTGGGATATTCTCCTGACTCAAGACCATTTGCTTCTATATAGAATTTATTTACAAATGGAATGGTGACATATTTTACTTGGCTGCACACTACCACTATCATGCTTTCCACCCTGTGAAAGGTTGTCTCAGGTAGCTTCGCAGCGACTTTTCAACATCATACCCGGCCTCTTTAAGTAAATTTTTTTCACAAACGAATGAGAAGCACAACTCACTTGCCGAATATCCGTCGCCCCAAGTAAAAGAACACATATGTCATCTAACAAGCATATCATTGAGTTGCATATGTAAGTATGTGTATATGCATGTTAACCAGCAATACTTCTGCCATGCCAACGCTATTTTGTTTTAGTTTTTCGTTTTATTTTGGTCTGTAATCAATATTTGATTAAAAAAATATTTTTTTTTCTACTTTTATGTGCTTTTTTCTCGACATTTGCAGACCAATGTGCAACTACGTGTAATGTATTAATGTATTTTGGTTTTCAAAACTCGATAAAGATATTATATTTTGTAACGGATCCATTTTTAATTTGTTACTAAAATCCGAATTAGGTTTTAAAGGTTTAAGGTTTAGGTTTTTTGTTTTGCAATTCATTGACTTCATATTAATTATTGCAAATATTTCAACAATAAGCTTGGGAATAAATTAAATTTTTTAATTATTTTTATTTAAATATTTTCAGCTTCATAGATTTCACAATACGCATGTTTTGAGTACGATATTGAAAAACTTTAACATTATATTTTTCAAAAAAAACTTAATATTTTGGTAGTCTTGAGAATTTTTTTAGAAGAAAATCATATTTATCTCGAAATCTTTAACGTCGTTTGCTTCGTTTAGGAGGCATGCTAAGATGTTTTGAAAAATGAATATATTGGATCAAAGCAAATAATGTAACGAATTGTATAAAATTTAGAAAATTTAAAATTTTTGCAAGTCTTCTTATGGCAGGCCCGCGAAGGCCACTTATTTTACTGCTGATATCTCTACACATACTCACACTGGTATTTTTAGGTAAATTTATTTAAACAGGCCTATATGTTATGTACTTATGTATGTATGAATGTATATGTCCACAAAGATGTATGTGCGAGTATATGTATGAATATTTGTCCAGCAGTATAATTGCTATGCGAGCATATGCATACATAAGTATCGGAGATTGTATATAACACTTTAATTATTTATATTAGTATTAGTATCAGAAAAAGAGAAAAGGACTTGCCAAGACATCACATACACACAAACATAGAAATGCATTGGCTCACATGCATACATACGGATGCCTGTAAGGATATACTTAGGTATGCATGCATGCATGCATTTCTTAATGCAACAAAATTTTGCTCATTTATGCTGGTCGAAGAGAGATTTCTCAAACAACAAACAAAAGGTCATTGAATTGCTGCTGGAAATGCTTTCCAAGATTGTCACTGTCATTGGCTGTGTATGTATAACAAAAACCTTAAGAAGCTTGTCGGCTGATACATGAAATTTGATTGTTTGTAATGGACAGTTTTATACAAATATCAATGGAGGTGTAGATGAGCTAGTAGGCTGATGCTTTCCTTTGTACTTGCCCACAGTTTTATATAAGACTCCAAGATTTCTTAATTTTCAAATATCTTCAGCACACACACTTACACAGATAGAAAATAAAATCACATGACAGGAGTAATCATAGCCATAGATGGATGGTTAGAGATGCATTGCTATGCCATTCCATTTGCCGTCTGAGAATATAACAATCTTTGATATTATCTTCAAGTGGATGTTTTAATAGGATTCCTTCCACTTCACTCTTTAAATATATTAAATGACCAAACAATTATCTGCCTGCACTCTTATCGTTATTGTCTTATTGGTATTTTATTTGCCACACCTGAAAATATTCCTCAAAGATTGCGTACTATAGACTTTTCACAAGATAATCCACTACAACAAATTTGCAATATTAAAGGTGGGCATAAATCTCTTTATCTACTACAAGAAATCTAAAAATACAAAATCATTTTCCACATTGAGAAATGCTAACAATTAAAAAAGAGAGCTACACACAAGGACGCAATGGATATGTCAGTAAGCAAAATTGCAGTATATGGAGTGAGTATAAACGGAAGATAGAGCCCTACCAATTCATCAAAACAGATAAAAACGTTAAATAAGAAATCCCAATTTTTGGAACACATATTCCCCACTTTGGGAATTCAGTTTTTTTTTCGGAAAATATGGCAACTCTGTAAGCATAATTGCAGCATATGGAGCGAGTATAAACGGAAGGCAAAAACGTTAAATAAGAAATCCCAAATTTTGGAACACATTTTCTCCATTTTGGGAATTCCGATTTTTTGTTTTGGAAAAAATTGTAACTCTGCAGCATATGTAGTGAGTATAAATGGAAGATAGAGCCTTATCAATTCAGCAAACAGATGAAAACGATAAATAAGAAATTCCAAATTTTGGAACATATTTTCCCCACTTTGGGAATACGGAATTTTTTTATGGAAAAATATGCTAAATCTGTAAGCAAAATTGCAGCATATGGAGCGAGGTAAAAACGATAAATGAGAAATCTCAAATTTTGGAACACATTTTCCCCACTTTGGAATTTTTTTTGGAACATATGGTAAATCTGTAAGCAAAATTGAAGCATATGGAGGTAGTATAAACGGAAGATAAGAAATCCCAAATTTTGGGACACATTTTTTTGGGAATTCAATTTGTTTTGGGAAAATGTGGCAACTCTGCAGCATATGTAGTGAGTATAAACCGAAGATAGGGCCTCAATTTAATATCAATTCAGAAAAACGGATAAAAAGGGTAAATAGGAAATCCCAAATTTTGGAACACATTTTCCCGACTTTAGGAATTCAGCAAAATTACAACTCAACCCAACTCAGCAAAACAGATAAAAACGTAAATAAGAAATCACAAATTTTGGAACTCATTTTCCCCACATTGGGAATTCAGTATTTTTTGGAAAAATATGATAAATCTGTAAGCAAAATTGCAGCATATGGAGCGAGTATAAGCGGAAGCCAAAAACGTTAAATAAGAAATCCCATATTTTGGAACACATTTTCCACAATTTGGGAATTTTTTTTTGGGAAAATATGTTAAATCTGTAAATCTTATAATTTGTTCATCTTTTGGTATTTTATTAACCTTGAATATTTACAAAAAAATTGTTGTAGCAAAAACTTCAATAACTCAGTCAATTACCGAGGGATTTGTAAAAACAAGGCGGCGTCTCACTCTTTACTAAACGACATTTTTAAATAAATTTACAATTAGTATGGCTACAATACAAACTTAAGTTCAAAAATACATGGCCAGGGTTGGAAAATGGCGAAAAAAAATTAAACAAAATTGAAACAGTAGGGGTGGATTAGTGTTGTATGGGAATTTTAGGAATTTGATTTCGATACGCTAGAACCCCTTTTTTTGTGAGGTTCGGAAAAAAATTCACCAGCCAAAATGTGGGGGTAGTGGAGTGAGTGTTAATGGCTGCTCATCGGTGTAAAAGTGATGGAAAAAGGGTAAAAATACACAAAAATCACCAAAACTGCTTCAGAGGCGCCCCCAGAGGGGTTACATGTATTTTTCACTTCCCAACTTTTGACCGATCCCCAATAATTTTTCTACATCCGCATTTTCTCTGAACATACCTACCTCCTATCTCCAACACTTAAGGTGGTCCCCATACCAAAGTTTTATTTTTTGTTATGACAGTAAGGCTGCCCCAGAGTCGCCCCTAGCCCTTAGTTAAATGTAAGGGGCGAACACCATTAGTTTTCCCTTCTCAATATTTCTTTTGAACACACTTACCTCTTATTCCCACTCCTTAAGGGAGCTCCCAAGCACAAATTAAATTTCTATAATATTTGCTCCCAAAGCTCTTACTGGCCCGAGGAGGCCGCTAGTGGGGTTAAATGTATGACCGAATATACCTACCTCCTATCTTCAACCCTTAAGGTTGTCCCCTTACGAATGTTTTATTTGTAATAATTTTTATTATGACAGTAAGGCCCAAAACTGACTCGGAGTCGCCCTAGCTGGGTTAATTGTAAGCACCCCATTTATTTTCCCTCCACAACATTTTTTCAAACACATTTAGCCCCAATCCCCACTCATTAATAAGGCTCCCTTACACAAATTAAATTTTTATAAAACTTGCTCCCAACACTCTAATTGCCCCTCGGAGGTCCTTAGGGGGGGGGTCAAATGTATGACCGACCGCCAATAATTTGTCATCCCCTGCATTTTCTCTGAACTCTTAAATTTTTTTATGAAGGAAATGCCCAAAACTGCCCCCAAAGGGGTAATTTTAATAATTAATTTTCTCTCCTCAAATTTTTCCCCAAACATACCTGCCCCCAATCTCAACTCCTTAACGAGGCTCCCATACTAAAGCCCAAGGAGGCCCCTAGTGGAGTCAAATGTTTGACAAACCTCCAATATTTTTCAGTCTCAATATTTGCTCAGAACATACCTACCATCTATCTGCTATCTTCAAGATACCCTCCATACATTTTTCTTTTTTTAACCTTTTTATGAAAGACGGGCCCAAAACTGTCCCGCAATAGACGCTAGAGGAGTTACGTGTAAGACTGACCCACATTTGTTTTCCCACCCAACATTTTCCCCAAACATACCGGGCCCTTATTACCACTCCTTAAGGGGGAATCCTAATAAAGGATTTTTGTTTTACTCGAAAAATACCTTCAATAAAAATAATATCACTTCCCACTGTTAGCAACTTAATTCTTTGTATCATAGTGTTTTCTAGGTTTTTACTTAGCTTTAAATTTAAAACCTAATAGCTCCATTTAAAACCTAATAGCTCCAGAGTAAATTACCAAAAATCTTCCAATACCAACTTGTATTTTTTATTACAATTTGGTTTGCATTCTCTCAAATACTAGTGCATACTTACAATACATCCAAAACTAAATTTTATAATTCTTAAAATATAAAACTTAGACTTAGAATTTCCACATGGACATGGACTACACCTTGCGACAAATTAAGCACCACAACGCTTTCGAATGCAGCTGTGGCAAAATGTCTGCAACATTCGACAACAGCACATGTATATGGCAGGGTGAGCAAATTCTCATATCAACACACGACTTACCCCTCTCCCCGCTCTCACGCAGAGCAGTGTCAGTAAGCAGCAACATAATGTTGCATGCAGTGCGGTGGTCAGCTGAGAAAAGCCCTTCACCGGCAATGCAATTTTTATTACTCAAGAAAAGAAATGCACACAAATATCCCCAAACATACAAATGTATATGAATGTATGTATGTATCAGCATTCAAGGATTCCGAATGCATGTTTGTCTCTCTGCCTGCTTGCCCTCTGTATGTTTGTATGTGTATGACAATTTTCCAAAACATAACATAGCAACAGATTTTCATGATGGCCACACACGCATATCCTGCACATCCTTTTGTAGCTGTTTTGCTGTGTCTGTCCTCAAGTCGGCCTGCTTGCCTGCCAGCCAGCCTGGCCTACCTTCTTACCGTACGTCCAGCTATATTCTTCCATATGTTTGAAAGCATTGTGTTCATGGGATGTCCTACATTTGGTACGGGATTTTTGGATCAAACATTTCCTGATTTTATGAATAATGCCAAACCAAAATTTTAGTAAAAATGTTGTGTTTACTTACTCAGTTGATAATTGGAAAGCTATGACTCGGTCATTATTCGTCAGCTAACTTTAGAATGATAACACCGTGAGACAATATCACATTCTTTATTGGACCTGAACTAAAGACTAGAAACATATACATACGAAACTAGAGATTGTATATAGAAAAACTTTGTAGCCATTTGGTGATCTTTTCTCCTTTTTACTTCACTTTTAATATAAAAAAGATATAGATATTTTAGTAATTTATTTCCAAAATTTTGCGAGTCATACTATGGCGATATTAATATCAAATGAAAGAGTAGAATATCTGTTAAAAATACTTTGAATTTCATGCTTCTGTCTCCAGTAGTTTAACATTAACCACTATTCAAGTTTTTCCCCTCAAAAAATAAGTAAACTGTGGGGAAAATTTTAAATAGTTGTAATAGTAATAGTTTAAATAGTTGTTAGTGCTAAAATATTATATATATATATATATATATATATATATAATAAAAATATTTATAATTCGATAGAAGAGTAGAATTTGGAGTATTTTTAACAGATATTCTTCTCTATCATTTGATATCCATACTACCATCGTATGACTCACTAATTTGGAAGTTAGTTTTTAATATTTCCTAATTTTGTTCGAGCGTATAGCGTCCCATTTAGCAAATGTCAAACATAAACCTGATAATAAAAATAACAATGAATGTTATCCTACCTTTCAATGTTAAAGTAGTCGGTTCAAATTTTAAACTTTAAATGATAGATAGATTTTCTTCAAATACACCTTGTTTTCTTTGGTAAGATTCCAACTATTAGAAAATGAAAACTCATATTTCAAGGTGTTACAAACGAAATGACAAAGTTAGTATACCCCCATCCTGTAGGTGGAGGGTATAAAAACAGAGATACCCTCCACCTACAGGATGGGGGTATACTAACTTTGTCATTCCGTTTGTAACACCTTGAAATATCGACCTGAGACAATAAAATGTATATATATTCTTGATTGTCATAAAATTCTAAGACGATATAGCCATGTCCGTCGTCTGTCGAAAGCACGCTAGCATCTAAATGAAAAGAGCTCGGACGTTCAAATTTTCTATAAATGTGTCTTATAGTCGTAGATCGGTTGGGATTGAATCTGGGCGAAATCGGCCCAAAGAGAAAAATTTTTCCCTCACAAGGACTAAAAATACCCATAATATCCCCTAATATTTTAGAGTATTTAAGTATATTTTTTCAATATGTCTGCTTGTACTTACTTGATATTGGATAAGCGCATTCCACCTATAACAAAAACGTGCACCATAAAGTGATTTTTATTCGTAGGGGGTGAAATGGGGCAAAAAGCAATAAAAATGGTACCTATCAAACGACAACAGCTAGAAGCACGAAATACATTCCTCTAATTGAGTAGATACCTAATATAAAAGTATTTTCCCCAATTCGTACTTTAAGGGGTAAAATGGGAATAGAGGGATAAAAATGGTACCAACCAAACGGCTACACCTAGAACAATGAAATTCGGTGTATACATTCCTCCGATTGCGTAGAAACTTAAAATAAACGGATTTTTCGAAATTCGTACTTTTTGGGGTTAAAATGACAAAAAGGGGATAAAAATAGTACCAAATAAATGAACGCAACTAGAGTCATGAAATTCGGAGTATACATTCCTCAGACTGCGGAGACACGAAAAATGAAAGGTTTTTTCCAAATTCGTACTTCCAAGGGATACAATGGGTACAGAGGTCTAAAAATAGTACCAACTAAACGACTACAGAAAGTCGTACTCTTAAAGGGGTGTCCTAGGAAAAAGGGGATAAAAATGGTACCAACCAAATGGCCGCAGCTAGAACCATGGTATTCGGTGTGTACATTCCTTCGACTGCATAGACATGCAAAATAAAGAGATTTTTCCAAACTCGTACTTTTTACTTTTACGAAAAAACAAATTGGTTAGGTTATTTTGCACTGTGCACATGAGAAGTAATGGATTTTCAAATTTTGTACTTTTGGAATTAAAATAGAATGAAAATACAACCAACTGTAGCTCCCACTATCTACCAATATTTATTTAAGCTTTTTAAAAATATAAATATAAGAATACTTATTTCTTGAATTGACTTGAAGTATTATTTCGATATGTAAACGTACCAATACGTTTAAAATAATTAAAATTGGTTTAAAATAATTAAAATTTTATATTTATTTATAAAATTATTTTTGCAATATTTGTATTTGTTTTGGAATAAAACATAATATTAATAAAATTTATATTTTCCTATAATATTACTGCACTTCTACGAAAATCGACAGCCTCTGTGGAATGCAATCCAGGGTGGAGGGTATATACAGTTTGGCTCGGCCGATCTGAACGCCTTTTTTAATTGTTTTTAATTTATAAAGGGCTTTTTTGTGTATCTATTTTTTTAATGGAACCATTTTTTTAAATGTAAAGGGTGTTTTTTATTGGGGTATAGAACTTTAAGTTGGCATCACTTTTTTAACTGGCGGCCATTTTGTCAGCTGTCAAGTGATTAATATTTAGTTTGGTTTGCCATTTCATCATGAACAGGTTGACAAAAGAACAACGCTTGCAAATCGTGCAAATTTATTTCGAAAGTAATGGTTCAGTTCGCGAAGTTCACCGCTCCGTCCATTTTATGGTCGACATAATCGTCCATCAGAGCAATTAATTCGGTTAACCATGGATCGTTTTCGCACTACGTTTACTCTATGTGATAATACGCATCCGCAGAGACGTCGAACAGTGCGCACCGAAGAAACAATTGCCGCTGTAGAGCAAAGTGTTGAAGAGGATCCGAATGAATCGATTCGCCACCGTGCACAGCAATTGGAGTGGTTGAAAATTGGCCTGTAGAATTGGCTATATTCGAGCCAGCCGCGGCGGCCACATGCCCGAAATCATATTTAAACATTAATGGCATAAATTATCCTTCCAATAAAGCCAAATTGATGGACATTAAAACGATTTTCTTGTGTTTTATTTCAATTCGAAGTTCTATACCTCAATAAAAAAACACCCTTTAGAAGTTATTGTCCTATTTATAGAAGAAAAATATTCGTTACATCATGATTTTTAACATTTGTAGTTAAATAGCGCGAAAAGAATGAAATCTTTAGATAAATTTAGAAGTTATAAATAAATGAATTTAAACAAAATCTTCGTAAAAATGTGATACGATTTTTTTTGAAAATAACTTACTTCTACAATAAGGGTCATAACTGCTACATTTGTTTATAAATATTCTTCAAATAGACGGCAGAAGTATTGCTGGGTAACTATGCCTGCATATACACACACTTACATATGCAACTCAATGTTTGCTTTAGTACTTGGTGCTATTTTTTAAACAGATATTCAGCACGTGTGCTGTGCTTCTCATTCGTTTGTGAGAATCATATCCTTAAAGAGGCCAGGTTTGATGTTTTCAGAGAGTGGAAATTATGATAGTGGTAGCGTTCAGCCAAGTAATAAATGTAAATAAATTTGCATTCTATAAAATATGAGTGAAAAATGCTCTTGAGCCAGGAGAATATCCCGGTCAAACATGATTTTTTAATTCTTTTGTGTCTACAAATAGTGCTAGAATTTCTGCTTTTATTCATAGATCTTTTACATGTATGCATTGTTTTTTTCGTTATAATTTCATCTATTAAAAAATTAAACAAAATATTTTTTCCAATTTTATTTTATTTCTTTTATTGGTTTTTCGTGCAAAAAAAAAAGATATTTTTGAGTCTTTTCCAGAAACACTGTTTCCATATGAAATTTCACAACATTTATAGCCATAGGAAGAGATCAGATGTGTAATTCCAAAATGAGAGTAAAATTACGAAAGGTACTACTTTATACGAAAATAGGATTTTCAGTAAAAAATAAATAAAGTGTCCAAAAACAATTTTTATATATGAGTCATTCCATGTCAAGCGGAACAATTTTTGACCTCGATAGCTGTGATTGTTTTGAAAGTTTGTGTATGCATTCTTCTCATAAAAATATTGTATGGTATTTTTGGAAAAAAAGTTTTCACGAGTTCAGTAAAAAATAAATAAAGTGTCCAAAAACAATTTTTATATATGAGTCATTCCATGTGAAGCGGAAAGATTTTTGACCTCTATAGCTGCGGTTGTTTTGAAAGTTTGTGTATGCATTCTTCTCATAAAAATATTGTATGGTATTTTTGGAAAAAAAATTTTCACGACTTATGACCAATTTGACAGAGAATAAAAAAAAAGGTGTGTTTTTTCAATCGCCTGTAAATCCTGCAATACTTGGCCGATTTTAACGTACTATACCTTGTTTTGAAGGAATTTCCAATTACTTTTAAAATATAGAAGGGGAACGGCATAGTCGTGCTATATTTTTGATAGTTTTTATAATTTTATTTCTTTTATTTTTATTTCCGACATGATTACATTGATTTTTTTCCGCAACTTTAAAGTAGTGTTCTTATATGTCTTTTTTAGCGACTGTGTGTGTTTGGAAGTAGTGAAATGATGGGTTCTGTTTTTTAAGATTTTTTTTCGATTTAGTTTCTGAAAAATCAACCAGAATTTTAGGTTCAATTTCGTAATTTTTTCGAATTGGTGCTAAACAGTCCCCTAGAACTGAATTTTAGAGGGGGGGGTGGTGTGAATGGACAAAATATTCTTCATCAAATTTCACTATAAGTCACTGAACAAAAGAAAGCTGTAGATATAATATATATAAATAAAATATCTGTTCCAATTTGACATTTAACTAAGACATTATTTATTTATTATTCTTTTAGCTCTTGCTTTTATAGCGTTCTTCAATAGGCGCCCAACCTACTAACATTAGCTAAAATTAATTTTTAAATGGTCATCAGGTGACTAATTCAGCTAATAATCTTCGGACTATTTACGGTTAATAAGCTGTGCCTGAGGTTAGTATCCAAAACCTTCTATAATCAGCTCTACCTAAATCATCTCTGATAAATCTGCTATCACTTTACTGTGATTTTGATTGTGGAGCAGCTGAGTATCCTAGAGGTTCAGAGGTTTTTTGGTTACCATCAGCTGACTATTTCCTGAGATTGTTTAGTTTTATGTCACTGACGTTAGAAGATGTGGCATTCATTAGAAGATGTGGCTAAGCTAACCATCAGCTGACAACAAAAAAATCTTAGGAATTATAAGCGAATTGCTACCTGATTATTATCTGATAATTCTGCTATCACTTCACTGTGATTTTGATTGTGGAACAGCTGGTCTTCTCTTGAAAATTATCCGAGGTCTTTTGACGACCATCAGCTGATCATTTGCAGAGTTTGGTTTTGTTGGCCATAATACACTGCCATAGACTGTTAAGCCAATGAAATGATGAACTTGCAACCACGAGTTGTATAGCCCAGAATCTATGTTGTATTGCTTGTGGTCCAAAAATATACACTGTTGTTTTTTGTGTGTGTTGTTGTTGCCGGAAAAGGCTTAGAAACATTTGTTGTTGGTTTATTACTTCGTTCAACCCATTTTAATGCTTTTGCCTCGACTTCGACATCACCACCACCTACCTCATCTGCTGCGTCTTGGCCAGCTACAAACTTACTCCAGCTGCTGCTACTTCCAACTAATGTTGTTGTTGTTTTTATGAATCTTAAGCCACATGACGCACAATGTGTCACTAGTAATGTTTTCGGCAAACAAACACAACAGCTACAGCAGCAACAACAACAACATACAGTGCGAAAAGGCGTGGAGAGGAGGAGGAGGACATTTCAGGCGGTTACTACTTTGGCAAGTGGACCCACCAAAACCAACACAGCACACCGGGCCACAGCATGCCGAGCCATCACCAACACCACCACCACCTCACTGCCACGTCATGTCGGCCGATCAGTACAACCTCTCCTGGGCCCCACCCCACCCAACAATGTTTGTTACTAATTTAAATGCAAATGAGATTCATTTGACGTTGTTGACGTCGTACATCTCTTCCGACTGAGACATAGTCGGACTTTGGTTGCTGGTCTGGCTGTTTGGCTGGCTGGCTCTCTCTCTGACTCTGCATCTGTCTCTAATGTAGCCACTCTGTTGTACGTACTCTGGACTCGTTGGTTCGGTGGAAACTGTCGAAAGGATTGCCCACAGAGGAGGTCTGTATGTTCGCTGCTGTTGGTAAGTTGGATGGCTTAAAATTTTCGGAATTATTCCTTGTGACCATATAGCAGTTGTTGCTGCTGCTGCTGATGATGATGTTGTTCGTCTTTTGCCTTCTGCTGCTGCTGCTGATGATGTTGCTGGCTGCTGTTGTTGCCTTCATTTGTTGGCCATCGGTCTGGTGGCAGGAAGTAGACGATTTGTTCGTTGTGGCATGCAGCATTCAGCAGCAGCAACAATTCCAACAGCAACAGCTACAACAACAACAACAATTGACAATTCGTACATTTACATATTCAACTAACTAATATTACTAATACAGACACATACATAAATGAACTATCGTAGCTTAAATGAATTAAGTATGAAATTAAACAGGGGCGGCACGGAAAAGAATGTGTGTCGAGGAAAAGGGGATGTTTTGTAACCGGGGGTTCCTGATTTTGGGAATTATGTTTACTGTTAAAGGAGACATTTGAATTGATATAATCATCCCGTAGTGCCTTTTTATCTCAAAAAATACAGGTTTTCTCAAGGCCTCACGTGATTTATTCCACAGCCACAACATGGAGTATTATCATCATGATCAGATAATAAAGAGAGTCCAATTGTATATGCCAATAGTATTGTCATGGATCATAACATTTATTCAGCTACATCATGGAATATTATAACGACGTTAATGTTGCCACGAATCTTATGGGGAATGTAATTTTCAATCCACCTGATGGATCTGTGTATTTGTGATGTCTCTTTTCGCCTCGCAAAGTACGAAAATAAATTATTAAAACATTGATATCCTTTGAAAATCAATAGTCCTGTATAAATGAGACAAGTTCCCCAAATGGAAAATTGAGTTCACAGTTCTGATATAGGGTCCGCCATCTAACGTTTTTTTTTCAAACTATTCAACCGTTGGACTATTATTTGTGGGGTGCCCTCAGTAGCCATTTGAATGAAATTATTTTCCATTATTAACCGGAAGGATTGTACTTTCAAATAAAAAAGAAATTTGAGAAAATAATATTATTAAAAAGTTATTTGGCGGACCCTATACATACGATCTCTACATTCATATGTATATTGCCTTGTTTAGGTCCAGTAAAAAAGTAATATTGTCGCACGGTGTTATCATAGTCACGTGTGGGTTCTCTGAACCCCATATGCGGCAATTTTGCTTATTCACATAGCCATCGAGGTGAAAATTAGCTTCATCTGAAAACACGATTTTTCGGGAAAATTCTTCATCTCCTGCCAAACAATATTCAGCTCATTTGGTGAAGCGAAAACGCATCGTATGGTCATGAGGCTTCAGTTTTTAGACCAATTGAACTTTGTATGCCTTCATACCGATGTCTTTATGCAAAATTCTTCTCAAAGAAGTGCGAGAAATGTTCACTTCCTGAGAACGATGACGAGTTGATGTTGATGGATGTTCCTTTACATTCTCAGCCAGAGCAGCAATCATCGCTTCACAAATTGACGCACAAACTGAATTGAAGGCCGATCTTTTCTCGAAAATGTCCACGTAAATTTCTTACAGTTTGCGTTAAAGACTCACTACTTTGGAAGTAAGTTTTTAAAATTTCCCAATTTTGTACGAGCGTATAGAATCCCATCTGATAAAAGTCAACATAAACCTGAAAATAAAAATAAAATAAATTTTTTCTACCTTTCGGTACCTAATCGGTAGTTCTAATAGTCAACCCTATACTTTTTGATATATTTATTAGGAATGGTTTAATAATGGATAGTTAATAATCAATAATTACGATTCGTTGGTCAATCGAACATTGGTATTTCTACTTGAATAGCCTAAATATCTAAAGGTGTGCATTCAAATTTGGATACCAGACGATCCAAAATCTATCAAACTACACATCTCAGCTAGTAATGACTGCATGACAGAATTCTTGGTAGAAATCTTCATCTGAAATTCTACACAGACGGCTCCAAACTTGACGGTAGGCTCGGGCATTGATTGGACTGCAATGAACTGGATGTGCTCGGACTCGTAGACAATGCAGGTATCATGCATTGTCTACCAAGCTGAGCTTTTGGTTAATGCAAAAGTTGAGGAGGGCTTACTTCGCAAGATTATGAAGAACATTATCGTTAACATCTACTAGGATAGTCAGGCCGTCATCTTAGTGTCAATAAATTCAAGGTGTATCAATATGATATTCACCACATCTGTGTTCCAGGACATAGGGACATCATTGAAAACTAAAAATCGATCCAAACGACACTCAAGTTTCACCGAAATGTGCCTGCATAAGTACACCCCTGTCGATATACAAGCTACAGCTTAGACTGTATACACTGACATTGCAGAACAGCAGAATCGCGAAGTTTGTCTGCCCAAAGTATGAACTTCCTTATTTTACTTAAAATGTTTCAATTCTCTATATTGACTTCAGTATTCACTGTCTTAGAGGCACACATGCCCAGAGGCTGAATATCAAGTCGAGCAACACTCTTGGGAGCTGTTACGAAGGCGTTCGAGATTGTCGAACACTTTCTCTCTCTGTGTGTCCGTCTATAGCACTCTGCAACACAAAAATAGAAATTTTGTATCCGAGACCTGAAAAGAAATATAGTTTGTGTGCCTTGAGGCACACTGATTCATAAAATTAAAACAACAATTTTTTATGGATAATTTAAAAAAACATGCTAAAATTCCAATTTTCGTCGAGGTACCTTTAATATTTGTACACTCATTTGGAAATGTAGGAACGAACATACCCGCTTAATTAAACGTAATTGTGATGACTACAAATGTTACGAATTTCACTTTTACAGTGGTTTAGAAACAGTCTCCCATTTAATAAAAAATATTTTGTTTTTCAAAAAAATCGTTTTTGCTGATACGAAAAAGTCATAAATTATAGAAAAATAATCGAAAATGTAGCACAACATTTTCGATTATTTTTGTTTTCTGCGTTAGAATGTTAGCTATTCAAAAACAGAATAAAATAATTTTTACGATTTTTTACCATTATTTTTACCAGCAAAAAATTGTTTTTTTTTTGAAAAAATCTATTTTTCTGCGTTAGAATGTTAGCCGTTCAAAAATAGAACAAAATATTTTTTTATTTTTCTCTTTTTTATGATCTTCTTCATGCAAAAAAATCTATTTTTTCTAAAAATTCATTTTTTAGTTTCTAAAAATCCATTTTTTGGAGACAGTTTTTTTACTTTTCCCTTTTTATGATGGTTTTCATGCAAAGCAATCTATTTTTTCTAAAAATCAATTTTTTGGAGACTGTTTTTTTACTTTTCCCTTTTTTATGGTCGTTTTCTTGCAAAAAATCTATTTTTCTAAAAATTCAATTTTTTTTTTCTAAAAATCAATTTTTCGGAGACTGTTTTTTTTACTTTTCTCTTTTATGATCCTTTTCATGCAAAAAATCTAAAAAATATATTTTTTCTAAAAAATCAATTTTTTGGATACTGTTTTTTTTTACTTTTCCCTTTTTATGATCGCTTTCATGCAAAAAATTTAAAAAATCTATTTTTTCTAAAAAATTCAATTTTTTTTCTAAAAATCATTTTTTTTTAGACTGTTTTTTTTTCTTTTCCCTTCTTATGATCGTTTTTATGCAAAAAATCTATTTTTTTCTAAAAAATTAATTTTTTGGAGACTGTTTTTTTACTTTTCCTTTATTTTATGATCCTTTTCATGCAAAAAATTTAAAAAATCTATTTTTTCTAAAAATTAATTTTTTTTTTAAATTAAATTTTTTTTATAAAAATCAATTTTTTGTAGACTGTTTTTTTTTACTTTTCCGTTTTTATGATCGTTTTTATGCAAAAAAATCTAAAAAATCTATTTTTTCTAAAAATTCATTTTTTTTTTCTAAAAAATCCATTGTTTTCTAAAAATCAATTTTTTGGAGACTGTTTTTTTACTTTTCCTTTATTTTATGATCCTTTTCATGCAAAAAATTTAAAAAATCTATTTTTTCTAAAAATTAATTTTTTTTTAAATTAAATTTTTTTTATAAAAATCAATTTTTTGTAGACTGTTTTTTTTACTTTTCCGTTTTTATGATCGTTTTTATGCAAAAAATCTAAAAAATCTATTTTTTCTAAAAATTCATTTTTTTTTCTAAAAAATCCATTGTTTTCTAAAAATCAATTTTTTGGAGACTGTTTTTTACTTTTCCCTTTTTTATGATCTTTTTCAAAAAATAGATTTTTTTCTAAAAATTCATTTTTTTAAATCTTTTTTTTTCTCTAAAAATCAATTTTTTGGAGACTTTTTTTACTTTTCCCTTTCTTATGATCGTTTTCATGCAAAAAATCTAAAAAATAATTTTTTTCTAAATAATCAATTTTTTGGAAACTGTTCCTAAACATGTTCGCAACATTACCTATAATTGACTTTATAAGCGTGTGTAAACATCATAAAGGTAACTTTGCTGAAAATTGGAATTTTAGTAAACAAATATCCGCAAATTTTTTATTTAATATCGTTTTCGAGTTAGGATGAGGGACGTAAAGTCCGTGGTAATACAATGGGTCTCTTCTGGTCTAAATGGCCTCGATGCCTACATTTCATTGTTGATTTCCCTGATGTTAGTTGCGGAAATACTTACATCTTCAATGAATTGATCTGCCTCCTCCTCACCGAAACTAACACTAGTACTTCGTATTTTCTATGTTCATGATCGGCAAACATGTTCATGACCTCGATAGCTTGGATGTCCTGCCGGTAGGATATTACAATTTTAGACTTTTCAAAATGCTTAAAAAATTATTTTATTTTCGAATTGATTATATTTATCAATTTTTTTTATTTTTATGTTGCTTTCTTAGATGTCTTTTTTAACGACCCTATTAGTTTGTGGGAAAATGATGGGTTCCATTTTTTACGATTATTTTTTTTTTTGTAAAATCAGCCCAAATTTCAGTGAAAAATCATCAGAATGATTCATTTCTTCATTAGTTCACAAATAAAAGGTTTATACCTCGTTTATAGAAAAAAATTATATTTTTTTATTTTTCTGATAAAAAATATATATTTATACTTAAAAATAAATTGAAATTACGTTAGGCTTCCGATATTTTAGCTGAGAACACTTGTTTTAAAATTTCGTATATATTCATGCTCGACCACATCTAGTTTTCGAAGCAACGCCACTGTATTAATTAAGCTTCTAATGCATATCATTAAAAATCTACACTTAGTTTTCTTTATTTAGCATTACCGACGCACAATACATTTTGCAAATTTACATTTCCACATAACTCATGGCATGTCCTTTCCAAAAGTTTAACTACCCAACGAAACCAGTCAGCCAACCAGCCAGTCAACTACCCAACCAGTCAGCCTACCTACACCGCCCGCCCGTCCGGAGGACTGCCAAAAAGTGTAGAACTCATTTTGAATTTAATACATTGACTTACGCAGGATATTCATACATTTTGCATTATTACATGAAAATCTTGTTCTCTGAGTTTCGGCACTTTCTTAATTCAAAGATATGGAGACCATCCAGCCACCCCCACTAGCTAGCCTAGCTAAAGTTTGAGATGTAGTCCATGGATGGAGGAGAGGGTAGAGATGTAGATGCAGTATGTTCTGGGTAGAGTTTCTGATTAAAAATGTTCGAAGTCAACACTAGTGCAATACAATTAGAAATTTGTCCGGTTCTCTCGAAATCCTTTTTCGGCAACAGCAGCAGCAGGAAAAGCAGAAAACTTCATTCATACATTTGCATATTACCCCCCACCAGGAAAGTTGGATGCTTGGGCTTCTTGTAGCTGAGTTCCTTGCTCAACATGCATGCACACACACACATACACCCACACACACAGACGGCACATAATCAGGCAACCGCAGGACGACAAGTTGGATGAACGGACGGACGCACGAACGGACAGTCGCTGCAGATAAGTTTTTGGATAATAATGTTTTGGGTGAGGTTGTTGGTGTTGTACGGGTTTGTGCCTGGTCTTGTTCGATTGCTTAAGTTTTGTCTTTCGGCATTAATATTCAGATTTGAAAACTACAACAAACACAGACACTCGCACACACACACTGAGACAGACAACACATCCTTTCTTGCCTCATTTAAACAGACGGGGGTTATTAAAAGACCTTGATTTTAAGGGCAGCTCATTAAAGCATCAAATGTCCTGCCGGTGAGATGTCAGAGTGATGACTAACAAACCACTGTGCCAAGGATATATGTGTGTATTTGTGCACTCTTGATGAAAATTAGCAAACGCATGCACAACGCACCAAATGACCAAAGTCTAGACTGCCAAGGTGACAAAAGAGTAGGGTAAGTGCCAAAGATGTTCAACAACTGAAGCGTATATCCTTTGCCTGCACCATGCCTCTCCGACACCTCTCCGGCATCATCATCATGCCGAGAGAGAGTATTGGAAACTTCACACACACGCGTACATAAACATTCTAATTAAAACGCAAATTTTCAACTTTTGGCCAAAACCGAAAAGACAATGGCACACACAAAGTCTCTAAAATACATACATTTCAATAAGGAAATTGCGAGGAGCTAAACTCAGCAACACACACACGCACACCCTCACACACTGAATGGCGAGAGAGAGGGGCAGGACGTAAGGCTGCCGTATATTTAATGTAACAGATATTATTGTATAGGTTTTGAAACACTCACACACTCACACACACACAATTTTAAAAGGACATTCTTACACTCACTC
Source organism: Polietes domitor (assembly GCA_947397865.1). Taxonomy (NCBI): domain Eukaryota; kingdom Metazoa; phylum Arthropoda; class Insecta; order Diptera; family Muscidae; genus Polietes; species Polietes domitor. The sequence goes on along the minus strand of OX377622.1, from coordinate 138,907,693 downwards.
AGCCACTGCAGCTCGCTGCATGTTCTAAGGATGTGTTGTCAATTTCTCAGTGTGTATGTGTGGCTCTGTGTGTGTTCGGGAGTGGGAATGCATTTTACACTAGTGATTGTCGTTTTATATCCATGTCTTGTTTAGTTCATTGTTGGAGCTGTTCTATTGTTGTTGTTGCTGCTGTTGCTGCTTCTGCTTCTGGTGTGACGAGGGAACAAGTTAATTCAGTTAAAGGACATGCTACTTGTCCTTGTGTGCAGCACTAGTAGCACTACCACTTCAATAGATATTTGAACGAGGATGGTGTACGATCAGTATTAATATTTTTTAACTATCAGATTCGTTTTTTTAATAAATAGTCCGCTCGTTTTTGAACGAAATCGCCATTAATTCCCTTGGATTTTTCATATGTAAATGGGAAAGAATTGTTCGTATGGGGTTACTGAGGTCTTGGATTCGAATCATAGAGTGGAAATAACTTCTTTGTTTTTGGTTACTTTTATAAAATAACATCTCATTTTTCATAATATAGGGTAGGTGATTTAACATTTTAAATTTGATCTTCCTTGCCCTTCCTTACTTTGACTTTGGAAGATAGAATAACATTCATTTTTATTTTTATTTTCAGGTTTATGTTTGACATTTGCAAAATGGAAAGCTATACGATCGGACAGAATTGGGAAATATTAAAAGTTTACTCCCAAAGTAGTGAGTCTTTAATGCAAACTGTAAAAAATTTACGTGGACATTTTTCTAGAAGATATCGGTTCAGCCTTCGGTGGCTATGAAAATAAGCATAATTGCCGCATATTTCGTTCAGAGAACCCACACGTGTCTATTAAGAAGCCAATGCATCCACAACAAACTAATTGATGTGGACCGGATAAGGTACTGCCGAGCCAGTCGTGGTAGTCATATGAATGATATTGTGTTCCATTATAAATTGGCAAAGTTCAGCTTTTCCAATAAAACCAGAAATTTAAAATTTTAAATGCCCCACTCTATATTATTAATTTATTTTTCTTTTATTTTGCTCATTTTTTATAAACACATTAAAAAGATTTTAAGGGGGTAAACGGTATAAAAACGATACCAACCAAAGAGCTAGAATGATGGTATTCAGTGTTTGCATTCCTCTGACTGCACAGGCACGCAAAATAAAAAGATTTCCCAAATTTGTACTTTATTTTTTTACGGCAGAAAAAAAGTGATAAAACTGGTCAAGCGGCTGTAGCTGAAAATGCATCTGCCAACCCCCCATATTTAGGGTAGTTAAGCTTTTCTGAAGATTGCAGCCTTATATATTTTTTTGGTCTAACTTGAAGTATATTTGCGTTATAAGTGTGATTTAAAATAATTGAAATTTTATATTTATTTATAAAATTATTTTATTTTATAATTTTTTCCTTTAGTTTGGTTTCGCTGTAATATTACTGCACTTCTGTAAAATCTACAGCCTCTGTGTAATGCAATCCATGGTGGGGGGCATATAACGCCCCTTTTACTTGTTCAAATTTGCCAGACGTACTATGTCAGTTAATACTGGACAATATTAATCATTAATCATTCTGTCATACTACCATGGAACCATGTATTTATTTATTTTGATTAAAAACCCAATTTTCGTCAAAGATAGCGTAAAAATTTTTACCAAAGACAGTGATGAAGGGAAAATGTGTTACCGCGAAAATTAAAAAACACAAAATTATTTTGTGGTGAATAGTAATAAAATGATAAAAAGTAAATTTAATTAAAAAAATTATGATTTAAATCGGGTTTTTACTAATGGATATTGCATTTTCGTAATAATCATTTTCAAAGAATACGCGAAGAACTGAAGAAATCTGTTCAAAATTTCCCCTCTTTTTTAACGAACTAAAGTTATGTCTTTGAAATTGACTTCACTTTCTCGTGAATAACCTATTATGGATTTGTAATATAATTTTTAGTGCGTACTTTGATTTTATGGAACAATATGACTCAATAGAGATATAAAAAAATCGGCCAAAAAATCGAAATGGGCAAAAAATAAAAAAATGTACAAAAATAATTACAAAATCTCCAAAATGAAAATTTTGACAGTTTTTTATGAAAAATCGCTCAAAATATAACTCATCGCTGCTATATCCAAAACCATATACATAGAGTAAATGTTTTCTGTGTTGCCGGTTTTCGATGGTAAAATTATTTACCAAACTGAAGATGTTTGACAGTGAAACAAAACACGAAACGTGCGTCGTTAAAACAGTGTTGCTAAAAAGATAATAGCTAAAAAATCACCCTTTATATATTTTGTTAACATATTATTTAATATATTACAGATATAGTAAGGTTGGGTCAATTTGACCCAAAACACTATATGTGTGGTATAAATTGGAACACTGCAGAAGGGTTAAAATTTGAAATGTCCCACTCTATATATTTTTAATTTAAATAATTTTTCTTATTGTGCTCATTTTCTAGAAATTTATTTTTATTAGTGAATTTAGTTTTTTTAAATTATGCAGAACAGAAAAACAAAAATTTTGCGACCGAAAATGTTTTTGTGTTCATTGAGGCATATTGATTCCTAAAATCAAATCAAAAGAAGAATATATATCTTTTTAGTTTTTACTATAGAATCAATCACCCTACACTGTAGAGTGAGGATATAAAAATTATTTTGTTTAATTTTTAATAAGTAACATTCTAATGAAGAAACAATTTCTATATACAAGAGATCTATAGATAAATGTAGAAGTTATGAACCTATTTGTAGATGCAGAAGAATTTTTAAGAAAGGGTTATAACTTCTACATTTATCAATAGAAATGACCCTTTTATTATAAAATAAAAATATAACGGAATATTTTTTATTTATTTAAGTTCAAACAAAAATTAAAAAATATGACTTGGTAATTTTTTCTTTTTATCAACAGATATATATTTTTTTAAATAAGCAAATATTTTCCGCTTTCTCAAAATTTTTTATTGCTTTGATCGTGCCAGAATTTTTTTGGAAAAATAATTAATTTACTATTTATAGTTTTAAAAAGATGTTTGCTTTAGTTACTTTCGACCCATAGTAAAGAATAGTTCAGGTGGTACGATGTTCTACTCCCAGTTGTAGTGGCTTTCTTTAACATACATTTACAATTAAAACTTGGCACTACTGAAAATTGACTCTAAACTTTTCGAGATAAGGGACATGTCATGTCGATTTCATGTCACATTCATTATTGATAATGAAGATTTTTACTTCTTCGGGTGCCTTTGTTTTGCTGGGATATTAATGAATTTATAGAGATGCAAATATTAAAATGTAATGGCGGATGGAGCCACCAACTTTATTATTACACCGATTCCCGCAGGATACGTAGATTTGCGAACGACTTTAATTTATTGATCTTTCGCGGCTCTGCAGATGCAATCATGGTTAATTTTTTAAGTTGAATTTTTTTCTAAATTGTTTTTTCTGAATTAATAGATCCTTGAAAGCATTTTAAATATAAATATTCTTGCCTTAGGATTACTAATGGGTTGAATTAGTGGACGTTTAGTGTTTTTTTGCGAAAAAAAGAAAAAGAAGGACTCAATACCTTTCGAATGATGCTCAAATGATGAATATCGGTCGGGAAATGACGTCACTGACTCAAATTTTGTGAAAATAGGCTAATGATTCTTCAGAACCAAAATTTTCAAACTATTTTTACAAAAATGAGCGCTGCTGTGTCAATTTTCATCCGCATTAATGGAAGGGTATTGATTGCAGCTATTTATTTAATAACTCCGCAAAATAAGAAATGGTTTTCAGTTGTCACCATAAAACCACAAAAATTACTATTTATAAACGTCCCATAATTCGACCAATAAGTTATTCTAAGACAAGAGTAATTATTTATTTAATTAAAGCGCATTCAAGGGTTTATTTATTCAGAAAAAAATTGGGAAAAAATGCAACATAAAAAAATTAAACGGGAAAAACATGATAATTAGTGTTGTTTTCAGGAGCGTTTAACTCACAGACGCCTTAATCTAGGTACGATATATTTTGCAACTCAACACAAAACAATCCAAACTATATTTCCGTGGAATGGTTAGAAATTTTGTTTGTTTTTTTTGGTCAATCTATGATATCCATTTTTTGTGTCTAAATTGTATGGTTTAAGGAGAGGATATATGATCGCTACAACCATGTGTGAAAAGCATCTTATAATATAATGATTGGGATTATGATAGGGGTAATCATGTATAGATGTTGCTATTCATAACATGATAATTATGACTGCGTTATAATTTCAAGAGAGCTTTTCTATTTATGATTAAAAACTGTCATATTTAACATGATTAATTATAAAATAACGATCATATTAGATACGATGGTTTATAATCCTTAAATCTCTCTTATATGCCGCCTCATTATAATCTATTCGGAAATAATTTGCTGATATCATATATTATGGCCCAACTTTATTAATTAAGTTCTCACTCTACGATATTTTTTTAAGGTACTTCGGATTCAATCATTCGCCACTGTGCATACTGAACACTACTATTTTTTCGGATTTCGCAAAAGAAAAATTATGAAAATGTTGGCAATATTTCCATACTACCCTCGTTGCACAACTAATACAATGAAAGTCACATCTCTAATTTCCCCCGAAAATATATTTTAGGCATTTGTATAGTGCAAGTCTCGGTATAAGTAAGTGTGTGTCGGGTTGTGAAAGTGAATGTGAATGTGAGAACATTCCTGTGGATGTGTGTGTGTGTATATATGTCTGTCTATGTGTATGTGTTTAAGTTTGTTATTCATAAAATTGTTCGAAACTTTTAAGTAAATGAACAATAATGACAAGTAGTCTAATGTCTCTGCATACTCGCACACACCACCACACTGCTCTTAACAGGATGTCCATCCCCTCCTCCTCCTCCTCAGGCAGGACACGTTCGTGCTATGTGTGCGTGTGTATTTATTTGTTGATGCTGCTTCTGTATTGCATTATTATTAGTAGAGAATGCATTTAGCATTTTATGTAGAATGCAGAGAGATAGATTGCATATATTAACAACAAGAAGCAGAAGGCGTAGCTGGAGTGGCAGGAACGGGTGGAAGGAAGCAGTGTAGTGGTATTAGTATGTATTTGTAGTCGTATCTAAATTATGTCCATATAGAATTTACCAGCAGATGCAGTAGCAGTAGTATTCTGTGCAAAGTGGTGTGATTATAACTCGTTGCATTTGAGAAATTTGCCGTCTAGGCTTCTTAGAAGATATTTTCTTAATTTTATTCTCTTTGTGGAGGAGGGGGAAGGGGTTGTTGTTGTCATGGGCTGGGGACGTTTTAAGGGTTGTTGTTCAAATCTTCTGTATTTATTTTATAATTTTATGTTTGGTTTTAATTAAAGAATTTATCAGTATTCCGACAACAGCCACTCGAACATTTCAAACAAACATTCCGAAAATCAATAAATTTTTAATTTAAAAAACTGAAATGAAATTTTATGTTGCAAATATGTACACATTTGAAGAAATTAAAGAGTACTTTCAAGATATGTCAATTTGATTATTTATCGTAGAAATGTGAATTTAATTAAAAAGGAGCAAGAAAATAAAAGAAATGCTAAACTATATTTATTGTTTCAACAAAAAAATGGGTTGGAATTATAACGACTTCAATTATTGGAATTTCAAACGAATAAAGCAGGGCTGATTTACTTATCAACAGCAAAGGCTCAGAAATATTCTAAGGATAAGTTGCTAACAACAGATTTTTTGGCAGGGACTCCTAAGAGTTCTCTTGTAGAGTGTTTAAAAATACAGGGAAAAGTTGAGCGTAGCACTGTTTCCCTATTTGTATGAAGTGTCAGAATCTGGACTGACTACACCGTGTGACAATTTTACATTTATTTTATTGGACCTGAACAAGACAATATACATGTAAAACTAGAGATCGTTTGTAAAAAAACTTTCTTTTTTTAAATTGCAAAAGATATAGATGCTTAAATAATTTATTTTCATACTTTGACGAATCGTACAAAGTCAGTGTGGGTGTCAAATGAAAGATAAGAATATTTACTAAAAATGCTTTAAATATAATGCTTCTGTATATATTAGTATAGTATTAATTTAAGTTTTCCCACTTGTTTACTTAGTTTATACATCCTTTACCATAGGGCGGGCCATATAAGATTTGCAAGGTAGAGTAACATTAATTTTTATTTTCTTTTTTATACCCTCCACCTCCAGGATGGGGGTATATTCACTTTGTCATTCCGTTTGTAACACCTTGAAATATTCATAAAGTATATATATTCTGGGTCGTGTTAAAATTCTAAGACGATATAGCCATGTCCCTCTGTCCGTCTGTCTGTTGAAAGCACGATAGCGGTCGAACGAAATGAGCTAGGAGGTTCAAACTTTTCCTAAATGTGTCTTATGATTGTAGATCGGTTGGGATTGAAAGTGGACGAAATCGGCCCAGAGGGAAAAACTATTCCCTCACAAGGACTGAAAATACCCCTAATATTTAGAGTATTTCAGCATGTTTTTTGAACATATTAGCTTGTATTTACTTGATATTTGCAATGCGCATTCCCTTTATAGCATAAAAGGGCACCATGGGGTTCAAATGGAAAAAGGGGATAAAAATAGTACCAATCAAATGACCGTAGCTAGAGTCATGAAATTCGGAGTATACATTCCTCTGACTGTGTAGACACGAAAAATAAAACGTTTTTTCCAAATTCGTACTTTCAATGGATACAATGGTTACAGAGAGATAAGGTATTTTCAAAATTTATACTTTTGAAATTAAAATAGGATGTAAATACAACCAACCAAACGACTGTAGCTGAAAGTACACTCTCTATCACCCAATATTTAGGGTATTTATGATTGCTGCCTTATATTTACTTTATGAATTGAAGTATTATATCCATTATATATAGTATACAAATATTGATAGCCATGGTTTATTAATTAAATTTCTTATTTTCATACAGCTGCGGACATTCCTTTTGTAGCTTGGAAGCACCACAAAGAAAATAAAAGTTTTAGCGGGCGAAATGGTACAAAAAGGGATAAAATATGGTACCAATGATACGACAAAAGCTAGAATCATGAAATTCGGTGTGTACATCCCTCTAATTGCATAGACACGTAAAATAGAGGGATTTTTCGAAATTCGTTCTTTTAAGCGATATAATTAAAAAGAGGGATAAAAATGGAACCTACCAAACTGCTGAAGTTGAAATCATGAAATTCGGTGTATACATTCTGACTATGAAGACTCGAAAAAGGTTTTTTTTTTCGAAATTTGTACATTTGGGCGGAGAATGTGGTGAATGGGGATATCTTTAAAATTTATACTTTTCTAAACACTTTGTCTGTGTCTGAAAATGCTTCTTTCTAATGGCGACTGACAATCGCCTAATATTTAGGCATGTTCACTTTCACAATTTCAGCATTTTATTTATATATAGTAGTCGATTTTAAACAGTGCGCATAAGTATACATTATAGTTTGAAATAGTAAACAATTATAGTAAATGTGCATAAAAATATCAAAATTTTTGTAATATGGTTCTGTACTTCTATGTCGACATCCTTTAATCTGCTGGTAATACTGTGGAATGAACTTAACGCCTTCTTAGTTGTTAGGTTTATCTTTGACATTTGCAAAATGGGACGCTATACGCTCGAACAAAATTGACAAATATTAAAAACTTACTTCCAAAGTAGTGAGTCTTTAACGCAAACCGTAAGAAATTTACGTGGAAATTTTTCAAATTTTCAGATGAAGCTCATTTTCAACTCGGTGGCTATGTCAATAAGCAAAATTGCCGCCAATGGGGTTCAGAGAACACACACGTGACTATTGAGAAGCCAATGCATTCACAACGAGTCACTGTTTGGTGTAGATTTTGGACTGGCGGCATCATTGGGCCATGTACTGAAAAATTTGGTTGAACGGATGAGGTACTTTCGAGCCAGTCATATGAACGTCATAATGACGAAGTTCAACCTTTCCAATGAAAAAAAAAATTTGGAAAAGTAATCAGTACATGTAAATACATGGAAAAGTCCTTGATTGAGCGTAGCACAATTTTTCCACTACGAAAATGCTTGAGGGAAGTACTAGTATCTGGACTGATTATAAAACTACATTAAGCAAGATTCTGTGATCTTATGGATAAATTATTTACATTGAACTGACATGAACTTCGATAGGATTATTGATAAATTGATGGGGAAAATATCAGAAACTTCGTATGGGGAATATTTTCACATCTTCTCCTTATCAATACCACCATATTTGTATTATTTTGTCTCATTCTTAGACATTTTCCTTAAAACTTTTGTTGTTGTAGCAGCTTTAGAGGGAGCTGAGGTGATAATCCTTAAGTCTGAATTGTACTAGACTTCGTTCCGGCATGTATCATGTATTATCGCGGGAACCTTTGTTCATCATCGTTCTCATGTTGTCCGGCTGTTATTTGCATCTTCTTCAAGGTTGATGTTAATGTTAAGGAAATGGGATGTTAATCGAGTTGTATCCCTATCCTCCACTAGGGGCGCTGCATTTTTTATGTTAACTGCATCGCTAATGGCTATTAGTTTCTTCCCTGGACCTTGGAGCAATCGAAATGACTATTTTTATGTGAAAGTGTGTTCGGATGAGAAAATTGGCTGCAGAAACTCTTATTTTATGATGAAAAGTGAAAATTTGTTGATGTTGAGTTTTACCAGTGCGCCGGCCGGGAATCGAAAAACTTAAAACTTTTGTCATAAGTTTTGCCCCTCTCGAACTTTTCAATCCTATTTATCTAGTTTTCCCTTTGTGTATGTCCCTTTAAGGATAAATCTTTCTATGACTGGCGTCTATGCTATACGACCCAATTGCGGTATTAAATGTGCCCCCTTTTGTGGCTTTCTCTCCCAGAAAAGTAGAAATTTTGAAAAATACCCATATGTTGCTCGACGGTGTACTAGGAATGTATACACAAATTTTCATTCTTCTCGCCGCAATATTTCTGCTGGTACCATTTTTATCCCTTTCTTCCGTTTCTCCCTAAAAGTACAAAATTTTAATTTTTTTAAATTGCTCGTCTAGGCGGCTAGGGGGAAGTGCACACCGAATGTTGCGATTTCAGTTGGTGGCAGAAATTGAACAAAATGCAATTGTGCTCGACTCGTGCACAGATGGACGAGGGAATGGAATCGAAAATAAGTACAGAATATAAAACGCTCCACACCAGGAGCCATACGAGGGGTACTGGTCTCAACTCACAAATGGTCATGAAATGAAATGTTTATCCCTTTTTGTGCCACTTCTTCCCAAAAGTACAATTTTTGAAAATGTTGCTCTTGTACATACCCTGCGGGAAAATGAATTGTGTCAGGACAAGTTATATGACTAGTCACTTGTTGGTAAGGACCGGTCCCGGTTCTAACCCAAATATATGAAGGGGACCGGTCACTTTTAATTTAAATTGACCCCCTTGGATATGTCTGGGACATGTTAGCTGTCTGTTTTAAACTACCAGTTTGGTCTCAAAGGACATGACCTGGAACCGATCTCAAAGGATATGACCTGGAATTGGTTTCAAAGGACATGACTTGGACAACAGCTCAAGTGACAAGTCCGATGCTTTTTGTCTTATAGTCTTAAACCCGATCACAAAGAACATGAATTGAACCACACTCGGTTTGAAAATGACAGAGGGCTTAACTGCGTCGAGGTAGCAATAATACTGACACGGAGGGAGATCTCTCAGATATTGTTTTTACGAATATGTTAAATATTTGAAGAGATTAGAACAATATACAATACTTTTATTGAAATATCTATATATATATAAAAATCAATGTTGCGTATAGGACGCCAAACCGGTGGACCGATTCGCCTGGAAATTTTACTGTAGCTAACTTCTGGAGGATGGTTCGTGGATAAGAAAAAAATAACACAAAAGATATTTTAAAACTATCAAAAATTATTCATTTTATCTTCCAAAGCATACGAAGTAGGGGAATAGGGAAAAATGAACCCGTGCAACGCCGGGTACAAGATACTAGTACATAATAAATGAGAAGTGAATTGACAATTTATTCACACTTTGGGACCATACCGACATATCTCAGGATAGGTACGTTTATAGCAATTGCCACCAATTTCACGTAGGGTATTAATATGTATAAATGGATATAGTAGGGATGGTTAGATACTGAAGATTTTGTTTCCGATTTTAACCCTTTTCGTGGAGCTTACTCAGAAAAGGAGAAATTTTTTAAAGATAGAATATATTTTTTATGTTGCCCGTTTACGAAATTTACGCAACGATTCTAGTAGCAGCATTTCGGTTGGTACCATTTGTATCCCTGTTTGTCGTGTTTCCTCCTTAAAACCACTTTTTTCGTAAAACTCGTGACAGAAGTGCACCCCGAATTCGGTCAGCAAGTTGTTGCACAAGTCGTAACAATGCGATGTTGGTACTATTTTGATCCCTTTTCTTTCCATTTGAATAAATAAATTTTTAATAATATTTTTATGTTGCGCATATAAGCGATTAGAGAAGAGTGCATACCAAATTTCACGATTCTAGATGCAACATTTTGATTGGTACCATTTTTATCCCCATTTCTCGCTTTTTTCAAATCTAATCTTTAAAATTTGACAAATGTTGCTATGTTGCTCGACATGCATTAAGATATATATAGATATAGAATGGATAGATAGATACAGATGTCGCAACATTTTAATTTTGGTACTAATTTTATTTTTTTTGTTGGTACTATTTTCATTCCTTTTTGTCCCGGGCAGAGTAGACCACAAATGTTATGATTTTAGCGACAGTCGTCAGGTCAGGAAGTCGGTTCCTTTCGTATCCCTTTTTGCCAGTTTCGGCTAGCTTAGAATTTCGCGACTGTAGTTTCAACATTTTGTTGGTACTATTTGTATCCCATTTCCCACTTAAATGTACAAATTTCCAAAAATCTCTTGTCTACGCAGTAAGGGGATTGTCATTTAGTCAGGACTAGGATTCCATTTTTACCCCTTTTTGCCCGGTTTCGACCAGCTTATCAGTTATGAGAGTTAGGAATTTTATACAGACATTCCATGATTTTCCTTGAAATTTTATTTTCCTGGAATATCATATGGGAGAAGGAGTTCCCCTCCTATCCTTAGTGCTACTAGTGTTTGCTTTTAATTTTCATAAATATTTATCAAGTTCCTCTATGTGCTTGCTTTCATTCCCACATATCGTACGCTTCTGCCCTGCCAATTGAGCTCGATATAAACAGCACACACGAAATAAAATTAAAATAAAACCGAAATTTTTGTTGGCATTTTTAATTTATTATGTCTGTCAATGATTTGTTCGTTTTTTGGCAATTGCCAAAAAAAATTTCGGCCAAAACGAAAAATGGAATTGACCACTAGAAGCAGCAGCAACACCAAGCACCAACACCATGGCCATCACTCCTCATTATGTGCAGCGTCCACCAAATATCCATCGTCGTTGCCCATTTTGGGTTGGAGGGTGCCGCCATCATCTTTATGAGCACTGGACGAGCAGAAAACGCGAATTTTGCTCCCAACTCTTACCCAAAGACGCAAGCTCCGAACAAGTTGACCATTAAGGCCATTGGAGAAAAATAGAAAAGTGCAAATGCAAAGTAGCAACGCGATTTCGTTGGATTTTACAAATTTTTATAGAAATTCCGCGATTTTTTTGGGTGTTTCTTTTTTGTTGTTGCGATTTCAGTTGGTGGCAGAAATTGAACAAAATACAATTGTGCTCGACTCGAGCACAGATGGACGAGGGAAATGGCAAATAAGTACAAAATATAAAACGCTCCACACCAGCAGCCGGACGAGGGGTACTGGTCTCAACTCACAAATAGTCATGAAATAAAAGAAGCAACATTCCACTGGCCTGGCCAGTGTGTTGGCTGTAAGTACATACATACATATGAAGTGATGTGTGTGTGTGCGCTCGTTTTTGTGCTGCCCCTGCCCGAGTACAGTTGTGTTCTTCTATATAGCATTGTTCTCCTTAATTAATGTTTAATCAGCAACACAGTCGTTTGTGTTTGCCAAAATAAAATGTACCCCCAACCCCTACTTCCCATATAGCGCGAAAATCATTCAACTGTTCAAAATGAGGGGGCCTTACATGCTCTGCGCGCAACCCATCACTCTAGCCAAAACTGCTGCTGCTGTTCAACGTTACCCAGAGAGCCCAGAGTAAAGGAGGAGGTAAATGCTTACACTTGCGAGCATAAGTCTGTGTAGATATGTGAAGAAAATAAAAAAATGATGAACATTTGCTTCATTTTCAGAAAACGTATCATACTATCGTTGATGAATGCTTACAGCCAAGGAAAAATATCTGTAGTTGAAGAGATTTTAAATACAGGGTGGCTGATGAATGCTGCTACCAAGTTGCTAATTAAAGATATTGAAAGAGTTTTTTCTTCTCAGAAACTGAATAAAGTGTTTTTATATATATAAAACTACACGGAAAGAGAATCTCTTCAACATAAGATGGTGCTACTTGTCACATAGTCAAGTCCTGTTATAACAGAATTGCAGCGAAAATCCTCCAATAGACTGATTTCAGGAAATCCCTTATTTCGATGACCCCCAAATCTATGTTAGAATAGGTTGTGGCGAAAGAAATGAAGCATCTGACTTCTCTTAGGCCATAAGAGGTCCATTGTGATACCAGGGGCTTTTACACCACTCATCGGAACCCACCTGTGCTACTCATAAAACACGATATCTTATCGACGTCTACGCTGCACAGTGGGTCAGAATCGAAATTCAATAACTTTTTTTCTAGAAAACATTTTTGAGTTATGCAAAAAATTAAAATTAGACAAGGGCCCAAAGAATATTTAGAGATATTCGGATAGTCGGATATATTTTAGAAATTAGTTGACTACTTTCGTATTTTTCGATTTTTTTTTTGTTTTTATGTTTTTTAACATTATTTTACGATTTTTGAGTTTTTTTTGTTTTTGAGTTGACTACTTTTCGTATTTTTTGATTTTAAAGAAATTTTAAAAATTTTACAATTTTGATTTGAACTGGGATATTGTCCTGGCTCAAGACCATTTTGCTTCTATATTTAATAGAATGCAAATTTATTTACAAATGGCATGGTGACACTTATTACTTGGCTGCAGACTACCACCATCATGATTTCGACCATGTCAGGTATAGTTACCCAGCAATACTTCTGCCGTGCCAACGCTCTGCATATACACATACTTACATGTGCAACTCAATGAAATGCTTGTAAGATGGCATGTGTACCTTATTACTTGATGCGATTTTTTAAACGCAAATTCGGCAAGTGAGTTGTGTTTCTCGTTCGTTTGTGAGAATCATCTCCTTATAGAGGCCGGGTTTGATGTTGAAAAGTCGCTGCGAAGCCACTTGAAAAGACTTTTGACATGGTCGAAATCATGATCGTGGTAGTCTGCAGCCAAGTAATAAATGTCACCATGCCATTTGTAAATAAATTTGCATTCTATTAAATATAGAAGCAAAATGGTCTTGAGCCAGGACAATATCCCAGTTCAAATCAAATATTGATTACAGACCAAAAAAATGCAAACGAAAAAACTAAAACAAATGAGCGTTGGCACGGCAGAAGTATTACTGGGTAACTATACCTGCATATACACATACTTACATATGCAACTCAATGAGATGCTTGTAAGATGGCATGTGTGCTTTATTACTTGGTGCGATTTTTTAAAAGCAAATTCGGCAAGTGAGTTGTGATTCTCGTTCGTTTGTGAGAATCATCTCCTTATAGAGGCCGGGTTTGATGTTGAAAAGTCGCTGCGAAGCCACTTGAAAAGACTTTTGACATGGTCGAAATCATGATCGTGGTAGTCTGCAGCCAAGTAATAAATGTCACCATGCCATTTGTAAATAAATTTGCATTCTGTTAAATATAGAAGAAAAATGGTCTTGAGCCAGGACAATATCCCAGTTCAAATCAAATATTGATTACAGACCAAAAAAATGCAAACGAAAAAACTAAAAATTTTACATTTTTTTAATTTTTTTATTTTTTGTTTTTATACTTTTTTAACATTATTTTTCGTTTATTGAGTGAAGTTAGACAAGGACCACAGAATCTTCAGATATTAACATTGAAAATCGGGCTATCGGATATATTTTAGAAATTAGTGAAAAGTTGACTACTTTTCGTATTTAAAAAAGTAAATTTTTTATATTTTTGTCTTCATGTTTTTTAAAAATTATTATAGGTTTTTTGAGTTCTGTAAAAAAGACTCATTAACATTAAAAATTACGCAATCGGATATATTTTAGAAATCGGCCAAAGAATACTTCCTGCATTTTTCGATTTAAAAAAAAAATAAAATATTTATTTTTTTAACATAATTTTTCTTGAATTCTGTACAAAATTTAAATTAGAGGAGGACCCAATGATTATTTTGAGATATTAACAAAAAAAACTTGAAAATCGACAGTCAGACATATTTTAGAAACTAGCTCAAAGTAAACTACTTCTGTACTTTTCGGTTTTAAAGAAAATTAAAATTGTTGTTTGTATGTATAGTTGGTCTGTTATGTTGTATGTCTTGTCATTTATTTTGGTTCAAGACCATAGGTTGTGCCGAAGTCTTCAGTAGAACCCAAAATTAGCAAAGAAGGCAAAGTGAGACCTTTATTGTTGCAGCTGCAAGTTGACTGCGCAGTTTCGATGGGCGCTACACCATCTCATCAGAACTTTCGCAACGAATGTATGTCTTTGACTTAAATCAGGGTTCATATTAGTACCAGCGGTCACATATTTCTAATGAGAAACGCTGATAAACAAAATATTCCACCGAACTAAGTCGACACACTAAAAATCTCACTTTGCCAATTCAATGTTGTGCATGTGCTCGCATCGCTCGCAACAATGCAAAGGTTGTTGTTGTACGGTATGTTCCGTCTTCACTGTACCTCGTGTGTATTGTTGTTGTTTGTATGTATAGTTGGTCTGTTATGTTGTATGTCTTGTCATTTATTTTGGTTCAAGACCATAGGTTGTGCCGAAGTCTTCAGCAGAACCCAAAATTAGCAAAGAAGGCAAAGTGAGACCTTTATTGTTGCAGCTTTGCATTGTTGCGAGCGATGCGAGCACATGCACAACATTGAATTGGCAAAGTGAGATTTTTATTGTGTCGTCTTAGTTCGGTGGAATATTTTGTTTATCAGCGTTTCTCATTTGAAATATGTGACCGCTGGTACTAATATGAACCCTGATTTAAGTCAAAGACATACATTCGTTGCGAAAGTTCTGATGAGATGGTGTAGCGCCCATCGAAACTGCGCAGTCAACTTTCAGCTGCAACAATAAAGGTCTCACTTTGCCTTCTTTGCTAATTTTGGGTTCTGCTGAAGACTTCGGCACAACCTATGGTCTTGAACCAAAATAAATGACAAGAAAATTAAAATTTTTATTTTATTGTTTTTTTACATTTTATTACGTTTCTTGAATTCTGTAAAAAATTGAAGTTAAACAAGGACCCAATGTTTATTTTGAGTTACTAATGTTGAAAATCGACAATCGGACATATTTTAGAAACTAGCTCAAAGTTGACTACTTTCATATTTTTCGATTTGAAAGAAAAGTAAAATTTCTATATTTTTGTTTTTATGCTTTTTTAACGTTGTTTAAATTTTTTGAGTTTTGTAAAAAATTGAAATTAGACAAGGACCCAAGGATGACTTTGTGATATTAACCTTGAAAATCGACCAATCGGATATATTGTAGAAATTATCTCAAAATTGTCTACTTTTCATATTTTTGGATTTTAAAGAAATTTAATTTTTTTGTTTCATGTTTTTTTAAACACTAGTTCAGGTATTTGTTCATAACGCGCAAAAAATATTTTTTTGTGTTACAGCTTTTTACCTTTTCCAGATTTAGAAAATTAAAAAAAACTCATTTTTTGGAATTTGTCGATCTCACATTTTGCATTTTTTGAGATTTTTCATTCGAATTGACTTTATTAGAAAATTTTGGTTTATTCGCTTTATTATGGTGTCAAAACTGTGTTTGTGCCAAAAAAGTTTGTTTGTAATAAATATTTAAAAAATACGATTTTCGAAAAATGTATGTATTTGGACAAACATATCTTTTTTCCTTTGAAAAAAAAATATAGGGTGGGTCATTTAAAATTGTGAACTAAAATCGGCTATAAAAAAGATTATTTTTTCAAATTTCTTGTTTTATTGGAAAGGTTGAACTTTGTCAGAGAAAATACTCTAAATCAAAAATTCCAAAGACTGAACAATAAATAAATTATTAATACAAATATCAAGCAATAATTAAGATCCCCTAGCGGAGGACAGTGGCGAATTGGGAATATGTTGGCTGCAAATTATAAGGCTCATTGCTCTCACTTTTGATGAGTGGCTTCTTTGAATCTTTGAAATGTGAGTGGTCGTATGGCTGCCCAATAAAATCTTTTTCGATCCTTGGATGACTCTATTATCGATCTGTTTAAATCGACTTTTTGTAATAAAAGAGTTAGGGGAGAAGACCTGAAAAAAGTCCCTAAAGCAGGTTTCTCAAAGACTGAGGGAATAAATAGATGGACAAAAATCAAACAATGACATATGTAATTTCTGAGTCCCTATCGGGGGATAGTGGCGAAGTTGGAATATTCTACCTGAAAATTCTAAAACTTGTTGCCCTCTCTTTCTGTCTTTGTTTGACCATATACCGACTTATCGTAATAATAATGTCCTCTAGGACATCGGACTTCCCAAAGACTGAGGTAATACATATAATATAAATATATTATTTTAGATTTTATTCATCAGTAAATAGATTATTAGCACAAATTCAAACAATGACATATTTAATTTCAGAACCCCTAGCGGAGGATAGTGTCGAATTGGGAATATGCAGGCTAAAAATTCCAAATCCTATAGCTCACTCTTTCAATAAGTTACAGTGGGTGACTATATTATCGGTCTGTTTAAATATGGGGCTGCTATACCGACTTGTTGCAATTCTAGTGTCCTCTACAACATATTCAATTGAAATTGAGAAAATACAACATCATATTGAAGTTGAAAAGTGCAAATTGAAATTGAGAAAATAGTAATTGAAACTCAGAAATGTAAATTGAAATTAAAAAAACTAACTGAAATTCAGAAATGTAAATTGGAAATGAGAATATATAATTTGATATTGAGAAAAAACAGTTGAAATGAGAAAATACAAATTAATTTCAATTTAAATTAGTGAATAACATTTTGATTATTCTCAATTTAAATTTTCATTTCTGAATTTCAATTTGCATTTTCTCGATTTCAAATTTCATGTCTCAATTTTAAATTGTATTTTCTGAATTTCAATTTACATTTCTCATTTTCTATTTGCTCAATTTCAATTTGCATTTCTGAATTTCAGTTTGTATTTTCTGAATTTCAATTTTCATTTCTGAATTTAAATTGGTATTTTCTCAATTTCAACAGAAAATGGTGTAAAAGTAGAGGAGAACACCTGAGGAAAGTCTGTAAATCAGATGTCCCAAAGACCTCAAAGCAATAACATAGTTCATTTCAGAACCCCTGGCGGCGAATAGTAGCAAAATTGACGAATTGGCAGGCTGAAAATGCTAAGGCCTGTTGTATGCTCTAATTTTAGGCATGTTTTTTGTTTTATCACCGTAAATCTCAGATTTTAACTAGGGAAAGAGCAAGTGACTTTATATTTTTATTCTTCATTCTTTTTCATTCTTCCCACAATTTTAGTCTCGAGTGTATTGGAACTGTGCACAAAACAAAAGTGAGAACCGAATGTACCAATTGTGCAGCCTGATGTTATTACTGAAGAAAATAATGCCGGAGATGTGTTCTTTTTTTGCGATGCAAAGAAGGAGGAAAGGGTTGGATGGGTTATGAAAACTTTGGATGAATTTTCGTGTTTTTTTTTCACTTTTTTCAATGGTTGTACATTATTTTTTCGGCAAACGCACATACTCAAGTGACCAAAAAGTCAAAAAATGACTGCCACCTTTGCTACCCAAATGGACGGGTGGGGTGTGCTCTCTCTTGCGGCAAGGTGTAAGAGAGAAGGGTGGCCCATGGTGATGGTCACTTTTAAGAACCTGTGCAAAATGTATGGATCTGAGTCTAGAGCTCGTTGGTGTGCAAGGTGCGGTGGTGGGTTGGTGTTGTTGCATGCATGTCCTTTTGGTACTTACGTTGGTATGTTACCGTGTATTTTTTGTATTTGCGATTCACTGAAAATGGAACAAAACATTATAGAATGAAAATATGTAAATTTTTGTGTTTTATTCGTTGTTTTGATCAATATAATGAAATGCCCAGATGCGGGTGTTTCCATGAGGAAGACCTCAAGACAATAAAATGACGGATAGATAGTATTAATGAGAATTAATCCAACTTCTCATAACAATATAGTTTACTAGAATCTGTGGTTTAGCACATTGACAAAGAAAATGTCGCCCACTGCAAAGGGCCAACCCCTGAGAAGAGATTATAAATCTGATTTCCAGAGAAATTAGGAAAATAAATAGATTGTTTACACAAAAATCAACCAATAACATATTTGAAGTCAGCACTCCCAGCGGAGGATAGTGGCAAAATGGAAATATGCTGCAATCAAGGACATAAGGAATAAGCAGATTATTCACACAAATATCAATTTATAACATATTTAGGATAAGCGCCCCTAGTGGAGGATAGCGGCGAAATGGAAATAATGAAGCTAGAAGTAGAACCTCTAGGGCTATTTGACCCTCTAGCTTCACGCTAATAGACAATCAAATTTAAGAATCTTTCGACCTGTGCGAAATACTGCAAATTTAGTATCACCCTTATGGAAACCCCCAAACACATGTCTTTGTATCATTTATTTCTATTTGTATGACGTTGTTTCGCCATAGAGGAAAAACAAAATTCATCAATTCTTCTTTAATCCTTTTTTCCCCCAATATTATTGTTTCTTCTTGCTGCTGTTTTTCGTACTTCCTATACGTTGGCGATCGCGGTTTATTTCTATTTTTGCTGAATTAACAAACAACAATGAGGAAGTCGGAGCCGAGCAAAACGGGAAAGGCGAAAAAAAATAAACGAGAACACGACTCATTGTGTTCGCGATGTGATGCGGCGGCAGCAGCGGCCATAAGTCCAGTGAAAATGAGTTTGACCAATAAGGACCCAGGGTATGAGTGAAATGTTTTTGTTTTGCATCACCATCATCACGACCAAACATCCCCGCAGCGGCGGGCACGTCAATGGCAGGCGAGCAGGCAGGCAAGATTTGCAGCAACATCAGCAGCAGTGGCACAAATAAAACAAATGCCAAAATAAATTCGCGGCCATCTAAAAAACAACAACAACCGGATGAAAATGCAAAGAAAAGGAAAAACAAAACGCAATAAGAATTAAACATTAACATTGGTGCTGCTGCTGCTGATGTACTTGCTCCTGTGTGTGCTTTTTTGAATGGTCCTCTGTACAGCTTACACTGGGGACCAGGAGCATTGGTCAGAGAGTGAGGCCATCAGGCTGACCGGGGCAGGTGGCTGGAGCGCACACCCATCCCTAGAATCATCATCAACTGAATCATCGTCATCATCAACATCATTGGCATTCGACGTCAACACCATTATTTAGTCGTTGTACAATTTAACATAAGCACCGGGTTGTAGATGGTCAAGCGTTGGGGAGTGCATTTGTCATTTACCTCGAGTCCGTGTTGTCCGGGAAATTTGATCGCTTTGGAAATCATGCCAAGAAGATCAGGAACTGGGTGATTGAAATGTGGGTGTCAAAACAAAAGGTAGGTACAAATTTGAAGTACAGTGGGAAGATTGGAGGTACAAAACCAAGTCAGTGATTGAGTGTGTGGACTCCCCAACACTATATTGTTCGATCTTTAGTGACCATATTAGCTTGCAAGACATCACTGCCATAATAATAATTAACACAATATCTAGCAATGACATATTTAAGGTCAGCGCCCCCTAGCGGAGTATAGTGGCGAAATGAAAATATTCCTTTACACATAGAGAGTCTGGTATTGTTTCGTAGCTAGCAGAATCTTTCCCTAAATCATTCCTTTTTCCCAGGGCTGAGTTATTCATACCTTTCTCCATTCGTCCTTTCATAGATCGTCTATTTTCTTAGATGATGTCATCATCTCAATTGACTGAAGTCATCAGATTCTTCCTCTGCCACTGTTTCTTAGAGGCAATGTCATTTTTAAGTTCATCATAAAAAATGAAAATATACAGGCTAAACTAATAAGACTTAAGGACTTTACATACAGAAAACCTCGCACTGTCTCTTTGCTTGTAGGCTATTTCTTTAAATCATTCCTTATTCCTTAGAAAGAGGAATTCCTCCCGTTCTCAATTCGCCCTCTCATTGATAGCATTTTTTCGTGTTTGGTGGTGTCCTTTCAATTGAGTGAAGTCATCAGATTTAAGTCTAGCACCCCTAGCGGAGGATAGTGGCGAAATAAAGATATGCTGGTTGCTACTTTTAAGGCTTATGAAATTTATACATAGAAAGCCTGGTATTTTTCCTAAATCATTCCTTATTTCATCTTTCTCTAAATTATTCCTTATTTCCTGGGCACCATTCTTCCTTCAACCACCTCTCAATTGTGTGAAGCCGTCAGATTCCCAGACTTGGACCGCCATTTTCTTAGTCGTCCTCTCAATTGTGTGAAGCAATTATATATTTAAGTTCAGCGCCCTTGTCGGAGTATAGTGGCGAATGACGAAGATACTGGCTGCAAATTTTCACGCCTAAGGCCTTTACACATAGCAATCCTAGCATTGTTTCTTTGCTTGCAGACTATTTTTGTATATAATTGTTTATTCACTAGATAGATGTATTCATGCCGTTCTACATTCGTCCTTTCATGAATCACCTTTTATCTTAGATTGTAGTACGTTTTAAATTATAGGAAGTCTTCAAATTCTTCCTCTACCTTACACGACACATATGCCATATTTAAGTCCAGCGCCACTAGCGGAGGATAGTGGCGAAAGGGTTTCATCCCTTTATAGATCGCATCTGAATTGTTTGAAGTCTACATATTCGTCCTCTATGGTAGCTTACGTCGCACAGTGCTTCAGAATCAGAATCCATCGGCCGAAATTCAATATTCTAGTAAATATTTTTGAGTTCTATAAAAAACTAAAATTAGACAAGGACATAACGATCATTTTGATATATCGCCATTGAAAATCGGGCAATGTTAAAAAATAGCAAAACAAAAAATTACTTTTCTTTAAAATTGAAAAATACGAAAAGTAGTCAACTTTGGGTTAGTTTCTAAAATATATCCGCTTATACGATTTACAATGCTACTATTTCAAAAAAAAACATTGGTCCTTGTCTAATTTTGACTTTTTATAGATCTTCAAAATGTTTACTAGAACAAAATTTATTGTATTTTGGCCGATGGATTTTGATTCTGAACCACTGTCTGAAGGAAGAAACATTGTCAAAGATAATGAGGTACAACACATGAAAAACTACTATACTCAGATCTTCAGAGACTAATTGAATAAATATATTATTCAATTATGCAATACTCAATCAGTAACATATTTCAGGTCAGATCCCCTAGCGGAGGATAATGGCGAAATGAAAATAAATAAAATTTTTTACAGAACTCAAAATTGTTAACATGAACAAAAATTATTGCATTTTGGCCGATTGATTTTCATTCTGATACACTGTGTGAAGGAAGAAATATTGTCGAATATCTCCACCGCTGAGGGACTACACATGTGAAAATACTATAATCAGAGACTAATTGAGAGAGATTATATTCACAATGATCAAGCAATAACATATTTCAGGTCAGCGCCCCTATCGATGGATAGTAAAATATGCTGACAGGAAACTGGAACTACACCCAAAGGTCGAAGGGAGGAAATATGTTATTCAGAAAGAGATCAATAAGTAGCATATTTTAGTTCTTCGCCCCAGCGGAGGTTAGTGGCGAAATAGAAATATGCTAAAACTTTCCCAAACACCGAAACTTTGTCACAGAAAATATCTTCCACTGCTAAGGCACAACACAGGAGAAAGTGATGTAATGTGATTTCCAAAAGAAAGAAAGAAATAGATTATTCTTACAATAATACGAACATATTTAGGACCAGCGCCCCCCAGTGGAGGATAGTGGCGAAATGGAAATATGCTGGGAGAATGCTGGAACGAAAGACGTAAGTAATAAGTTGATTATTCACACAAAGATCGGTCTATGAAATATTTAGGACAAGCATATCTATCTTCTTCTAGGAAGATAGGAGAAAAATTATTTATTTATTATGAATTACAATACATAGCAAATTTATATTCTAAAATTAAAAAAGTGGCAAAAAGCTGGAACTGAAACTTCTACGGATCATTGCACAGCCACAAAAACAACTTCGCCTACATTTAAGAATTAGGAAAGCTGTGCGAAATTCTACCAAATTTGTATCACGCTTATGGAAACCCCCGATGGATCCTAGACCAATTTCAGTTTTATACAGAAATCAAAATAGGTTCACTAGAATTTTGAATTTTGGACGATGGATTTTGATTTCTATTTATAGATGTTTGATTTCTCTCTATAGATGTTTTCTTAATTTTGTAATATTTTGGGTTCTTAGCTCTACAAACTTAAGCGGATTACTAGAACCTCTTTACATTTTCTATTAACAGCTCTTGGGGTTTCTAAGTCTCAGTCTGGTGCTGCTATATTTCTTAAACAGGATAACAGGATTTACCCTAACCTCTAAGGCAGTTTAAAGTTTCTTTTCAATTTCATATCAGACTGAATTCTTCAGACTAATTTTATAGCCGCCCTCGATCTCTGTAGTGGAGGTAGGCTGTATTATAAAAAATCTAAATTGTCTTTTATTAAAATCTTTCCAGAGCAACCAAAAGGTCCTTGTTTCAGCAATATCTCTGAAGGACCATTTTCACAAAACTGGTCATAGTTTTGATCCACCTTCGAATTTCTCCCTACTCTTCATTCACCCCTCGTTCAACCACATTCGCCACCGGCACCGGTGCACCATCCTCCCTGCGAATTTTCACAAAGACTTGTATCCATTTGTGTTTTTCCTTTTTTGGGGGAAAATGATGCAAATAAACGACAAAAAGTAGGTTTCAATGTTTTGTTTTGAAAGAGTTCGGCAAAAATGTCTATAGACGCAAGCGAACAAAAAGCAGCACGAGCGAAAACAAAACCAAAAAACGTATAGATTTTGGCGCACCCAATGGAATGGGTGGGGTACTGGGTACCCCTGTGTTTTTTGACATTATTTTTATTTTTGGGGCATATACAGTCAGTCAGTCCTTGCTAGAATACAGTTTTTCGTTGGTTTTGTTGGTTTTCGGGCTGGACACGAACAATGGTCAATTGCTTTGGCTTCTGTGGATGGAGCCAGGCCTGGGTGGAGGTGTTGTTGGTTGGTGTTGCTGTCCGACTCACTCGTCGGTTGGACGAGCAAGCGGTGATGTTTGAAAGTTTGCACAGGTTGTCATATCTTTGGGCTAACGCGTATATTTTGTACATAAAAATACTTACACATAATATTTTTTTTGGTATTTTATTTAGTGGTAACAAGCAGTTGAGAAAAAAGTGCAAATGTAAATTTCTGAAGCGCAAAAAAAAACATAAAAGATTGAAGTCCATTGTAATAAAAGTCATGTCAAATGCGTGTTGAAATGACAGAAACAGGAATACACGTTCCGTATCGACCAGCCAGCCGATGTGATGGTTTGTTTTCAGTTGGCGGGGCGGCCAATTGAAAACAATGGCTGCCTCAAGGTAGGCAATGTTATTGATTGGCGCTGGGTAGCCTAAAGTCAGGCACAAGTTAAAGTTTGTGGTGGCCAAGCCTAAAAGTATGCATCAAATTACGCGCTGATAGAAAGGAATAAGCAGGATGAGGGAAAAAACTCGAGGCAAAAGTTAGAAAGGGAAGGAAGAAGGTCGACACGAACTGGCGATTCCTTAAAGTATGCTCTAAATTATTCATCTCAAGGCGCCTAAAGATTAATTTAGTTATCGGTTTAAGTCACTTCAGTTCGGAAGTTTTAACAGCTATCCAAAGAAGGGGATGGTGTAATTTATTGATAATGTTCGGTGATTCTGTCAGTTACAATCCATTTCAACGATTCCGCACAGATATGCTTAGGAACTATTACTTCATCCCGATATCACCTCTATCCCTCTCCGTATTTGCAGCTTTTCATAGTGCCATTCCGCTTGCCAACATTTTTCGGTTTCAGCCCCAAACCCTTTGCCTTTGTTTTTCCAAAACCACATTCGAACAATTTTGGCGGTTACATTTGACAAACGTAGAGTTGTTTCCTTCATGTTGATATGACAGCAACAAAAAAGGACATTAAACGCATTTCACAAACTGGACAGGCATTTGAAAACAGTCAACCATAGCACGCACGTAGAGAAAGAAGGTGGCAGGCAGGTCTTTGTCGGTGGGCCATGGTCCATGGATATGTGCGGAAATTGAAGAAACAGAGACTTGTGATACTTGCCACAATAAAACCCGAAAATTCTCTTCAGAAAAAAAACCTCGTTATAATATTATATTTTGAATATTTACTGGTGAGTAAAGGATAGCAAATAAAAAATAACATTTTTTTATTTTTAGTTGTGTTTTAATAATTTCCATTTAACGAGTATGTGTAGCTGTGTTTGAATGTGCTACCTTAATGGTTGCCACTGATAGGAATTGGAAATTGTTTTATGTGGTTACATTCAATTGGAGGTATGTACATATATATATGTATACTAAGGTAAGCACACTCATACATAAACGAGTAATTGTATATAAGCATTTGATGCCAAAGTCTGGATTATCGCGAATTTATAAAAACAGCCTCTTCCTTCCACAGTTTTGGATACCCTTTCTAGTTATCCTCAAGTTTCTAAAATAATTAAAATCACTTCCCTCACTTTATCTTCTGAGATATTCGTTGGGAAGCTAAGGGAAGGAAGCTAAATACTATAACTCTATTGCTACGCAGTTGATCGCAACACCTATACGATCTGTTAAAAGTGGTATCTTCATAATGAGAATTAAACATTAACGTTGGTGGCAAACAGGATGAGCAATGCAGGTGGCTGGAGCGCACACCCGTCCATGGAATCATCGTCATCATCAACATCATTGTCATTCGACATCAACACCATTATTTAGTAGTTGTACAATTTAACATAGGCACAGGGTTGAGGATGGTTAAACGTCGGTGTGTTTGTTTGCCATCTACAAAGGTCCGGGAAATTTTTATCGTATTGAAAATGCCGATCAGAAAGTCTGAAGTATAGGTGCCAGAGCATAATTGAGGTACAAATTTAAGGTACAACGGAAGATTCGGCGACCCTAGCGGAGAATAGTAGCGAAATGCTCATATGCCGACTGCTGCAACTTAGGCTAAGGCTTAAGACATTTACACATAGAAAGAAGCCTCGCATTGTATAATTGGTGGCAGACACTTTCTCATAATTTCAAATCATTCCGTATTCAGCGACCCTAGCGGAGAATAGTAGCGAAATGCTTATATGCTGACTCCTACTTCTAAGGCTTAAGACAGTTACACATGGAAGAAGCCTCGCATTGTATCATTGGTGGCAGACTCTTTCTCATCATTTCAAATCATCAGCGACCCTAGCGGAGAATAGTAGCGAAATGCTTATATGCTGACTCCAACTTGTAAGGCTTAAGACATTTACACATAGAAAGAAACCTCGCATTGTATCATTGGTGGCAGACTCTTTCTCATCATTTCAAATCATCAGCGACCCTAGCGGAGAATAGTAGCGAAATGCTCATATGCTGACTGGTGCAACTTAGGCTAAGGTTTAAGACATTTACACATAGAAAGAAGCCTCGCATTGTATCATTGGTGGCAGACTCTTTCTCATCATTTCAAATCATTAAGTATTCCGCGACCCTAGCGGAGAATAGTTGCGAAATGCTTATATGCTGACTCCAACTTGTAACGCTTAAGACATTTACACATAGAAAGAAACCTCGCATTGTATCATTGGTGGCAGAATCTTACAAATTATACCGTATTCCCCATAGGCAGAGGCGTTCATTCTGTCTTTTCCTGGATCGTCTTTTTTCGTAGATGATTCTCACTATAGTCCGAGTTAATTTCAAGTGGATAAACTATCGAAATATCCAGAGAAAACCCGAAATGGAAGGAACGTATCAAGAGTGATCGCAGAGCTGACGGGTGGGTCATTGGCCAATTAAAATCCACGCGCGACGTATGAAGCCAATGAACATTGTCGTAGCTGCGCCAACGAAGAGGAAAGAGAGATAGCCTAAAGGCCAGCTCTAATAAACTCACAATACAGGGCATTTGGGAAGAAATTACTACACGATATTGACGAAATATCGGAAATCGATATTAAAGATAGCAAACCTTTCCGAGTGGTGTAGTTTATTAAAAATGCCTGACTAACCAACCAACCCATGCTACCCTCATAGACAAAAGTCCCCTTCAATATGTTCGGATATTCATTTAATTTTCCCATTTTGGAGAACTTTTACTCGCAGAAGAGAAGGAAGAGACGGTCGACTGTCCAGTTCTAATAAACTCATGGCGCAGAACCTCTGGAAAACAATTGCTACTCGACATTGACGAGATAGGTTATAGCTCTAATCAAATAGGCGGTATATAACAGACCTTTCCGAGTGGTGTGGTCCATTATCGGAACGGTGCTACTTGAACTGTAAATTAACCAACCAACCATAGCTACCTTCAAGAGATAGAATCCCTTCTAAAAGATCGGATATTCGTTTAAGAGCGCACCAGGTAGTCGAGTTGGTAGCGTGCTCGGCTATCAGCGTGGGGGTCGTGGGTTCGATTCCCACCAGAGGCTCTGGTCTGTCGCTGCAATCCTCAATGCAATCCCTGGACCCAAAATTAGAATATAAATTTACTTTGTATCGTAATTCATAATAAATAAATATAAAATACTCGTTTACCTTTACCATTTTGGTGAATTATTTCTCAAAAGATCCTCTAGTTCGATTATTATAGTTACCCTTCATTCAGAAGGCATCTGTCGGGGTTACATTTTCCTATTCCATTCTAGCTTATATTCCTTTCTTCTTCCTCAATCCCTAAAATAAGACGTTCTCTGTTCCTTATTTAAAATATTCAAATTTGTGTTGTTGAACCTCTCTTGTAGAGGAAAGTATGAAGGAATGACTTCGTTAACTTCAATTTCTACATTCTTCAGTACAGATTCCTGCAGCATCTACGGCTTGCCAATCAGATTTATATTGGTGCCTTTAGTTCCTATAGGAAGCATACGGAGTGGATTGGGCAATACTAGAAAATGATTATTTTGGGTTTGTTCTAAATGAGCTAATTACCGGTCGCCGACAATCAGATGTTCTAAGTGGAGAGGGGTTTCGGGTGTCACCGTACTCTTAACAAGTTAAGAGGGATTACGATACTGGCTCCTTGTCAAGGCGCCATTAAATAAGAGTTTTTCCATGCCAAGCGGTTCGATTGCTTGGACTGTTTTCAAGATTGGCGTATATATTCTGCTCATAAATATAATTTATAATAACAATTTATTAAAAAAATAGTTTTTCTTTTGTTTTATTTTGGTCTGTAATCAATATTTGATTTGATATTATTTGATTTTTCTTCTATATTTTATAGAATGCAAATATATTTACAAATGGCATGGTGACATTCATTACTTGGATGGCCACTATCATGATTTCCACCCATGATTTTCCACGTTAGGTGGCTTCGCAGCGACTTTTCTGTGTCGTGTCCTCTTTTGCTATTTCTGGAGGGTTGTCTGCGAGAAGGATATTCACGGTGTGCATGTTTACTGCTGAAATGCAAATGAATCTCCTGAAATGCCAGAAAAAGAGGAAAGACATTCCTAAAAGTACGCTTTGATTGGTATTTATATGCAGAGCCTAAAAATATGCTGCATTTATGTGTTTATAATATTTTTCTCTAAACACGTACTTTAGCAACAGTATTCCGATTTTTTTACAGATTTTTGTCTTGGGAAGGGTGTCCTAAAATTTCCACATTATTTGATTTAGATTGATCTAGAGGCTTTTTCTTGTATCTCAGGACCTCTATCTGTGGATACTGAAGATCTTTCCTTAACTGCCTAGGCAGAAACATAAGATGGTGAAATCGACAACCACATTCGTTGACGGTAAATTTCTAGCCGTTCTCATTGTCCGCCCCCCATTCACTCCAAATGTAGCAATTTTGCTTATTAACATGTCCATTGAGCGAAAATGAGCGTCATCTTAAACCAACTGATGATTTTGGGCCCACTGACCGAATATTCAAAGCACAAATGATGATTATTTTCATTAATTCGTACAAATCTGTCCAATTTATGGTGGTTATTGCTGTCGGAAAATGGAATGAAATGAAAATACCGAATATTAATGAACGATCATTAACTCATTTTTTCTTCCTTTCTTTGAGAAGGCGTCCTGAACATAATTTTCTCTATAATAGTGTCAATTCATTTGTTGAACAATTGAATTTCCAGTCAAATATATGTAGTAGTCTTATTTAGACGTTCTAAGCCAATCTCACATATGCTTTACTTCAATAAATATTGTAAAGCCCAAAAGTATGCAATGAAAAACAACACAACAATACACTGTGTGCATCACTACTCTCCAACATAGAAACATGTTCAACAGCAAAAATATATTCTACTTAAAAATATGTTGACAATGTTTTCGCTCCTGCTTTTTCATACGTCCAGCACGAGTTTAAAAACCTTTCGAGTGGCCCCTTTGCTGGCACTTTACTTGACATATAATATAAAAATAATATTTACTGTTTAGGACGATTTGTCAACAGCACAACTTAAGTATGTTAAGTATGGCAAACGGAACGGAACACAAGAATAAATAAAACAACAAACGACCAGCAACGACAGACAATACACGCCAGGATGTGGAAATGCCGAAGAACAGCAACAACAACAATGTAGCTTACTTTTAGGCCCACTTCCTATTTGCCATTTAAACCCATACGGCACGTAGATTTTGATGCTGTTAAAGCTTAATTATATAAATACTAACAAGATCTAGAAAAAGATTCACAGGCGAGGAGAGAAAAAAGACAATTCCATCTCAGTGATGTGTGCCTAGGTGCAGCTGAGTATGCACAACATAAAGCCGCAGGTAATTTGTCTTCATTAGTTGGAGAGCACATACAAAAGGATACTCAGCTGCCTGACTGCATCCTATGATGCAAAATGCACTTTAAACAACGACAACAACAGCAGCAACAATAACAGAAATCTAAGTTAAAAAGCATATGTTCGTTCGCTCGTTCATTCGTTCCTTTGGTGAAGAGGACATGTCAAAAACAGACGTTCTGAGGAAGCCGGATGGCTAGAGTGCCTTTTGAAAACAGAAATTTCCTACTAATTAAAGGCATGTAAATAGTTAAGAAAGCAGCGCGCATTAAACACAAGAACAACAATGACATGCCAGTACTTCATCTGTTGTAAGTGCTTAAGTACCTGAAAGAAATGTGAGCCGAACAATAGTTTTGTAGACGTAGCCTAAAAGTAGGCTTGCTTTCGTGTTAAAAGCTTACATATTTATAGAAGGAATCTTAGGCGAATCTTTTATTAGTGGCATATGCGGTTGGGTTTAAGAATGTAGATGGCGTAGGAACGAGTGGAAACGAGAGGAAAGATAATCCTAAACGTATGCCTAGATTGCCTAAACATATGCTGTATTTATGGGTTTACATTATTTTTTGATATCTACCATCAATATGTCAGGGATCTTCTTTAAAGATCCCCGATACGGAGTCGGTTGCAATACCGATAGAGTCTATTCATACACTCCCTAATCCGAAATAATTTCAAGTGGAAAAACTTGTACACCTGTGACAAATCCAGACCTGAATACAGAAAAAACCAGTAAGTTAGCTTCAGTCGGCTAAACCGACTTATATATACCCCCACTTTCAAAGAACATATATACGGAAGTTATAAAGAATTTCATTTTACCTAAGGCAGGATAATATCTGTGGATCATAGTAGAAAGTTCGTGGCCAATCAAATCAATTATCAAGTCATAGTGGATTACACGCTGCAGTATAGAAGTTATGAAGGATTTAATATTACCTAGGTACAAGAAGGGGCGTGGCTAAAACGTAAAAACGTTTTTGAGGTTTAAAGCGATTCTAAAAACATTTTCAAATATCAAACTGCAAGCGATTTTGATGGATGTTATATCGGTTTTATAATTATATTTTATAAATATTTTATTTCTTACATGTGTGCACGTTTATAGACTGGTTTCTGGTAGAGTTCTAAGGCGATCTAGCCGTGTTCGTCTATATATGACCAACTCTTATTGCATCTCATGAACATATTTATAACCGAAACCGAGGTGCGACAGCAATTTTTAAAAAATCCGCTTTTATTTTATATATTTTTTTTTATTAAATTAACTATTTAATTAATATCATTTAAAAAAAATAAATTATTTAATTAAAAATTAATTGAATTTTTTTATTATTTACTTATCGTATTTGTATAAGTAAATAATATTTTATATATATACAATTTGTTTTATTTAGGTTATTTTCTACTCATTTTATTTATTAAACGAATTAATTAATATCAATTAAAAACTTAATTACTTCAATAAAAAATTACTTCAAATAAAAATGTAAATGAATTGTATTTATTTATTTTATAATTTTACTTATTTGAAATCTATTACTTATTTACTTTTTATTTTTTATATTCTGTTAGTTTTATTTACTTTTTAATTAGTTTATTAATATTATTTCTTTTATTTATTTCATATATATTTTATTTCTTTATTTTTGAAATATAATATTTTTTTATATATTTAGATAATTATAAATGTTTTTAATTTTTTAATTAATATCAATTAAAAAAGTAATTACTTTAATAAAAAATAATTGAATTTTATTTATTTATTTTATTGAAATCTTTTATTTAAGTTCTGACGAGATGGGGTAGCGCCCATCGAAACTGCACAGTCAACTTTTAGCTTCAACAATAAAGGTTTCACTTTGCCTTTTTGCTAATTTTGGGTTCTGCTGAAGACTTCAGCACAATCTTTGGTCTTAAATCAAAATAAATGACAACACATCTTTTATTTATTTTCTTTTTATATTATTTATTTCATATTTATTTATTTGAAATATAATATTTTTTATTTATTTTGATAATTATATTTGTTTTTATTTTTATATTTTTAATTAATATCAATTAAAAATTAATTACTTTAATAAAATATAAATGAATTTTATTTATTTATTTTATTATTTGACTTATTTGAATCTTTATTTATTTACTTTTTAATTAGTTTATTAATATTATTTCTTTTATTTATTTCATATATTTTTTATTATTTTTTGAAATACAATACTTTTTTTTATTTATTTTGATATTTATATTTGTTTTTAATTTTAAATTAGTATCAATTAAAAAATAATTACTGTAATAACAAATAAATGATTTTTATTTATTTATTTATTGAAATATTTTATTCATTTAGTTTTTATTTTATTTTATTTATTTCATTTATATTTTATTTCTTTATTTGAAATATAATATTTTTTTTATTTATTTTGATAATTATATTTGTTTTTAATTAAAATTATTACTTTAAGAAAAATAATTGAATTTTATTTATTTATTTTATTATTTTATTTATATATTTATATATATTTTATTTCTTTATTTGAAATCTTTTATTATATTTATTTTTATTTATTTTGATAATTTTATTTGTTTTAATTTTTATTTATTTTATCTTTATTTCTTTTATATTTATTTTCACTATTTAATTGATTAACTATTTTAATAAAAATTAATTAAATTTATTTTTCTATATGTGTCTATGTAATATTTGTCTTTATTCTACTTAATTTTTTATATTTATTTTATTATTTTATATCTTTGAAATCTTATTTTTTAATTTACTTTTTATTTTATTTATTTTGTTAATTTTATTTTTTAAGTCATTTATATTTTATTTATTTATTTGAAATATTTTATTATATTTACTATTTATTTTGATAATTTTATTTGTTTTCAATTTTATTTTTTATTTCCTTTACATTTATTTTAACTTTTTAAATGATTAACTTTTTTAATAAAATTTAATGAAATTTTATTTTTCTCTATATATTTTTGCTTTTTAATTAGTTCATTAATATTATTTCTTTTATTTATTTCATATATTTTTTTATTATTTTTTGAAATATAATAATTTTTTTATTTATTTTGATAATTATATTTGTTTTTAATTTTAAATTAGTATCAATTAAAAAAATAATTACTGTAATAACAAATAAATGATTTTTATTTATTTATTTATTGAAGTCTTTTATTCATTTAGTTTTTATTTTATTTATTTCATATATATTTTATTTCTTTATTTGAAATATAATAATTTTTTATTAGTTTTGATAATTATATTTGTTTTTAATTAAAATCAATAAAAAATTATTTACTTTTAGAAAAATAATTGAATTTTATTTATTTATTTTAAATCTTTCATTTATTTATTTTGTTAATTTTATTCATTTTTTAATTAGTTTATTAATTTTATTCCTTTTATTTATTTCATATGTACTTTATTTCTTTATTTGAAATCTTTTATTATATTTATTTTTATTTATTTTGATAATTTTATTTGTTTTAATTTTTACTTATTTTATTCTTATTTCTTTTATATTTATTTTCACTATTTAAATGATTAACTACGTTAATAATAATTAATAAAATTTATTTTTCTATATATGTCTATTTATTATTTGCCTTTATTCTATTTATCATTTTATATTTATTTTATATATTTGAAATCTTTTTTAATTAATTTTTATTTGATTTATTTTGCTAATTTTATCTTTTAATTAGTTTAATAATTTTCTTTCTTTTATTTACTTCATTTATATTTTATTTATTTATTTGAAATATTTTATTATATTTATTATTTATTTTAATAATTTTATTTGTTTTTAATTTTATTTATTTTATTTTTTATTTCTTTTATATTTATTTTCACTATTTAAATGATTAACTACTTCAATAAAAATTAAAAAAAATTATGTTTCTATATATGTCTATTTATTATTTGTCTTTATTCTATTTATTATTTTATATTTATTTTTTATATTTGAAATCTTTTTTTAATTAATTTTTATTTTATTTATTTTGCTAATTTTATTTTTTAATTAGTTTAACAATTTTATTTCTTTTATTTACTTCATTTATATTTTTTTATTTATTTGAAATATTTTATTATATTTATTTTATTTTTATTTCATTTATACATATTTTAACTTTTTAAATGATTAACAACTTTAACACAAATTAATTAAATTTATTTTTCTATATATTTTTATTTATTTTATTTGTTTTCTGTATTCTATTTATCTAATATATATTTTTTATTTTATTTATTTATATAATTTAGATATAAGTTATTTATTAATCGGATTGGTTTTAATTAAAATTAATTACTTTAATTAAAAAATTGTATTTATTTAATTTTATTTATTAGAAATCTTTTAAATATTCTTATTTCATTTTTTATTTTTTCTTTATATTATTTTTTTATTTTATATGTTCAGTTTTATTACATTGTTTATTTTATAGTTTTTTTATTTTATCAACTACAAAAAAATACTTTAATAAATTATTATTAAAACTATTAATTTATTTTTTATGTATTTCATATATGTGTTTTATTTTTAAATAAGAAATTTAAATAGCTTTTTTATTATATTATTTAACTTATTAATTTAAAATGTATGTGTGATACATCACTTAATTTATTTTACTTCTTTCATATAAATGATTCTATTTATTTTATTTATTTAATTTATTTGTTCATTACTTTATTTGATTAATTTTAAGAGAATAACTTCTCTATAAATAATTCTCTATAAAAAATAATTACTTCGAGTAAACTTAAAAAACACAGAAAAAACTAATTAATTAATGTCAATTAACAAATTGATTAATACCAATTAAAAATTAATTAATATCAATTAAAAATTAACTGATATCATTTAACAATTTAATTAATATCAATTAAAAAATTAATTACTTTTAAATGAAATTAATTGTTCTCTAGAGATATTCAGTTTATTCAATCGATGTCTTTTTAATTAATTATTTTATTATTAATCATTAGTTATTGGTAGGAAAAAATACTTAAGTTTCTTAGAATTCTAAAATTTCTTTGAAAACTTTTGCCGTAGCCTGTATGGTATTGCATAACTTGTATTGAGTATAAATCAAGCCGCCACAATTTTGAGTTTTCAGAGCAAAGGCACAGCTCATAATGTTTTTCTCGAATCTTAACTTAACTATCTCCTCTTTGACCTGCTCGCGCGAGGGACGGCGCTTGAGTTTGAGTGATGCGTGTACTGTTATCCGTCCGTGCTGGTCATTTGCATTATAAATATTAAAGGGTTCTTAAGTCACTCCTTCAATGCCTTACACTTTTTATCTGTCACAAATGATATAGTATACCCTCCGACTTTGTAGAGTGAGGGTATAAACATCGGAAACACTTGTTTAGTTCTATTTTAAATAGCTAACATTCTGACGCAGAAGACAGCGTCTACATGTAAAAGATTTTGTGGATATATGTAGAACTGTCATTATAGACGCAAATAAATTTAAAAAAATTTTAATGTTCTTATTTTTTATAAATAGCGCGGAAATTCCCTTCACAAATTAGATCAACTTATATTTTATTTTGTGAGCTTTTAGGAGAAATTCATTATCCTGGATATTTTATAAAGGACAGAGTCTCTAAAGGAAATACGGACCTTGTATGTAAAGCTAGAAATCCAGAACAAGAGCAATTGTTTAATGTCTAGATTTGGGCTTTATAGAGGGCATGTATAAATGTATAACAGACCTCAAAACCACTTCATACTCTGGGACATAACCAAAAATTATTGACAATTGTCTGGTAATTCACCCAAAAGCAAACAAGCACACTTAAGAATATCCCACAGTATCCATACCAATACATGGTAACTTTCTACAGCAAATCTGGTCTAACTTACCAATACTATGGAACAATTTGATCTCCTTTTTTCACAAACTTAAAATTCTCAGCAAAAACATACAAACATACTAACATTTTTTTGGAAATATTAATGAAATCTTTGGTAGGTTGGTTGAATTTGTCTGCAGAGTATAGTAACAAAATAGGACATAGTCAAACGTGCCTGAGTTTGGGAGGGAGGTAAACTGTATTTGCCTGAAAATATACATATATAAATGCATAAGTATATGTAAGCATATATAGACATTCGTCTCGGTATACATGGTGACATAATCCTATTGAGCTTTTTATGAAATGGACACACAACCATCCACCCAGCTCACATGTCTGAGCGTGCACATATCCTGATTGCCCAGTTCCAAATCTGTTAGAAAAATATTTAAACTTATCCTTTGATACGTCTGTATCTATATGCGTGCGTTCGTCTGTGTGCTCATATAGTGAGTGTTATGTGTAAGACTATGTCCTCTTTTTTTGCAGAATTGCATAATAGAGTTTAAACTTCCCAGAAACAATTTCGTAGGTCTTCTTCTTCTTCTTGCAGCTTGATGTCCAAGTGTGAGTCATTCAAGTCACAAGTATGAGTTAATACAATTATTTTTGATTTTTTTTCTTGTGATTTTGCAAATAATTGACCATGTGGCGTGGGTATGTGTTTGAATTATTCACACACATGCACTCACACCACTCTATTCTTGTTTTGGTATATGCTCCATCGTATGTATGGTAGTGTGTTTTATCAAGGCTTATGTGTACATTTTTATATAAATTCATTAAATGTTAAATAAGAGCAAGTTTGTGTTTTAAGAAATTTGATAACCAAAAATTAGAAATATTGATTTTTTTTCCATTCTGTATATATTCTCTCGAGAAAATACTCGCATCTAAGGTATAAGAAATATTATGCATTATTCTATATCGACTTTTTACTCATCTCCTAAAAGTAGGCAACATTTTTATAAATAAATGAACAAAGCCTTCGTATATACTATGGTGTTATGGATATTTATCCGTCATTCTTCCAACTGAGTATTGCAATCGGAAAGTGTGGATGGAACTCTGCATAGGTGTTTAAGAAGTAGAAAATATTAGTATCCCAGATTTCACACGAAAAAAATCGTAGACAAAGCTTGTATGCATTCCCATTAAGGAATACCTACACCGAAATTATGAGTAATATTCGTACACATCGCATAAAAGTATGCAACATTTTGTGAAATAAATGTACAAAACCTTCATAAATTAGTCATTCAATATAAACGATTTTTGACCTTGATAGCTGTGATTGTTTTGAAAGCTTGTGTATGTATTCTTCTGATAAAAATTAATGATTTTTTTCACGAATTATGACCAATTTAACAGAGCAAAAATATGTTTTTTCAAAAAGGTGTGTTCATTCAGTCTAACTTCAGAAATACTTGACCGATTTGTATATACTATAACTTGTTTTGAAGGCAATTTCAATTACTTTTGAAATGGAATGGTATAGCCGCGTTATATTTTTTTAAAGTTTTTACACAATGTTTAAAAACAATGAAAAATCAAAGAAAAAGTAATTGATGGAAATTTTTAATTTTTCCATTTTTGTAGCGGTGCAAAGGCACATCAGAAAATTAATATTTGTTTTCATTATCTACTTTCTCTTTTTTCACTGTTTTTTAAAACCTGTGTTAATAAACTACTGAAAAAATTATCATTCTGAAGATTTCTCACTGAAATTCTGGTTGATTTTGCAAAAAAAAAAATCGTAAAAAATAGAACCCATCCCTTCACCACTTCCAAACTCGCACAGTCGTTAAAAAGGACACCTCGGAACACTACTTTAAAATTTCAAAAAAATTAACTAATGTAAATATTTCGAAAATCAAAATAGAGGAAATAAAATTGTAAAAACTTTATCATATCTAACGCGTCGATAAAATACCACTTCAATACTTTGAAAGTAATTGAAAATACAATCCAAACAAGGTACCGTACATTGAAATCGGTCAAGTATTTCAGGAGTTACATGCGATTGAATGAACACACCTCATTGAAAAAACTCGCAATTTTACCACAAAAGGCCAAAAGCCTAAAATTTTTTAAGTAAATTTTAATGTGAAATGAAAGATAACTATTGAAATAACAACATTTCATATTTTTAAAAAATAATATATAAAAAAATAATATAGATTTTACATAGAGTCCAACTTCAAAATAATATTCTAACAAAAAACATGTAAAACGGCGTTAAGTTCGGCCGGTCCAAAATTTATATACCCTCCACGATGGATTGCATTCCACAGAGGCGGTCGATTTACGTAGAAGTGCAGTAACATAACAGGAAAATGTTATTTTTTTTAATATCGTTAAACCAAAACAAATAAATATTTTCAAAAAAAAAAAATATTTTATAAATAAATATAAAATTTTAATTATCTTAAACCAAGCTTATAAGATAAGGCTACCAATATGTTTATACAATATATCGAAATAATAATTGAAGTCAATCTTGAAAAAAGCTTATATACCCTAAATATTGGTACATTTTCAGCTACAGCTGTTTGGTTGGTTATATTTCCATCTATTTTAATTCCAAAATTACAAATTTTGAAAATCCATTATATTTCAAGTACACAGTGCAAGATAACCTAACTTCACCTAACTACGAGAACCTACCTAACTCAGAGAAATGTATAATACGCCGAATTCCATGATTCTAACTGGGTACCCTTTTTATCCGCTTTTGCAATTTTTCCCCTTAAAAGTACGACTTTCGAGAATCTCCTTATTTTTACGTGTCTACGCAATTAGAGTGATGTACACACCGTATTTCATCATTCTAGCTGTAGCGTTTAGTTGGTACCATTTTTATCCCTCTCTTCCCATTGTATCTCTTGAAAAAGGCATTTGGAAAAAAACTTGGCGGAATGTGCACACCGAATTTCATGACTCTAGCTGCCTACATTTGGTTGGTACAATTTGTATCACCTTTTTCCACTTTACACCCCAAAAGTTCGAATTTCACAAAATCTCTCTATTTTACGTGTCTACGCAATCAGAGGAATGTATACACCGAATTTCATTATTCCAATTGCGGCCGTATGGTTGGTACTATTTTTAGCCCTCTTTTGCAATTTTGTCCCTTAAAATACGAATTTGGAAAAAATACTTTCATATTATGTATCTACTCAATTAGAGCAATGTACATACCGAATTTCGTGTTTCTAGGTGTTGTCGTTTGAGAGGTACCATTTATATCCCTTTTTCGCCCCCATTTGACCCCCTACGACAAAGAATTACTTTTTGGTGCATATTGAAACTTGCTTAAATACTCTCAATATTAGGGGTTATTAGGGGTATTTTTAGTCCTTCTGAGGGAAAAATGTTCTCTGTGGGCCGATTTCGCCCAGTTGCCGATCTGCCCAACCGATCTACGACTATAGGACGTATTTATGGAAAATTTGGACCTCCTAGCTGCTTTCGTTTAGATGCTAGCGTGTTATCAACAGACGGACGGACGGACAGACGAACATGGCTAGATCGTCTTAGAATTTTATAACAACCAATAATATATATAATTTATAGGGTCACAGGTCAATATGACAAAGTGTTCAAAACGGTATGACAAACTTAGTATATTCCCAAGCTATGGTGGTGGGTATTAAAAGGGGGTTGGTGCTGTATAAGTGTGTAACAAGTAAAATGGAGTTAAGTTCAGCCGGTCGAATCTTATATACCCTCCACCACGGAGTGCATTCTACACTATTACCGGCAGATTAGAGGCTGTCAACTTTACATAGAAAATATTAGGAAAATTGTGATGCTTGTGATTATTAAAATATTAATAGTCCTCTACTATATATAAATATAAAACTTCAGGTAGAATCAAAAAGAGAGCATTAGGCAGCAATCTTTAAAAACATGCTCCAAATATTATTAGATAGAAACAACAGCGTGGAATATACACACACAATTTCATGATTGGTACCAGTTTCACTCCTTTTTCCATTTTGCCTTAGAAGTATGAATTTAGAAACATTCGTACGTCTTTATACAGACAACTGCAAATACCTAATATCATGATTCTAGCTACAACCGTTTGATTGGTGCCAAATTTAATCCCATTTAGATCCTGTTGATACGATCTCATTAGTTTTCGCTTCACCGCAGTCAGAGAATTGTACACAGCGAATTTCATTATTATAGCTGCAGCCGTTTGGTTGGTACCATTTTTATCCCCATTCCCCCCATTTTCCGCCTAAATGTACAAATTTCGAAAAAAAATCCCTTTTATTTCGCATCTTCACAGTCCAATGTGCAGCACAATGTACACACCGAATTTTACGATTTCAACTTCAGCGGTTTGGTTGGTACCATTTTTATCCCTCTTTTCCAATTGTATCCTTTAAAAGTACGAATTTTGAAAAATCCCTCTATTTTACGTATCTGCTCAATTAGAGGGAGGTGTACATTCCAAATTTCGTGTTTCTAGCTATTGTCATATTATTTGTAGCATTTTTTCCTTTTTTCCGCATTTCGCCCGCTAAATCGTGTATTTAGTTTGTGGCGTTTTTACGCTACAATAGGAACGTACTCAACAAATTTCAATTGTATAAAAAACAGAAATTTTCAAACAAATTGCTTAAATAATCTATTCAGTGCTTGTTAGGGGAAAAAAATTCCCCTCTGGAAAAATACCCCCATCCTATGGTGGAGGGTATAAAAACAATTCGCAGAGTATTAGGTATTTGCTACTGTACGTCAAATTCAATTCAAATTTTCACACGGCCGAGGTGGTCAAATTTTGAGGGTCACCCTATAGCAACAAGGGATCCAAAATTTTGCACATTACCGGGAAAACACCTCTATTATAAGCTTGCGAAATTTCCTTAAGATTTCTCTTTCCGTTAAGTTATGTTAGTTATGTTCCTGAATTATTTCCAAAAAATCGATTTGAACCCATTTCATCAAAATATACATACATACTAACCATAAATAATCCACAAATTATAGAAATTGTTGTTCCATTGCAGACTGCTTTGCAATTAATTTGCTACAAATGTTCTGCAAGGAAGACCTACAAATCTTCAATTTCTAATTAAAATGTTATTTAATAATTTCCGTAAGTTGTGTTTATTCAAACCAAAAGCCAACATCTTCCCTGTTATTATAAAGCAAAATGAGAAAAATATTCCCGGGAATTACAATGAAATTTTATTTTATTTTGTTTGGTTTGTTGGTTGAGGCAACAAGCAAAAAAAGAAGACAAATTTGCATAAATTTCATACTCTTTTTCCATTTGATGTAATAATGTATTAGCATAACTACAAAAATTAACCCTTTTTACAACACACACACACTCATACATCCACACTTAGAGACATAAATCCACTTAGGCGGAGGAGGACAACTACCACCCCGAGGACACCCAACCAAGCAACCACACAGCCACCCAGCCAGCCATCCATCCAATTTAGAAATGAAAATGTCATCTATCGCAGACACCCACACACATATTCAACCAAAAACACGCACTCATACAACCACATTGGCACAAGACAGAATTAATTAAAATGCATAATTATAATAGGAAAGTGGTGATATTTAAAGGAGACCCCACAGATCTTAATTGTATTGTGCTGTACTGGACTCCAGGACTCGACACAACTCTTTCGTGGTATTGCCCAACTCCCCCCAACTGCCCCCCTTCCACCCTTTTAGTTCCTTCGTTGCCGTGTGTTTGGTATCTTTAACAAATATTTAGAAATGCAAATCAATTGATAGAAATCCCTTTTTCTGCTGGGTTGCGTCTTATTGTGCGGTCCGGGGTTGGCGCAGGACGAAAGCCACAATGATTGAAATGTCTTAAGCAAACGAGACACAGAGAGAGAGAGAGAGAGCTCCTTTTAAAGGTTGTTGCCAGCCTCATCATTTCATTAGATTTGTTGTTCATCGTCTCGGCCATCATCTTTGGGATGTTTCTTATGAAATTAGCATAAAATTGTCCTATAATCAAAAGCAGCAACAGCAACAGTAATGGGACAACAAGAACAACAACAGCATCGGCCACAGCAATGCTAAGCATGTCATTGCAAAAGATTTTGCGGTGGTTGTGTAACTACAGGGTGTGGCAAAATTAAATGCGTGATTGATTTATTTCATAACTATTGGACCAAATAAAATCTGAACAAACATTGAACTCTCATCCGTTCGTTCGTCCTCACATACGTCCATCATCCATCCTCCCGCCCATTATTATGTCCATACCTCCAAGCATCCATTCATACTTCTGTATGTCTGTCTGTCCGCATATATACACAATATTTGTAGATCTGTTGAGATTGCAAATGTGCGAAATCGGTCCAGAGGAAAAAAGGTTCCCCTCAAAAGTACTGAAAATATCCAATAGCCTTAATATTTAGATCATTTTAGCATCATTTTCAGATTTCTGCGTGAACACACGCCATAATGTGACGTATAATTATAGGTTATAATATGGGATAAAAATAGTACCAATCAAATGGCAAAATCTAGAAACATGAAATTCGGTTTGTCTATTCCTTTAATTGTCCATAAAACAAAAAGACGTTTTCGTACTTTTAAGGGGTAAAATGGAAAAGGGGGAAAAATTGTACCAACCCAAAGGAGGTAGCTAGAATCATGAATTCCGGTGTATATATTCACAAACGAAAATATTTTTCAAATTTGTAATGTGGTGTCCTGAATGGGGAAAATGGGATAAAATTGGTACCAACTATACAGTTTAAGCTGAAGTCATGAAATTTGCTGTACACATTCCTCTAATTATATACATATTTATTTTGGATAAAAGGATAAAAATGGCACCAACCTAATTCAAGCTATAATCTTGAATTCCGGTGTAGACTACTCTGTTCGTCTAGAAGCCCAGAAGAAATTTTCTGTACACATTTCTCTAACTGTAAAGACGTGCAAAATGTTTTTTATAGAGTCCTAAGTATATAGCTTCCTATGTTTATTTAGAAGTCCAAAAGAAAATATTTTTCAAATGTGTACTGCTGTGTCCAGAATGGGAAAAATTGATAAAATTGGTACCCACCGAATCGCTGCAGTTAGAATCGCGGTATTTGTAACAAAAAGGTCACTTAGGTCATCAAGATAATGGATTTTCGTAATTTGAACTTTTGTGATCAAAATGCGGCAATGAATAGCCAATCACCCCTAATATTTAGGGCATATAACAGTAGGGTTCTTTTAAATTTCCTTTCCTGGACTTTTTTCGGGTCCGTACGGAATAAAGTCTCTTCAGAAACAAAAATAAGATTTTTTAATTTTTCATTAATAGGGCTATTTTTCCTTAAGCCGGGATAACAAGATGCGATGACAAAAACGTCAATACAAATTTATTTTTTTGCTCACAATAAAAAATTGTTTTTTTTTTATATTTACATTTTTACAAAGCAAATTTTCAAAAAAAATATTTTGTGTTGACTTTTTCGATTTAGCCTCTATAACCATAAATTGGACTTACACTGTGTTATTAAGTCCAATTTTTTTAACATAAAATTATTTTTATTGTTTTTGTTGTAACTACTGACTCAGGTTCGAGATCATTTGTTTTTGTTTTCTTAGACAGAAAATAAAGTGTGTGACATTTATTTGGTTCGGTTACTGCCCCTTATAAAGAAAGAGATAAAATTATTTTTTCAAACTTTGTTTTTAAAAAAGATTTTTTTATTTTAAGAATGAGATAAAATAATTTTTTACAAATTTGTTTTTAAAAAAGATTTTTTTATTTTAAGTGATTTTTTTAAATTTTATTTACATTT
Organism: Polietes domitor; assembly: GCA_947397865.1. Taxonomy (NCBI): domain Eukaryota; kingdom Metazoa; phylum Arthropoda; class Insecta; order Diptera; family Muscidae; genus Polietes; species Polietes domitor. The sequence continues at coordinate 138,864,765 of OX377622.1, read as the reverse complement.
TTGTTATCGCAGCTTTGTTATCTAGTCTTAAATATAGTCATATATAGTCATAGTTTAATCGAGCTTTTAAAATTGTAACTAAACATAAGTATTTCCACACGTTAGCTGATATCTCATAAACTAAATCTAAAATTTTCAGATGTTGCTGTTTTCTGAAAAAAAAAACAATTTGTTTACAAAAAAGTTAATATTTTTTTTTCAAAAATAAAAACAATAGTTTTTTTTTTTTCAAAAATAATAATATTTTTTTTTTCAAAATAAATCAATACAGATGTAGCTATTTACTAAAAAAGTATTTTGTTTTTTTTTAATCAAAATTTTTCAGATAAAATAAAAATTAATTTTTTTAAGTTAATATTTTTTTCAAAAAAAAAAAAAATCAATTTTTAATTAATTTTATTATATTTTTGCGCTAAAAGTAAACAATTCAGCTGCAAAAACATCTCAATGTATTTAGGGCATATAACAGTAGGGTGGTTCTTATATTTTTTAATGGATTTTTTGGCTTGCCTACATGACACGCCAAAACAAATATGAAAATCACACAATAAAATATTCAGATGTAACTATTTGCTGAAAAAAAAAATAAAAAATAATAATTTTATCCAAAAAAAATAATGTTCTCCAAAAAAAAATAAATATTTTTTGCCAAAAAAATTAATAATTCTTTTTGAAAAATATTTTTCTTTTAAAAAAAAAATTCAAAAACTTTTTTGAAAAAAAGATCAATTTTATTTTTTGTGCTAAAAACCAACATATCCTTTGGATATGGGTTTCTGGTTGTATAATATTTTAGCTTCTAAAATTGTAAATACACATAAGCATTTCCACATTTTGGCCGATAACTCTGAGATTAATGAAAATCTCACTATGAAATATTCTAAAAAATATTTTTCTTTCAAAAAAGTCAACAATTTTTTTAAATCAATATTTAAAAAAATCTATATTTTTGTTGAAAAAAAAATGTTTTTTTGAAAAAAATCAATATTAAAAAAAATCATTTTTGAAAAAAGAAAACAATTTTTAAAAATTCATTTTTTTCAAAAAAAAAATCAATTTTATTTTTTTTCGGTAAAAACCATAAATTCTCCTGCAGAAAGAGCTCAATATATGTTACAGAACAAAAATCATTACATGCCCTAATATTTAGAGCATATAACAGCATATAATTTTTTGTTGGATTTTTTGGCGGCTCCACGCGGAATTTTATTAAGGCTCATGAGGAACAAATATAGGATTTTTTCATTAATGTTTAGATATCTCAGAAAATTTTTTGCTGATATCTCAGAAACTAATGAAAATTCCACAATTCTGAAAAAATCAATATTAAAAAAAAAAAAAACAATTATATTTTAATTTTCATTTTATTTTTGCGCTAAAACCCAACAATTGTCAATATATTTTACAAAACAAAAGTTTTTATTGGTTGAGAAAAAAATCAAAAGAAGGGTCACATTAATGAAAAAATCACATATTTGTTTCTCATGAGGATTAAAAAGAAACCGTGTGGGCCCGCCAAAAAATATAAGAATCACCCTAATATAACAGCTTTTGACTGACTGCCTTATATTCACTTTCAGAATACATGGTAGTATTACATTGTTGGTCGCCTCACTATATAATTGGGAGTGATCTTTTAAATCTTTATTTACGGCCGTTTTCGTAAAAGATATCATAATTTCCGCAATATCTCAGTAATACTGTGAAATGCACTCCATGGTAGAGACCTTACTTCTTTTCAATAAGACACTTCCATATGCCTCCCCCTGTATCTCCTTCGCTGTCGATGTATTGGTGCTGCGCGTCAAAAGGATGTTGGCATTTTCTGCTTTATTACAATTAATGATGTTTTCGTAATCGTTTGTTTGGTTCTTGACTATCGAGAGGAGTCTCTGTAATTGTCGTTTACATATTTTCTTAATTTTGGTATTTTATCAGGCTTTTTCTAAACGTCTTGCTGCTGGCTGTCGTAGCCTTCTTTTGCCTTTCACTTAATATGTTAAGATGTTAATTTGCATTGCTAATGTGAAAAGGTTGGTTGGTGCCGCTCGCAAAATGCCAATATATTGACTTATTAATTGTTAAATGACTTTTTATTTTTGAGAACAGAATAATTTCATTACGAAATTTCCCATTATTTCGCAATGAAATTATTCTATTTTACGAAGTAATTACAAAAATATAAAATTGGTCGTGGTAAGCCTAAATATATGCTGTACTTATAAACTTAGTAAAATGTGAATTTGCCTTAATTTATGCTATACTTATGACAATAAGAGAACGGCCAGAAATATGCAAAAGTAATGCGTAATTTGAGGAGATTGTAGACAACTTTTGAAAATTCGAAAAATTACTAAAGCCATTTTCCACGTTGTTATTTAGAGAATCAATAAATGTCCAGACCCATTATGAAAATCCATAGTTAATACTAATTTGATAATAAATAAAGCCATTTATATGCCCTATTTCGAGATATAATTTCGTAATGGAATTATTCTGGTTATAAGTCCGTGGTAGGCCTAAAAGTATGCCATACTTATGAAAATTGGAGAACGGCCAGAAATATGCTAAAATTTTTTTATGAAAAGTCAAAAGTAAATATTAATTTGATTAATATCTGATTTGAAGTGGGATATTGTCCTGATTAATATATGGACGAATGTTGAAAATTTGAGAAGAAATATAAATAATAAAATAATGAGAATTTAAAAAAAAAATAATGTAATTTGTATGCGCTATTTTGAGATAAAATGAAAATTGTGTAATGCAATATTCTGATTATAGGTACGCCTAAAGGCATGCTATATTGGAGAACGGCCGGAAATATGCTAATATTTTTTTATGAAAAGTCAAAAGTAAATATTAATTTGATTAATATCTGATTTCAAGTGGGATATTGTCCTGATTAATATATGGACGAATGTTGAAAATATAAATAATAAAATAATGAGAATAAAATAAAATAATGAGAAATAATCAATGCCATTTTTATGCGCTATTTTGAGATAAAATGAAAATTGTGTAATGCAATATTCTGATTATAGCTACGCCTAAAGGTATGCTATACTTATGACAAGTAGAGAACAGCGAGAAATGTGCTAGGTAATATTGTGAAAAGTAAAGAAAGTAAATATTAATTTGATTAATATCTGATTTGAACGGGGATATTGTCCTGATTAATACATAGACGAATTTTGAGAATAAGCAAAGCCTTGTTTATATTTAGAAAATCAATAAAAATTATTGGTATTTTATGAAAGTAGCAAAAGTAAATATTTATTTAATTAGAATTTAGCCCAATTTTGAGAAGTTGAAAATTAATATATTCATGTAGAGATCCATAATATCTATCCCTTTTAATGCAGCTAATTACCCTCAAAGATTTAACTTCCAATAACTCCTTTTAACCGTCATCATCACCAAACAGCTGTTTTAGTTTCTTGAACTCTCACAATGATTTCCTTCGAATTGCATAAATTATTTGCAACTGCGATTTTTTTTTTTGTTTTGCTCTCCCTCATTGCCCTTATCGATTCCAACATTCTTGTGAAAAATAAAGAGGAAAAGATGCAAAACTGGGATTCATTTTAAAATTTTAATGAAATCTCTTTGGCTCTAGCCCATGGAGGCAGCGAGCAAAGCTTGCATTAAAATCTAAATGAAATAAAATAAGGAAAAAGGAACGGAGAAACAAAACTAAAAATTCAAATGAGTTCAATTTCTGCCAAAGCATTCATCCAGACATCCATCCACATACATTCTACTTGTTCTCAATATGGGGGATGTGTTGGTACTACATGATGTTGAGTCGTCGATCTCCTTGCCAATGGAAACCAGTGCAAACATTAAGAATTGTTCCAATGTTGTTCTTGTCGTTGTTTTCGTTTGGTTGTATAGTCTTCTTAAAACATTAACGTTGTCTGAACATTTAACTCAAGCTGCTCGCCATGAATGTCAGCGGTTGTCAGCATGTATGCCGATCATCGTCATCATCTGAAGGTAGGGTTGTCGAATTGGAAATTTTCTGACAAACAAACGGATTGGGATTAAATTGAAAGTCCAAAATTTGTAATTTAGTTATTATAATTTATCTTGATTATTTGATTAGAACTAGGATATTGTCTTGGCTCAAGACTTTTTCGAATCTATATTTTTTAATATGTAAATTTATTTACAAATGTTATTGAGACATTTATTACTTGGCTTCCCACTATATTTATAATAATTTCTGCTCTGTGACGACCGAAGGCTTTGCAGCGATTTTTCCAACTTTGGCTTCGAAGTGCGTACTTTTATTGGCCAATTCTCCCCACAGTCGAGCATAAATTCAACCATTGCTTGCGGACCTGGAATCACTTCGCGGGCAGCACTGAATCAGTGGAAGTGGCTAAGAATCAAAAATTCATCGGCCAAAAATAAAGCTAAGAAACCACAATTTCTAACAAAACAAAATCTCTTAAAATGTGAGAGAAACAGTTGGATAAAGTCGAAGTGAAAGAAACAGTTCGACAAAGTCGAAAAAAGAAATAACGTTTTTTTAATTTTGAAAATCTTAAAAAAGGATAACTCTCGAAAGGAGCTAAGAAATCAATAGTAATATTATTTCCAAACTTAGTTTAAGTTCGTAGATGGGCGAAATTGCCACGCCTCTTCTGGTACCTCCCACACAAATGGTCCATATTCCTATGTTAAATTTTTTAAGAGCTTGATAACTTTTTTTTAAAAAAAAACGCATAAAATTTGCAAAATCTCATCGGTTCTTTATTTGAAACGTTAGATTGGTCCATGACATTTACTTTTTGAAGATAATTTCATTTAAATGTTGACCGCGGCTGCGTCTTAGGTGGTCCATTCGGAAAGTCCAATTTTGGGCAACTCTTTCGAGCATTTCGGCCGGAATAGCCCGAATTTCTTCGGAAATGTTGTCTTCCAAAGCTGGAATAGTTGCTGGCTTATTTCTGTAGACTTTAGACTTGACGTAGCCCCACAAAAAATAGTCTAAAGGCGTCAAATCGCATGATCTTGGTGGCCAACTTACCGGTCCATTTCTTGAGATGAATTGTTCTCCGAAGTTTTCCCTCAAAATGGCCATAGAATCGCGAGCTGTGTGGCATGTAGCGCCATCTTGTTGAAACCACATGTCAACCAAGTTCAGTTCTTCCATTTTGGGCAAAAAAAAGTTGGATATCATCTCACGGTAGCGCTCACCATTCACAGTTACGTTACGATTCGCATCATCTTTGAAGAAGTACGGTCCAATGATGCCACCAGCCCATAAACCGCACCAAACTGTGACTTTTTCTGGATGCATTGGTAGCTCTTGCAATGCTTCTGGCTGATATTCACTCCAAAATCGACAATTCTGCCTATTTACGTACCCATTGAGCCAAAAATGAGCTTCGTCGCTGAACACAATTTCTTTCTTTCTGAACTTTCTTAACAGAGCACGCATTTTGATAATAAAATTCAATGATTTGCAAGCGTTGCTCGTTAGTAAGTCTATTCATGATGAAATGTCAAAGCATACTGAGCATCTTTCTCTTTGACACCATGTCTGAAATCCCACGTGATCTGTCAAATACTAATGCATGAAAATCCTAACCTCAAAAAAATCACTCTTTATAATCCAATGAAACTTCCAGACGGATAGTCGGAATTAGCTATATTTTCGAATTTTATAAAGTTTTTATAATCCCTTTAAGTGTACAAGATATGGCGGGTTTTATTACGCCCCCTCTACTACCTTCCACTCAAATCACCCTAAACTACGAACATTTAAAGCTGTTATAACATCTTTACGGATGATCGCAATAATATGAAATGTGATATTTGGCAATGCTTTTATAGAAGTTGCTTTCGTATGGAATATGGGCGAAATTGCCACACCTATTCTGGTACCTCCCACACAAAGTGATATAATCTTGGGTTACAAAAAAATCGATATAACATCCATATTTGAAAATGTTTTTATAATTACTTTAAACATAAAAAATAGTTACGCTTTAGCCACGCCCCTTCTTGTACCTCCATCACAATTATATCTATCCTAGGTAAAATTAAATCCTTCATAACTTCTATACTGGTCCTTGGAATCCATTATGACTTCAGATTTCATTATGTTTTTACAAATGTGGAAGCTTGATCCAATTGGCACAAGCTTCTAGTACCTCCCACCTACATACTCCGACGCTATGCAAAATTTAAGTCCTTAAGGCCATGTTCTCTGGGAGAGAGAAGCCGACTGACGTTTTCTTACTTGTTTTTCTGCGACTTATGAACAAATACGTAAAATAATGTTAAAAGAACATAAAAACGAAAAAATAAAAATATTACTTTTCTTTAAATTTGGTTAATTTCTAAAATATATCCTATTACCCGATTTATTATTATTATCTCAAAATAATTATTGGGTCCTTGTCTAATTTGAATTTTTTAAAGCACTTAAAATTGTTTATCAGAAAAAAAATTATTGAATGTTATTGAATTTTGGCCGATGGATTTTGATTCTAAGCCACTGTGCGTCGTTCATAATATTCCATATAATTGGGCTGAGCACAGATCCGTGGGATACTCTAGCTGCGACGTGATCCTCTCCCACTGTCATTCTTTTACTGCAGCTTTCGGTTTGAGAAATAGCTGTTTATCTAGAGGCCTCGATTCTGTTAAGCGCATTTGGATAGTACGGCCATAGTTAACACGGCGCAGTTCTTCTTGGAGCCACTCTTCCATCACGATGTCTACCGCAGTCTGCATCCTCTCCTGATTTTAGTAATATGCAGGATAGTAATATTTTCTATCTGACTAGTATATTTCGCAACCGTACCAGGGCAATACAATCAGTGAGGCCTACTGGTTTTTACCCTGTCGGAGAAGAAATATCAGTACTGCGTCGTAAATAATATTCTACAGATGTGGACAGAGCTCAGATCCCTGGAGCACTCCAGTTGTCAATCTAATACTGCAGGTTTCGGTTTGAGAAATAGCTGTTTATCAGGTCAAGAGGCCTTCATTCCGTTAAAATTCCTGTGGATAGTATCCCAGTTCTCCGAGTTAAAAGCGTTTTTACGTCCATAGTTAGCACTGCGCAGTACTTCTTGGAGCCATCTTTCCATCGTTTGCCAGATAGAGCATCCGTAGCGATGTCTGCCACCGTTTGTATTACGTGTAGTGTAGAATGTGCGTTCCTGAATGCACTTGGAAGATCCAGACGAAGATTTCAGGTCTGATGCGACCTGGAGTTTTCTGGCCTCCCACTCTCTTAAATGCGCCCAGCAGTTCATCCATCCGATTCTTTCAGCGCTTAAGTGTTTTCATCTCACTCCAGAATGCATCATCGAGCTCTAATATCAGCTTCTAGTGGAACTTGGCCAGTTATATTGCATAGTTGAAGGTTGGAGACGGCGACTGGCCAGAATATTCCCATGATTTTGCGGAGGCTTGACTTTAGTGGCATTTGAGATGTTTGTGGGAACTCCAGATTTTATTTAGAGTACCAAACGTCTGCTTCGCTTTACTTAATTTGTCTGTATATTTTCCTTGTTTCCGCCATTTCTCTATATAAGGCTTCCCAGGTAACATAAGGTATTGACGTCTTCGATGGGTTGTCCCATAATATCGAAGTTCGTTAAATTTATTCGCATTGCTTTAGTTTTGTTGATATAAATTTGAAGACCAACATTCGCCGCAAGCTTGTGAAACGGTGAGGCAGGAGACATACATCGTCCGCATAGTCTAGGTCATTCATGATTTTCTGCAGAACCAACGCAATTCCTTGTTAGGATTGTCTTGTGGATTCTCTTCACTCCAAATGCTGCAATTTTTGCTTATCGACATATCCATTGAGCTAAACGTGAGTCTTGACAAAATAGTTGGTTGGTGGTATAGGGTGGGCTATTTAAAACTTTAAATTAGAATCCGCTATAAAAAAGTACTGATTAGCAATATTGTTTATTGACATAGCCACCTAGATGGAAATAAGCATCATGAAGGCTGAACTGAAGGCCGATCTCTTCTCGAAAATAGGCCCGTAACAAAATCATTCCACTTTATTCTATCTAAGGCTAGATTATTATTTATTTATTTCACTCCATGATAATCCTTTCTCTGTAATTTCTCCACGTATTTGCAGATCCTCTTCTACGGCTTCCTTGTGGGTTCCAGTCGAGAGCAGTGCGTGCTATGTCGTCTTGTGGTAGTGTGGCTTTAATTCCTCCACAGGGCTACTATTCCAAGGTTGTGGGCCGAGATCTTTGCGCACAATTTTGAATATTGTGGATGTACATTAGGGCGTACCTCAAAAAAAAGTTCGCCGTACACCTTCGAATATGAAGTATTATTGAAAGGTAGTTTCAAAAAAAAAAAATTTATTTTTTTATGCCGAACGTAGGGGTCGCGCTTTTACATTTTTCTATATAACTTGTATTTATAAACGGATTTTAAAGTGTGATACATCGATGTTTTTGTCTCGACGAGGCCGATTTTTTTGTCTTTGAAGTCATTGAGCTCAAGCACCCCCTTCTGGTACTTACCCATCATTTCTCAGTTGCTACTACCCTAATGTACCACTCTAATAATCGAAAATTAAAGCTCGCATAAAATCATGAATCATGTTTGAGCTCAATGACTTCAAAGACAAAAAAATCGGACAAAAACATCGATGTATCACACTTTAAAATCCGTTTATAAATGCAGAAGTTATATAGAAAAATGTAAAAGCGCGACCCCTACGTTCGGCATAAAAAAATAAAAAATTTTTTTTGAAACTACCTTTCAATAATACTTCATATTCGAAGGTGTACGGCGAACTTTTTTTTTTTTACTTGTAACCTGGTACGCTCTAATGTACATAGCTCCGATGACCTATCAAATTGGAGAAAATGAGGAGTTTTCAACCTCATATCCGGGCTACGTTCCTTCAATTATTTCATCCCTAATCAGCAGCAGCATCATCGCCATCATCTGAGTGACTGCACTGGCAGAGCAAAGCTAAAAAGGCAAAATATAATGAATTAATCCAAAATAAACCGAAAACAGCGACGAAACCAAACCCATAAGTAGTGAATCGATTTAAATGTGAAAACAAAGCGCACACAAACACTCAAACACACATACACACTCAATCTCATACGGACTTAGCACGAGGAGAGGAGCTAGCTACTCAGCAGTTAAGTGAATGAATCCCTTGCCTGCAGTCAAATCAAAAACGTTTCGTTGGCTGCTTTTTTCTTCAAATCCACTGATGATGGCTTCATGATGCAAATCAGTCAAATGCCCACCACCACCACTGTAGCAAGGTAGGTAGGTAGGTATGTGCAGAAGGACGGACGACGTATGTGACGAGCATGAAACAAATAATGACAAAAATGCAAATTATTGTGAGTTGATTAAATATTTTGTGTGGTGGTTTTGCCTTCAGTGCATCTCCTCGGCTCGGCTCGGCTACGGCTTCTGCGAAATAAAGACGTCATTAAATGACGATAAACATATGTTGAAATATCGCCCGGCATTTAAATGTATCGCGAGCAGGAAATCTTCACAAATGTTTTGGAATGTTCAAGTGAATACAAATATTCCGCAGAATTACACTTCGGGGGAGAATGGAGCGATTTGGGAATATTCTCTTGATTGTTAACATTCGAAGTTTCCGGAGGAATATTAAGTTTGCCCATTTAGCTTCCGACACCTTAAGGTATGTAGAGGATACTCTAGAAGGTGTTTAAATTGTGAATCTTCATAAAGGATCTTATTAATGGATTCTCATTAAAATTATATATTTAGATTTTTTACTAAAAAAGTATAAGAATGTTTAATAAATTCCTCTCCAGATTATTTACAGCAAACCATCAACGGGGTCTTCCAAATATCTCCAGGCTGGAAATATCGCTAAGCTTCGATGAAAATCGAGAGCAGGAGCTCCTCACAATGTTTTGGAATGTATGCAAATATTCCTAAGAATTGTACTTCCGAAAGGTGGAATCATTTGAGAATCTTCTCTTAATAGAAGTTTCCGCAGGAATATTAAGTTTCCAATTTTATCAATTTCTAATAAATTCCTATCGAGATTATTTATATCAAACCATGAATATAGTAGTTCTCCAAATATCGCATTAAGCTCTAAACATAGTTGAAGTCCTGCTTCCTTATTTATAAATCCCTTCGATCTGTTCATTTTTATTCCAATATTTTAAAAATAATCTCCAAATTTTCATATTAATCACGCCCTTCATTATGCCACATTCTCTCTTTTTTGCTGTGCACCTAAAACTATGCTCCGTAATTCGCCAACTACCGCTTTTGACCACGAACTGGAAAGCAAAATTAACATATATTTATTCATTAAAAAATCCTTAAGAAAACAATTTATATATTTTTTTGTTTATAACTTAATTAAATACGACCAGCTAGCTCCTCAGCATTCCCAGGCACACATAACCCGAAGACAGAGAGTACCACATAGTTCGCCCATTGCGGGTCAACCATCACAGGAAGAAGAGTTAATTGCATATTTTCAGGCGAATAAATTTTGTGTGGATTTCATGTTTTTGTTGCAACTTTTCCACTTGTCTCTGGGTTTGTGATGTTGCAACTAACTTTGGCGGGGTGAACACTTAAATTAACCTCAAACCGTAGTTGTGCGAGCAACATTATGTCGCTGATGATGATGTTGGTGATATTGTTGCTTCTGGTATTAGGCTAGAGATGCAACCCAGCAATTTGAATGTAGTTGCCGGTAGGTGCCTTGAAAGTGATGACATGCAGTCGCCTTAGAAAAGCCACTACAAAATGTTAATGCCAGAAGGACGAGTACTTCGAGCAAGACAAGAGGACACAATTTGGGGGGACCCTTACCGCTCTGAGTGTGTCACTCTGTGTTGTTGTATTTGCACTTAGTTCGTAAAATAGTCTGCCGGAACAATGAGAAGTTTTGCATCATCATTATGCCTCGGTGTGTACATAATTGAACGAATTTCATTTTCAAAAATTAACAACAATTAGACCTCGAGTAATACCTGGCCGGGATGCACAGTTCGGCACGGGGTCATAGCAGGCAATCTCCTCAATTTATTTACTACGCTATACTTACGAAGGGTCTAGATGATAGTTGGAATAAATTATGGGTGAAGGAGGCCAAAGTTGCCAACATCGAACATGAAAGAGGGATGGACAATCTTAAAATAAACAATAAACATCTTAATACCAACGATTGTGGTATGAGCAAAGCCTCGAGTATCTTTGGTTTCTCTTCACTCCAAATGCAGCAATTTTTGCTTATCGACTTACCAACTGAGCTAAACGTGATCCTCGATAAAATAGTTGGTTGTTGGTATAGGGTGGCCATTTCAATCGGCTATAAAAAGGTACTGATTTTTTTCAAATTTCTGATTTTATTAGAAAGGTTGAGCTTTGTCATTTAATGATTGAACCAGTGTGTTCAGGCCTCAACTCAATTTTTTTCATCCGATCAATCCAATTTTTTAGTACAGCCCAAAATTCACACCAAACAGTGACTCGTTGTGGATGCATTGGCTTCTCAATAGTGACGTTTGGGTTCTCTGAACCCCATATGCGGCAATATTGACATAGCCACCTAGATGAAAATGAACTTCATGAAGGCTGTAGTTAAGGCCGATCTCTTCTCAAAAATAGGATCGTAACAAAATCATTTCACTTTACTCTATCTAATGCTAGAGTTTTTATTACACTCCTTATTAATCCTTTTTCTGTTACTTCTACACGTATATTGCCGGTGTTCCTCTTCTACGGCTTCCCTGCGGGTTCCTATCGCGAGCAGTGCGTCTTATGGCGGAGAGTGTTGCCAAGCCACTTCCATTTGCTATTGTGGACTGCACTTCCTGCACTAGGCTTCAATTCCACAGTTGTAGACAGAGATATTCAAGCAAAATTTTGAATTATGTAAATGGACACAGCTCCAATTGCCTAAGGAGTATGAAACCACATATCCAGTCTCCGGTCATTCCTGCTGGTCTCTACGACTCTAGACCTGACGGAACAAAAGACAGAAGCGGAAGAACTAAGAGTGAACTTCAAGAATCACATGGACTATACTTGTAAAATGGTAGCGAATGTTAAAATGACGACCTGGGACCCTATTATTCTTGATAGTCATAACTGTTCGTCCGTCTGTCGAAAGTACGCTAGCATCTAAACGAAAGGAGCTACGACGCCCAAATTTTATTTGAATACGACTTATAGTTGTAGATTAGTTGGTATTGCAAATGGTGCAAATCGGCCCACAGGGAAAAATTTTTCCCCCACAAGGACTGCATTTTTTTTATTTGTGCAGGGTGAAATGAGGCAAAAAGGGATACAAATTGTACCTATCGAACGACAGTATCTACAAACCCGATATTCGGTATGTACATTCCTCTAAATGACATTCCTCTAAATATAAAAATATGTTTACAAAATTCGTACTTTTAAGGGGTAAAATGGGAATAGAGTTGTTATGCAACTCGGTGTATACATTCCTCTGATTGCGTACACACGTAAAACAAAGGAATTTTTCGAAATTCGTACTTTTACGGGGTAAAATGGTAAAAGAGGATAAAAATGGTACCAACATTCCTCTGAAAGCGTAGACTCGAAAAATAAAATGGTTTTTCCAAATTCGTACTTTCAAGTGCCAAGATGATAACAGAGGGATAAAATATGGTTCCAACTAAAAGACTACAGCTAGAATGATGAAATTCGCTGTGTACATCCCTCTAATTACGTAGACACTTAAAATACAGAGATTTTCGTAAATCGTACCTTTAAGGGTGTAAAAAGGAAAAGGGAATAAAGGATAAAGCTAGAATTCTCTGTATAGATTCGCAAAATAAAAAGATTTTTACTTTTACGGCAAAAATGTTTAGAATCATGAAGTTAGGTTAACTTGCAATGTGTACGTGAGATATAATGGATTATAAAAATTTTTACTTTTGGAATTAAAATAGAATGGAAATACAACCAACCAAATGATTATAGCTGAAAATGCTACCACTATCCCTCAATATTTATGGTTTTTAAGCTTTTTGAAGATTATATTTATTTATAAAATTATTTTTTCAATATTTTTATTTGTTTTGGTTTGCCTATATTAAAAAAATAAAATTTTCCTGTAATGTTACTACACGAAAATGGTCATCCTCTGTGGAATGCAATCCATGGTGGAGGGTATATAAAGTTCGGCCTGGCCGAATTTAATGCCATTTTTACTTGTTTTTAATTAATGTTTATATATTTAAAGTTACGAATTTGTGATGGTCGAAAAAATATCATAAAGACATTTTTCATATAAATTTAGTTTGGACTTTAATCTACTAGAAGTCCTAGTTGAAATGCCGATTGATTAAGTGGAAATGAATATATCATTGTATTCTGATATCTCCTGCTACTTTTCTCAAATGCAAGTGCTTTCAATATTTACTTAAGATTTCTATTTCCTTCGGTCCACCTATGCGTTTCGCAATAAAATTCTAGAAAAGTTCAAATAAAAAACGTTTCATAGATAGTACTATCATTTGCAATATAACAGGGTCATTTATGAAAGTTTTCATAACGGAGATAAATTAATTACAAAGAGTGGCGACATTCCTCCAATAATCCACACCATAGACTCCTCCATATATTTTTCTGGGTGTACAACTGAAAGTAGGAATTATTGACCTCACATATTAGTATCAAGTAACTGAGGGTTTGGTGATTTGTTCGCCTATAATTTCTAAAAAAACTCTATTTTTTATTCAGAGAAATCATTATTTAATAATGAGAATACCGACAGAAGTATTACGGTTTTTGGCCTTTCTTTAAATTCTTCCCGCATTACCATATCCTAACTTCCTTTGGACACCACCTAGCTGTGGCTAAAAATTCACTTCCGTTTGCTACGCTACGACAGCAAAGGAAATTGTCCTAGCCAAAGTTAGATGCAGCACATCAACATCCCACTCCTGTTCAACGTACTCCCGAACATCATTACATTTTGCCGAGAAAAGCAACTAAATGAAACAATTAGATGCTTTCGCCTTTCCTAAGTGTACCTGTACCTGTTTTCCCGCGTATGGTTGTGCGGATGTGCGAGCGCACCTAAAACTATGCACTAACTCAAGTCATCACGCCATTGTGAAAATTTGTTCATGTTTAGCTGCTGGCAGCAACATCCTGATCATTATATGAGGTCATAGTGCAATTAGCAGCAACTTCCTGTTCGTTACCCAGCCAATTTTTCATGGCTTCCTTTTGCACGGGACGGAGGACGTAGGACGGCAGCGAGTAGTAGTTACCGGCAACGTCTTACAATTTATAGAGTTTCTTCGAACGCAAATTAAAGCGTAAATTTAATAATACCCTCGCATTTAGAATGTGCCGTAATTACAATGTGATGCTACGTGGCTTCCGCCATTTACGCCATGCTTAAGTGTCTAAAATGCGGCGATGTTGCAGTCCTGCAACAGATTCAAGGTTTGCTCAGACTGGCGAGTGGGTGTGCGCGTGTGTTGGGGCATGCTTTAGTATTTGGGTTACCTAAAAGTATGCACTGCTTATTATCATTGAGGTTACCTAAAAGTATGCAATATTATTTTCAAGTAAATGCATAAACATGTTTAACCTGTTTTGCGGTCGGAGGGACGGACTGTTTTGTATGATATTATTACAAATAACGTGCTTGGAATATAAATTAGTTGGAGCTGGCTGCTGGGGCAGGCCGTGCTTCAGAAGTGGGAGTACCAGAGAGAAAGTGCATGTCGAAGGCGAATTTAAAACATATTGAAGGGCGTATGTTGGTAGAAATAATTTTACATAAAAATAAGGAAAAGTCTAAAAGAAGCTGCCAACTTTTGACTTTAAAATTGTAACAAATTAATGCTTTATGGAAACTTAGAAAATTAAGGAAAACTTTTCATATCAATACTGATATTCATTATATTTATAATTTAAAAGAGTTTATTGAGTGTAGGATTTTTTTTTTCAAAAATTATATCAATCCCGAACTTCCTTTTGCTTCCACTTTGTCCTGCCTTTGTTTTTCGCTATAGGGAATTATTTTAATCTTTTTTACTATATTTCTGTCTCGCTAATTGCAAATTAATTTGTTTTTTATAAAAATTATTGCCTATTTTTGGGATTTCTTTAAAACAAAAAAATAAAGCATACTTTTTGGCAACAATAAATACAATTCATTCAGAAATCGTTAAACCACATTTTCGTTTGACTTCTGATGGCGCTGCTGTCGCCTGCGAGTCCAAACACGACAACCCACCTTTTCGCATTTTCATTGCTTTTTTCGGGTTTTGCTGCTTTTTGTCCGGGTGATGAATAATTTTTGCTACCATTCGTTGTCGTTGGCACCGTTGTAAGCCTTGTGACTTTAACCACCCCCCCAGCCCTTCCAATACTTTTTTTTGTAAAAATTGTAGTTGTTGATTAAAAAATAATACAAAAACAACATTGTACAAAATTTTGTGTACATTTTTTCGCCCCGAAAACAAAAAATGCGCTCGTAGTTGGTGTTGTGGTGTCTGTACTCTTCTATGTGGGCGGAGCTTTTTATAAACCAAAAAATTAATGTTGTTCTTTTTGATGGTGGGGAGCTAAAACATACATCTGCCCGTATACATACATGCGTTTATATACCATGTATACATATACGTAACTACAATTGTACATGCAATATGTATTTGTTGCGTTTTTTTCGTGGCAGAGGGTGGGTTTTCTCGGAGCAGATGAAAAAAGTAGGGAAAAAGCGCCTAAAAGTAGCCTAAAAGTAGTATAATGAGAAGATGAATTTAAGAAGGAGAAGAATCCAATGAGAAGAATAAACTAAAGAGAAGAGGAATTAAAGAAACCAAAGACTCGAAAAAATAAAAAAATAAGTCAAAGAATCCAAAGCAGACAAAGAAGCCAAAGAATTCAAAGACGCCAAAAAAGCCGAAGAAGGCAAATAAGTCAACGAAGCCGAGGACGCCAAAGAAGCCAAAGTAGTCGAAGAAGCCAAAGAAGTCAATAAAGTCAATGAAGCCAAAGAAGCCAAAGACTCTAAAGAAACCAAAGAAGTCACTGAAGTCAATGAAGTCAAAGAAGTCAAAGACGTCAAAGAAGTCAAAGAAGTCAAAGAAGTCAAAGAAGTTAAAGAAGTCAAAGAAGTCAAATAAGTCAAAGAATTCAAAGAAGTCAAAGAATTCAAAGAATTCAAAGAAGTCAAAGAAGTCAAAGAAGTCAAAGAAGTCAAAGAAGTCAAAGAAGTCAAAGAAGTCAAAGAAGTCAAAGAAGTCAAAGAAGTCAAAGAAGTCAAAGAAGTCAAAGAAGTCAAAGAAGTCAAAGAAGTCAAAGAAATCAAAAACTCAAAGAAGTCAAAGAAGTCGAAGAAGTCAAAAAAGTCAAAGAAGTCAAAGAAGTCAAAGAAATCAAAAAGTCAAAGAAGTCAAAGAAGTCAAAGAAGTCAAAGAAGTCAAAGAAGTCAAAGAAGTCAAAGAAGTCAAAGAAGTCAAAGAAGTCAAAGAAGTCAAAGAAGTCAAAGAAGTCAAAGAAGTCAAAGAAGTCAAAGAAGTCAAAGAAGTCAAAGAAGTCAAAGAAGTCAAAGAAGTCAAAGAAGTCAAAGAAGTCAAAGAAGTCAAAGAAGTCAAAGAAGTCAAAGAAGTCAAAGAAGTCAAAGAAGTCAAAGAAGTCAAAGAAGTCTAAGAAGTAAATGAAGTCAAAGAAGTCAAAGAAACCAAAGAAGACAAATAATCCAAATAAGTCAAAGAAGCGAAGGAAGCCAATGAAGTCGAAGAAGCCAAGAAAGCCAAAGAAGTCGATGAAACCAAAGAAGCCAAATAAGTCAAAGAAGTCAAAGAAGTCAAAGAAGTCAAAGAAGTCAAAGAAGTCAAAGAAGTCAAAGAAGTCAAAGAAGTCAAAGAAGTCAAAGAAGTCAAAGAAGTCAAAGAAGTCAAAGAAGTCAAAGAAGTCAAAGAAGTCAAAGAAGTCAAAGAAGTCAAAGAAGTCAAAGAAGTCAAAGAAGTCAAAGAAGTCAAAGAAGTCAAAGAAGTCAAAGAAGTCAAAGAAGTCAAAGAAGTCAAAGAAGTCAAAGAAGTCAAAGAAGTCAAAGAAGTCAAAGAAGTCAAAGAAGTCAAAGAAGTCAAAGAAGTCAAAGAAGTCAAAGAAGTCAAAGAAGTCAAAGAAGTCAAAGAAGTCAAAGCAGTCAAAGAAGTCAAAGAAGTCAAAGAAGTCAAAGAAGTCAAAGAAGTCAAAGAAGTCAAAGAAGTCGAAGAAGTCAAAAAAGTCAAAGAAATCAAAAAGTCAAAGAAGTCAAAGAAGTCAAAGAAGTCAAAGAAGTCAAAGAATTCAAAGAAGTCAAAGAATTCAAAGAATTCAAAGAATTCAAAGAATTCAAAGAATTCAAAGAATTCAAAGAATTCAAAGAATTCAAAGAATTCAAAGAATTCAAAGAATTCAAAGAATTCAAAGAATTCAAAGAATTCAAAGAATTCAAAGAATTCAAAGAATTCAAAGAATTCAAAGAATTCAAAGAATTCAAAGAATTCAAAGAATTCAAAGAATTCAAAGAATTCAAAGAATTCAAAGAATTCAAAGAATTCAAAGAATTCAAAGAATTCAAAGAATTCAAAGAATTCAAAGAATTCAAAGAATTCAAAGAATTCAAAGAATTCAAAGAATTCAAAGAATTCAAAGAATTCAAAGAATTCAAAGAATTCAAAGAATTCAAAGAATTCAAAGAATTCAAAGAATTCAAAGAATTCAAAGAATTCAAAGAATTCAAAGAATTCAAAGAATTCAAAGAATTCAAAGAATTCAAAGAATTCAAAGAATTCAAAGAATTCAAAGAATTCAAAGAATTCAAAGAATTCAAAGAATTCAAAGAATTCAAAGAATTCAAAGAATTCAAAGAATTCAAAGAATTCAAAGAATTCAAAGAATTCAAAGAATTCAAAGAATTCAAAGAATTCAAAGAATTCAAAGAATTCAAAGAATTCAAAGAATTCAAAGAATTCAAAGAATTCAAAGAATTCAAAGAATTCAAAGAATTCAAAGAATTCAAAGAATTCAAAGAATTCAAAGAATTCAAAGAATTCAAAGAATTCAAAGAATTCAAAGAATTCAAAGAATTCAAAGAATTCAAAGAATTCAAAGAATTCAAAGAATTCAAAGAATTCAAAAAATTCAAAGAATTCAAAGAATTCGAAGAATTCAAAGAACCCATAGATGCCAACAAAGCCAAAGGAGCCAAAGGAGCCGAAGAAGTCAAAGAAGTCATAGAAGTCACAGAAGTCATAGAAGTCATAGAAGTCATAGATGTCATAGAAGTCATAGAAGTCATAGAAGTCATAGAAGTCATAGAAGTCATAGAAGTCATAGAAGTCATAGAAGTCATAGAAGTCATAGAAGTCATAGAAGTCATAGAAGTCATAGAAGTCATAGAAGTCATAGAAGTCATAGAAGTCATAGAAGTCATAGAAGTCATAGAAGTCATAGAAGTCATAGAAGTCATAGAAGTCATAGAAGTCATAGAAGTCATAGAAGTCATAGAAGTCATAGAAGTCATAGAAGTCATAGAAGTCATAGAAGTCATAGAAGTCATAGAAGTCATAGAAGTCATAGAAGTCATAGAAGTCATAGAAGTCATAGAAGTCATAGAAGTCATAGAAGTCATAGAAGTCATAGAAGTCATAGAAGTCATAGAAGTCGTAGAAGTCATAGAAGTCATAGAAGTCATAGAAGTCATAGAAGTCATAGAAGTCATAGAAGTCATAGAAGTCATAGAAGTCATAGAAGTCATAGAAGTCATAGAAGTCATAGAAGTCATAGAAGTCATAGAAGTCATAGAAGTCATAGAAGTCATAGAAGTCATAGAAGTCATAGAAGTCATAGAAGTCATAGAAGTCATAGAAGTCATAGAAGTCATAGAAGTCATAGAAGTCATAGAAGTCATAGAAGTCATAGAAGTCATAGAAGTCATAGAAGTCATAGAAGTCATAGAAGTCATAGAAGTCATAGAAGTCATAGAAGTCATAGAAGTCATCGAAGTCATAGAAGTCGTAGAAGTCATAGAAGTCATAGAAGTCATAGAAGTCATAGAAGTCATAGAAGTCATAGAAGTCATAGAAGTCATAGAAAACATAGAAGTCATAGAAAACATAGAAGTCATAGAAGTCATAGAAGTCACAGAAGTCATAGAAGTCATAGAAATCATAGAAATCATAGAAATCATAGAAATCATAGAAATCATAGAAATCATAGAAGTCATTGAAGTCATTGAAGTCATTGAATTCATTGAAGTCATAGAAGTCATATAAGTTATAGAAGTCAATGAAGTCATAAAAGTCATATAAGTTATAGAAGTCAATGAAGTCATAGAAGTATTAGAAGTCAAAGATACTAAAGAAGCCAAAGAAGTCAAAGAAGACAAAGAAACCGAAGGAGCCAAGGAAGTCAAAGTAGTCAAAGCTGACAAAGAAGTCAAAGAAAAATTTATGAAAAATTTTTGTTTAAAAGCCAAATTAGCTCTTATATTTATTAGTTTAAATTTGAACTACCGAATACTTTGACTTTGAAAGGTAGAATAACATTAATTTTTATTTTCAGGTTTATGTTTGACATTTTTTGCAAAATGGGACGCTATACGCTCGAACAAAATTGGGAGATATTAAAAACTTACTACCAAAGTAGTGAGTCTTTAACGCAAACTGTAGGAAATTTACGTGGAAATTTTTCAAGAAGAGATCGGATTTCAGTTCAGCCTTCATGAAGCTCATTTTCATCTCGGTGGCTATGCGAATAAGCAAAATTGCCGCATATGGGGTTCAGAGAACACACACGTGACTATTGAGAAGCCAATGCATCCACGACGAGTCACTGTTTGGTGTGGATTTTGGGCTGGCGGCATCATTGCAAAATGTGGTTGATCGGATGAGGTGCTGCCGAGCCAGTCATGGTAGTCACATGAATATACTGTGATACTGCGTTCCAATATAAAATGACAAAGTTCAACCTTTCCAATAAAACCAGAAATTTGAAAAAATAATCAGTTCTTTTTTATAGTCGATTCTAATTTAAAAATTTAAATGGCCCACCCTATATATTACATCTACAGTTATCTTTTGTTTGGTGACTTATAGTGAAATTTAATGTAGAATCAGGTTTAACTCAGGTTTGAGTGATAATTTAGCACCATTTCGGACAAAGTGCGAGTTTAGGCTTAAAATTAATTTTATGTTTTGACTTACTTCTTACATTAATGTTGAGTTTTGAGTATTGGTGTGGCCAACGATTTGTAGTAGAATTTTATGGCAAATATTTTTTAGAACATTTTATTCCGTTAAACTCTTTTTTACCCTTTTGCTCAATAAGGGACCTAAAAGACTCCTATATTGAACAGCTAGAGGGTTAAAATTTTCCACAAAAATGTTACTAGTAGTGTTTTAAGTAATATTGCTTAACAAATCCTACACTTAAGGTTTCCTATGTCGATTCATCATAAGAATGTGCAAAAGGGGGAAATATTGTGTTTGTGTGAAAGAAAGAAAATGAATCATATCAAATCCTAAAAGATCATAAACCCTTTAAAAGCCATGCTATGAACATTATATAGATTACATAACTATTCCATTAGTAATTATACCCCACATTTGGGAAATAATATATTTTGACCATTTGAGTGTGGGGTTTGTTCGACATTTTTAAAACTTTAATTTGATTGTGCGATTTTCCTTATCTATAATTGATGAATAAATGTACGTATTTAACTATTCATATACGAACAGTATCTTTACACTTGTATGCCCTTAAATATGCAACCTTTTTCATTTATCACTTATCATCGTCATTACTCCACCTCAACTGTATTCGATTGGATTGGGTCGTGGTTGGAGTAGTTGTTAAGGCTGTAGCTGTCGGAAGTTTTTAAAAGTCAGTTTAACTGGGCAGTGGCTCAAAGGAATCACAGGAAAATATATGTATAGAATTGAATGAAATTAAATTAACTACTACAACATTTTCAGTTGAAATTCAGAAAACAGAAAGAAGAAAATACAAATTGAAAATGAGAAATTAAATTTGAAATTGAGGAAAAGTAAATTTAATACAATTTGAAATTGAGAAATGAAATTGCAGAAATGCAAATTTAAATTCATAAAAAAAATTGAAATTGAGAAAGTACAACATCATATTGCGAAAATGCAAATTGAAATTGAGAAAATACTAATTGAAAAAGAAGAAATGTAAATTGAAATATGGAAAATACTGAGGCAATGCATATTGAAATTCGGAAATGAAAATTGAGTAAATAAAGACTGAAATTGAGAAAATTAAAATTAAAATTCAGAAATTAAAATTAAAGTTGAGAATAAAAAAATTGATATTCAGAACTCTAAATTGATTTTCTCATTTTCAATTGTTTATTGCTTAATATCAACTTAATAATACTTTCTATAAAATTAATAATACTCTCAATTTCAATTTACATTTCTGAATTTAATTTGTATTTTCTCAATATAATGTTATACTTTCTCGATTTCAATTGAAATGGTGTAGAGAAAAATACTTCGATTTAACTTTAATATTATAAATATTTAAGTTAACATTTATACATAGAGTTGTTAATAATATATTTTCGCAGCACATGTAGAGTTTCGAGCAACAAAAAAATATGCTGTAGACCTAAAAAAATATTTTTTGTGTGCACTGAGGCGTACAGATTTGTGAAATCAACACCAAAAAAAATATTTTATGGATAAAATCTTTTTTTTTCATTTTATTACTAAAAATTAAATTTCCGTTGAAGGTACCTTTAATCTTTGTACTCTCATTTTGGACACATAAGCCCGATCACACCCGCTTATATATCCAATAGAGGGTAATTATGATGGCTACAAAAGGAACAGTTTCTAAAAAAATTGGTTTTTCAAAAAAATATTCATAAAAAATAGAAAAAATTGAACAATTAATTTGTATTATTTTTGGTAGATAGATTAATGAATAAATATAGAATTTGTGAAATTTACTAAAATTCAAATTTCGTCGAAATATAGGTCTGATCACACCAATATATACGCTACAAATATTGCTAGATTCACTTTCACATAGAAATAGTAGTTTAGGAACTGTTTCAAAAGAAAAAATTAATTCAACTGGAATATAGTCTTGGCTCAAGACCTTTTTGCATTCTATAAAATATAGATGCAAAATGGTCTTGATCCAGAACAATATCCCAGTTCAAATCATATATTAATTACAGACCAACATAAACCAAACGAAAAAAAACTAAAAAAAACCAGTAAGGAAATGCTAAAGTCGGGCGGGGCCGACTATATGATACACTCTACTTTCTATCAGAATACAAATCAATTCGGAAAAAAGTGAAAACGGGAAGAATTTTTGTATGTTTCCTAATCATAGGCTAATATGTCCTGGTTCAATTTGTCAAATCGAAAAGAATATTTGTATCACGGCTATATCCAAACATGGAATGAAGTGACCCATTTCACAATAGGTTCTTCCAGTTCTTAATTTTAAAATACGTGGTTTCTGGGGCAGAAAAATCAAGTCGGGAGCGATATTTGTATAGGAGCTATATATAAATCTGAACCGATCTGACTCATTTTCATCCTGGGTCTTTCTCAGGCAAATATAAGATATTTTGCCAAATTTGAAGAAAATCTGTTAAAATATGTGTTTTCTACAGCAGAAAAAGTCAAATCGGGTGCGAAATTCGTATGGGGGCTATATCTAAATCTGAAACGATCTGGCTAATTTTCACCGTGGGTGTTTCTAGTTGAAATATAAGATGTTTTGCCAATTTTGAAGAACATCTGTTAAAACATGTGGTTTCTACAGCAGAAAAAGTCAAATCGGGAGTGAAATTCGTATGGGGGCTATATCTAAATCTGAACCGATCTGACCAATTTTCACCATAGGTGTTTCTAGTTGAAATGTAAGATGTTTTGCCAAGTTTGAGGAAAATCTGTTTTAATATGTGGTATCTAGCGGGAAAAGTGTCAAATCGGGAGTGAAATTCTTATGGGGGCTATATCTAAATCTGAACCGATCTGGCTCATTTTCACCGTGGGTGTTTCTAGTTGAAATATAAGATGTTTTGCCAATTTTGAACCACATCTGTTAATATATGTGGTTTCTACAGCAGAAAAAGTCAAATCGGGAGTGAAATTCGTATGGGGGCTATATCTAAATCTGAACCGATCTGACCAATTTTCACCATAGGTGTTTTTAGTTGAAATGTAAGATGTTTTGCCAAGTTTGAGGAAAATCTGTTGTAATATGTGGTATCTAGAGTGAAAAGAGTCAAATCGGGAGTGAAATTCGTATGGGGGCTATATCTAAATCTGAACCGATCTGACCAATTTTCTCCATAGGTGTTTCTAGTTGCAATGTAAGATGTTTTACCAAGTTTGAGGAAAATCTGTTTTAATATGTGGTATCTAGCGTGAAAAAAGTCAAATCGGGAGTGAAATTCGTATGGGGGCTATATCCAAATCTGATCCGATTTTCTTCAAATTAAATAGCGTTCGTCCTTATCCCGAAAAACTTTGTTGTGCAAAGTTTCATTTGGTTCTGGCTACAATTGCGACCTGTACTTTGATTACAAGAATAGATGGACAGACGGACAGACGGACGGACGGACGGACGGACATCGTTAAATCGATTCAAAAAGTGATTCTAAGTCGATCGGTATAATTAGCAATGAGTCTATCTCGTTTCCTTTTGGGTGTTACAAACAAATGCACAAAGACATAATACTCTCGTGGAGTGTATAAAAATATATTTATTTACAGGCCAAAATAAAACAAACGAAAAAATTAAAATAAAGTCATGATTTTTATTTTTTTTGTTTAAATAGCGGGAAACTGCTTTTACAATTAGATAATTTTTGTATAATAGTTGATATTCTAACAAAGAAAATAAGGTATATTTAAAAAAACTTATAGACAAATGTGGCCCTTTTTGTGGAAGTACAAAAACTTGGTAAAAGTGACACAATTTTTTTGAAATTTCTCCTTCCACAACTTCGACATTTATACATAGATTTTCTTCAAATATGCCCCGATGTCTTCTCTAGAAACCCAGCTATTGTACAAATAAAAATATATATTTTTATTGAAATTAAAGCGGACTTTTGAGCTAGTTAACTTCACATTTATCTATATATTTTTAAGGTGACCATTGGATTCTTGGTTAGAATTTAAGCTATTAATAATTATATAGAAGAACTCAATTTTGCCAATGTTTTCTTTACTTTTTTTAATTTTTTCGTGTCGGCAAAAAAAATTCTGAAATATTTTTTTTCAAATTCTCTAAGTTCTACAATTATTTCTACAGCTTCTATATTTATAAAGGGTGATTTTTTAAGAGCTTTATACCTTTTTTTAAAAAAAACGCATAAAATTTGCAAAATCTCATCGGTTCTTTATTTGAAACGTTAGATTGGTCCATGACATTTACTTTTTGAAGATAATTTCATTTAAATGTTGACCGCGGCTGCGTCTTAGGTGGTCCATCCGCTTAGTCCAATTTTGGCATTTCCACGTTTTTGAGTAACAGAGACCCAATTGGTGCGAACGGCGACGAATCGAAAATTGGTGGTCATCATTAACACTGGCCGATACAGCTGCGATATTTTCTTCAGTTCGCACTCTACGTAAGCGTGTTGGTGGTTTAATGTCCAACAATGTAAATTTGGTGCGAAATTTAGTCACAATAGCCCGAATAGCCGCTTCAGTGGGTCGATTAAACTGACCATAAAATGGAAGCGCGCAATGAACTTTCTTAACAGAGCACGCATTTTGATAATAAAATTCAATAATTTGCAAGCGTTGTTCGTTTGTAAGACGATTCATGATGAAATGTCAAAGCATACTGAGCATCTTTCTCTTTGACACCATGTCTGAAATCCCACGTGATCTGTCAAATACTAATGCATGAAAATCCTAACCTCAAAAAAATCACTCTTTACATATATTTTTTTCAAAAAGGCCTTCGTTAGAATCCCAGCTATTATAAAATAAAGAAAATATATTTTGTTTTTGAACGTGAAAGCAAGGTTTCGAGCTATTTACTAAAAATTTTAAAAATATACAATATTTATCCATAGATTGTTTACATGTGCATATTGGTTTTTTTGCTAGAATGTTCGCTATTTAAAAATTTGACAGCGTAATTTTTTTTGATTTTTATACTTTGAGCAAACAATTTTTTTCAAAAAAAACATTTTTTTCTCAATCTATAGGAGATTGTTCCTGAACCACTATTTTTATATAAAAGTGATTCACAAGCTTTATAGTCATCATAATTTCCTTTCATTGGGCAAGTCAGCGGGTGTTAACGAACTTATATTTCCAAAATGAGGGTGTAAATATTAGAAAAAGATACCTTTGGAGAAAATTGGAAATTAAAAAAGTTGAAAAAGATATCAATCAATTTTGTATTATTCTTAAATTTTTGCATGTGGACATTGGTTTCTTCGTTAGTGTGTTAGCTACTAAAAATATTAAAATATAGTTTTTGCGATTTTTTCTCCAGTTTCTATGATTTTTTCGAGCCCCCAAAAATAATTAAAAAAAAAACTTTTTTTTCTCAACTTTTAGGAGATTGTTCCTACTACCTACACTGTTCTTCCTGCACTGTTTCTATGTGAAAGTTACATTCGCAACATTTGTAGCCATCACCACTTCCTTTCTTTGGATATATAAGCGGGTAGGATTTTATTTCAAAAATGATAGTATAAATATTAAAGGAGAAAATTGAATTTTTTGTAAAAAATATAAAAATAATATTTTCGATTTTTCTGTTTATTTTTTATGATTTTTTTCGACTAGCAAAAGTTATTTTTGGCGAAAAATCAATTTTTCACATTTCTACATAAAATCGAGATACGCTACATTTGTAGTCATCGTAATTACCTTTAATTTATATTTTTTTAATTAGAGTACAAATGTTAAAAATGGCTTCGGAATTGGAAAAAGTTGGAATTTTTGTAAAAAGTTGAAAAAACTTCATCAATACTTTTTCTATTATCCATAGATCTTTTACATTTAACTATGGTTTCTTCGTTAAAATGTTAGCTATTAAAAACATAAGAAAATATTTTTTGCGATTTTCTGTCTATTTTTTATGATTATTTTCGATCCATCAAAAATGATTTTTTTTTCAAAAAAAAACAATCTTTTAAAATTTTTGAAGACTATTTCTATGTGAAAGTGAAATTCGCAATATTTTTAACCACCATAATTAACTTTAATTGAACATACAAGCTATTGTACGCGGACTTATATTTCCAAAATGAGAGTATAAATATTAAATGTTCCTTCAGCGAAAAATTGAATTTTTGTAAAAAGTTAAAAAATATCAATAAATATTTTATTATCCCTAAATCTTTTATATGTAGACATTGTTAGTATGTTAAATACTAAAAAATAGAAAAAAATAATTTTTGCGATATTTTGTCTATTTTTTATGATTTCTTTTCGAGACATAATTATTTTTTAAGAAAAAAATTTTTCTTTCTCAATTTTTAGGAGACAGTTCCTAATCCACTGTTTCTATGTGAAAGCCAGCAATTTGTAGCCATCTTAATTGCCTTTAATTGGGCATACAAACGGTTGTTAACGGAGTGGGTGGGCCATTCTAAATTTTAAATTTGAATCGGCTATAAAAAAGTACTAATTATTTTTTGAAATTTCTGATTTTATAAAAAAGATTGAACTTTGTCATTTAATAATGGAATAATGGACTGGCTATAAGTACAGCCCAAATTTTAGTAAAAAATAAACAAATATTCATAAAAAAATTAACAATATAATTTTCGAACTTATATTTCAGCATGAGAGTGCCAATATTAATGATAGCTCGGCAAAAATTGGAATTTGGGAAAAAAATAAAAAAAAAATATCCATAAAATCTTGTAGTATCGTTTTCCACTTTAGAAAGCCACAATACATCAGAAAATGTTAAACACAGCTCATGTTGTTTTGTTGTTGTTGTATTTTATCGAATTTAAAGTACAAACAAAATTTTGGATTTTGCTTCTTTGAGCCCCTGTATATTTGTATTTATGACTATAGTTGTTTGAATATAAATATATATTTGCACGTACATATATCTGGACATTCGTATGCATGAATGTCTGTTTGTAGGTACTTATTTGCGGGTATGTCTGTTGTATGCGGTGGTTTCGTTTTCGAAAAGTAGCCATGTATAACAACCAACGTTTTGTGGCCGCCGTGTAAGACCACATTATCGAAATTGCACTCATCATCAGCTCGGGCATTGGTAATGTATATCCCACTTTTTGGTTCTGAAAAAAAAAAAAAACAAAAATCTCGTCCAACAGGCCATGTACGGTCGAACCGACGTTCGGTCAACTGCTGCCAACTGCAAATGACCGTGGCCGGTGGACGCGCAAGGAAAAGGTAACCAATGTTATTGTGGCATAAAATATTGAATTTTCATTGCATTATTTGTCTTTTCAATTAATAAAGATTGTTTTTTTTGCGTTTTCTGGTTACGTTTGCTGCCAACTGCTGAACGTTGGTTTGCTGGGCGCTGTGCTATATGGAAATGGCATCATCATGATTTTAAAATCATTAAATAATATAAAATGATAGCCAATACACACAAACCACAGCATATGCTCATGTGTATGCGTGTGTGTGGGGGTAACAATGTGTACGATGTGCAACGAAAATGATATTTAACAGATGTTAACCGCATTTATTAAATGTCCTTTTTATATATGCAAGAAATTAATTATTGAACAGAAATGCGAAAATGTGTTAAGATTGTGTGTGATGCAATGCAGAAGTTGGTCTAAAGGTAGGCAGTGTAATTGGTGATATTATAGGCCTG
Source organism: Polietes domitor (assembly GCA_947397865.1). Classification (NCBI taxonomy): domain Eukaryota; kingdom Metazoa; phylum Arthropoda; class Insecta; order Diptera; family Muscidae; genus Polietes; species Polietes domitor. The sequence continues at coordinate 138,836,910 of OX377622.1, read as the reverse complement.
AAAGTAGGCAATTTATTTGTGCTGCAAACAAGGAGCAAACAGTTATTGAAGCTGGAACAGAATCAAAACAAATCTATGCCAGTAAATATGGTTTCATTATATTATAAGGATATTTTTATACAGCCTGAAACTATGCTATATGTATTATGTCCTTTGTAAAACTAAAAGTATGTCATCAAATAAAATATTAATCAGCAGAGGATAAGGGTTTTAGAATATATTTATATAAAGACTATATTTCTATATAAACGTGAAATTAGTTTAAATGTG